>BLKR01009128.1:0-186493 GCA_011170035.1 Teleogryllus occipitalis | reverse complement strand
ATAATAATAATAACAACAACAACAAAATTTTAAAAAGCGTGAGATTAACATTTCATTAATTTTAATTAATTAATTCATTCATTCGAGATCAACTATTGTTGGCTTATTCCAATTTTATTTACATGATCTGATCAATGAAATTCAATAACCTCATTACCTCATTGTTTTTGCTCAATGCAGCATTTTCAATGAACTCCAAAAGTAATGACCAAGCTCTTAGGAAATCTCCTAAAGTTTGTAAAAGTTGTCTCTTGGTATTAAATACACGAGCAACACCCGACAATGTCAGCACCTGAAAGAGAGTAAATGATATGTTGATTTTGCATCACTACTGCCTTCAATGATTAATACATTGTTTTAAAGGCTTTAATTATGTCTTTACCTTATTAAGTCTAAATTACTTTTAAGACAATTTAACAAATTTGTCAGAAACATATTATTGTGAACAGTTTATTTATTTTATTTATTTATTTACGTCAAAAAACAGTTAAAAACTGCGTATGACGGGCTATGGGGAAAAGTGAATTGTGTGCACATTTTCAAAATTCTGTGATCCCTACACTAAATCATATACTACTTAAGTTTTGAATTTTGAAAGGGAGAAAAAAAAACAAAAAAACTCCCATGTAATAAAATCGATTTTCAAGGATAAATAAGCAATAAATTTTGAATTTTGAAAGGGAGGAAAAAAAACAAAAAAACTCCCATGTAATAAAATCGATTTTCAAGGATAAATAAGCAATAAATTTTGAATTTTCAAAGGGAGAAAAAAAACAAAAAAACTCCCATGTAATAAAATCTATTTTCAAGGATAAATAAGCAATAAATTTTGGCTCTTATTACTTCCTGCCGCGACAACGTGGAAAAGATAATTTGAATAATTGTATTTCCCACTGAATTCTAGAAGACGTGCACAGAAAATGAAGTTACATTTATGTCCAGAAGCAAAGCAAGGGGCCATCTCAGCATTTGCTCAATGGATCAGGGAAACTGGACGAAAAACCTGATCGAGATGGGGGTCATTGACCCGGAAGCTGTGTTACAATAGTTGTTACAGGTTGTTTATACTCATTTATACAGTCCAAATGGTAATTAATGCATTATGTATCATTGTTAAAATTAATGTTACTTTTCTTGTGATGCTCAGTATAGTCTCTAATTGTGTAGAAACAGTTATGCAGCAGAAACGATTTCACTTGGGATTTAAACTTTTCTATTGAATTTGATCGTTTAATGTCATCTGGCAAAGTGTTGTAAAATAATGTACATGTATTGTATGTGAATTTTTTGTAATGAGCTGTTGATACTGTCACCTGATGAATATGATTTCTACGTCGAGTGTTATAGTAATAGACTTCGGCATTTTCTGAAAATATATTCCCGCCCTTAAGCAAGTCATTTTTTACAAAAACCACTGATTCGTAAATAAAAAGACACGGTAATGGTAGAATTCCTAGATTAATGAAGATAGGCTTACAAGAATCACGTGGGTGGGATTTGGTTATTATTCGTACAATTCGTTTTTGTAATCTAAAAGTCTGGGAGCTATAAGATGTATTTCCCCAGAATATTATGCCATATCTCAGGCGGGAATGAACATTCGCGAAGTATACACAACGAGCAGTATGAAGGCTGACTGAATTTGCAAGAATTCTGAACGCGTAGCATAATGAACTTAATTTTGTGTTCAATTCATTTAAATGGACGTTCCATTTAAGGTTTGACTGAATTGAGAGACCTAAAAATTTTGTTGCATTAACATGAGTCAATGGTACACTGTTCATTTTCAATGGAGCACAGAATTGTTTATTTGAAATGGAAAACTGCATTAAAACCGTTTTCTTTTCGTTTACTATTAATTTGTTATTTCGGAACCAATTTGAAACATCTGATATTGTACTATTTACGGTTTCTTTATTGCAAAGGATGTTCGTATCATCCGCAAAGAGAACCGTTCTTCCGTTTCGAATCGTCGAGGGCATATCGTTTACGTAAAGTAGGAACAGAATAGGGCCTAAAATCGATCCTTGAGGAACTCCACATGCAACGAGCAAAGAGTCGGAAAGGTGCGTACGTAATGTTCCATCATTCCAGTAAGGTATTTCAACTTTCTGAGATCGTTGTTTAAGGTACGAACATAACCAATCTAGAGCAATACCACGGATTCCATATGAAGGTAATTTTGAAAGTAAAATGTCATGATCAATGATGTCAAAAGCTTTTGAGAGATCTAAAAATAATCCAATAGGTGCCTCGTTTTGATCTAATGATGAGGCGACATCTTTAAGAAAAGAAAATATAGCTGTTTCCGTTGATTTTGATTTTCTAAATCCATGTTGGCAATCTGAAAGCGCGTCGTGTTTAGTGAGAAAGGTTTCCATTCGTACGTAAAAAGTCTCTCTAATATTTTTGAAAAAACTGATAGAAGAGAGATGGGCCGATAATTTTGAATTTCATTTTTGTTGCCTTTTTTGAAGAGCGGCTTAATTTTAGCTGTTTTGAAAATATCTGGAAACGTTCCAGTGCATAAAGATGCATTAAATATGTGAGTTAACGGGTGTATAATGGCATACGCACAAGTCTTTAACAAAGAATCTGGGAATTCATCTAAACCGGACGAATATTTATTTTTTAGTTTACCGATTATTTTGAGAATTTCATAGGAAGAAGTTTCGGAAACGAACATTGTGTCTAAAATTTTGGGTGCACTGTCTGTTTTTGAATTTTGTGCCTGAAGACCCTTAGTGAGATCGGCAGCAATTCTCGAAAAGTATTGGTTAAAGAGACTAGCCACTGTTGCCGGATCGTTGACATTTATATCGTTATATTTTAAAACAACATTCTCTACGGGTTTTCTAGTTGATTTGGTAGTATTTTTTATTATATTCCACATTGATTTTGTTTTATTATTTGAGTTCAAAATATCCTGATCGTTTTTCATGATTTTTGCCTGCCTTATGACTTTTCGTAACAATGTTTTATATTTTTTAAAGTAGATGAGGAAATCTTGAGATACGTCATGACGTTTAGAAATGAAAGAAAGAATTCGCTTGTTTTTACAAGATGTCCTAATCCCTTGTGTTATCCAAGAATTGCTTTTCCGTGAAATATTTAATTTTCGTTTTTGAAGAGGAAAGCAAGTGTTAAAATGAATTGAAAGAGTTGAAAAAAAAGAATTATATTTCTCGTTTGTATCAACAGTATTATAAACCGCTTCCCATGACTCCTGCATCAAGTAGTCTATGAATAATTTAATTTTACTTTTAGTAAACAATCTAGTCATACGTGTATTATTTATTGTGTCAGTGATCGCATTTCTTATAATGGTAAGAATTTGTGCATCGTGGTCACTGTATCCTAAATCTTTTGTTTCAACTTCATATCGAGTAGTAGTTTTGTTAATTATAATTTGATCAATTGCCTTCATCGAATTTTGTGTGATTCGTGTAGGTACATTAATTGTAATGTCTAAATTGAAGGAATTAATTAAATTGAGAAACTTTTCTTTCTCGCAAGATTCGACAAGATTCGTTAAGAAAGCAACAAACCTGTGTTTCTGCCCACTGCTTTTGAGCTGTATTTCGTGAGTGATGAATTAATATATTACCTCCAGTGTCAACTTTTTCATTACTTGCTGAACTGGATAAACACCTGACCTTATCAAGAAGAGGGAAAAGAACCTGAAAACAAAATTAACATGAATAAATTTTTAATACAAGATTCACTGAGAACTTTCAATATATATGCACATGAATTCAGAGAGAAATGATCAAATGACTACTTATCCATATTTTAAATTTAAAATATTTCCCATGACTAAATGAAATTTTTTAAAAACAGAAATGAAGAAAACATCTATTCAAGAATAATTGTCCTATTCTACTTGGGCAAATTGATGTAACATAGCACACAAAAGTATGAAATTTCTTGGAGAATAAAGGTTTTCACAAGGTCTTCCACAATCACATTCTCCGGATCTTACTCCATTGGACATTTTTCTGTGGGTGTTCTCAAGGGCTAAGTTTATGGAAGTAAAGTAACCAAGTTCTCATGAAGTGTTACATCACATTACTGAATATTAGGATGAAGTTACTGAAAAACTTATGTTAACTCTTCACCATGTTGCAGCCATTACACTGAAAACATCTATCTCTTGGCAAATGATTATCACTTTGAACAGATGATAACACATGCAATGAAGTTTAAATTGTACACATATTTTAAAGATCTAGTTTTAAAGGACAAATTTCATTAAGCAAAAATCTACCTTCAATAATGTAAATGTAGGAGGGGATACAAAAAATTCTTAACTTCTGCAATTTTTGAAAATAGTGAGGTTTAATAAAACTTGAACCTATGACATATTTACAAACAAATTTTGCTGTTTGAATGAAAAATTTAAAGCAAAAAATTGTAACTGTTTCGTTTTGCAAAAAAATGTATTGTTTTACAATAAGAATAGCAATTCTGAGTTCATAATGTCAGCATTTTAAAAGCGTGTGTATGTACTTCTCTGATAAAAATTAAAACACACAATCAACATTAACAACAAAAAGTTTTTAAAAAGAAAAATATAGTCATTCTTTGTCCAAAAAGTGCTATTACCTACTTAAAATCCCCAAAACTAAAAAGATACATTTCAAATTTGCAAGCCCTTGAATTTGGTTAGATTAATCATGGAATACCTATTTAGGGGAAAATCCTATGAATGGTATAGGTACTAGTGTTCACAGTCAGATGGACAGTCTTACAATTTACGAGAAGAAGAAGAGCGAGAGAAAAAAAATGGGGGACACCTATTTCAGGATCACTGACCCTCAAAACAGACAGGTACTTCCATTACAATTTCAACACTGACTTTTTCAACATTAAAAAGCTTCCTCTTTAGTATGTGCACTGTAGTTAAATACTAAATATATGCACTCTCGTAGTGCAATTATGATACTAGTATGCATCATAATTGAAATGGAGACAAAACAGCACATGTTTTCTTGCATTATTTGTAATGGTTACGCAATATTATATTACATGAACTTGTTATAGTGTTTCTAACCAGCAAAAATATTTCCTCCACACCAAGATACAAACTCAGGTCTTTTGAGTGAATATGCCAAGCACATTACCACTACACCACCAAAAGTATGGCTAAACTCAACTTTCCTGACACTTAAAAAAACTTATTCTTTTCTTGCATTATTTCTAATTTATACAATTTCTAAAACAAGACTTCAATGAAAATGAGACCTATGCCATTTTTTAAGTGTCCTTTGCTCTATCCATGAAAGAAATTTAAAGAATTCTAGTAATTTTTGAGAATTTTTTTCTACATTGTATTAACTTTAAGCAGAAATTACAAGAAAGTTATTCATTAAAAAAAAAAAAAAAAAAAAATATTGTACACAACTTTTTTAAAGATCTTATTTTTTAGAACAGATATTAAGAAAAAAATTCTATCATCAATTTTGTACTTTTGTAATGTTAATTTTTTTGCAATTTTTGAAAATACTGAGAGTTTGCTGAAAATGGGATCAGCACTACTTCTTTAAACAACCTTTGCTACACGTATGAAAAAATTTTAAAATAATACTTTGAGTTGTTCTGGAGAAAATTGTTTAAAAATTAACTATTTATTATGTAAAATTACATGAAAATTACTCATGAAAATTTGTACATGACCTTATTTTAAGATTATTTTTAAAAGGAAAACATCTCTATCTTCAATGATGTAGGAAGAAAACAATAAAATTTTGAACTTTTGCAATTTTTGAAACTTCCTTCCTGCTATTTGAGGACAAAAAGTTTAATAAAAAAATTGGAAGCCATTTTTGAGAAAATGTAGATAATAATTTTGAGGCTTCATGTAACATACCTCCAAAAATCAAAATATCTGTTTTAAATTGCAAGGCCTCCAGTTTGTTTAGATTGATTTTGAAACATCAATTTTAGAGAACAATGCCTAATCACATTACGCACTAGCGTTGACTATGAAGGAATGGAAAGACAAAGACAGACAGACAAGAGGTTTTGGTGTCAATCGATTTTTCGATAAGAAGGACCTGCAAAACGTGCATTGAGCACACATGTTACAGGAAGTAATTTACTACAAACAAAAATAAAATTTAACCAGCTTTTGTTACCAGTACTCCACAATAGCTTTTCTGTCAAAAAATTGCTGATTTCCACCACAGCATTACAATACTTTCTTTTTACTATATAAGTATGCAGTAAGGTGAGAAATTAAAACGCCAGTTCCTGTTTCATCTTGCAATAAGAGTAACTATTCTGTGTTTATAATGTCAGCTAAGAAAGCATTAAAAGAATGCTTCTGAACTTGTGTATTAAATATGAAAAGTATTCTCAAATAAAATTTTTTGTCACACTCAATATAGGCAGTCAAGAAAGAGCTATTACCTGCCACAAAACAGCTTGCCAAGTAGGCTGATGGAGCAATCCACCATGGGCAGATATTGTTGAGAACAGGGTTTGACCAGCAGATTTACGAACAGCAGGACGTGAATCCACACACAAATCACCTATAAAATGGTTGCAAATTACTTACTGTCTACGCTGTGGTATAAGAGAGAAAAGGAATGTACAAAATATACCTAGTCTGGCATAAAGGCACATCCAAAGTTTATCGAATGGTGGCATATTTGGGGTTCCCGGAAATTCAGGAAACACTGATGTATCACCAGATAACGATTGACATAACTTTTCCTGATTCTGGTAAAAGTAGTCAGAAATATTCCACTGGAAATGTAAACAATATTATCATTAAGAACATAAATTATGATCATTTTATTTTATTATTATTATATTATTTTTATAACAGGGTGCACAAAAATGCTAGTTTCACAGGGAAAATGTATATGAAAAATAAGAATTAATTTTAATACACACCATTAGTCCAACTGCTGTAAGAGAAATATTTAATTCTTGAGTTTGAGATCCAAACTTAGCTGCAGTATCTACACACAAAGGCAAGCATCTCCAAGGCATTACTGGAAGAAAATCGGTGACCACAAGTTGCAAGCATTGGAATGCCACACGAATCAAATTTTCCCTAGAAAGGAAATGAAATTTAACGTTATATTCAGAATACAATGTAACACATCAATGAACAACAGTCTAATCAGATATATCACAACCAAATGGTTCCTAGTTATTAGATTGATTATGTCTTTTCTTTTCACAGTATAAAAGCAAAAATACACTTTGAAAACTGATGCAACACTTTGCAAAGCAAAGAGATGGTACATGCAGCTAAGCTAATACAAAATAATATACAAAATTAACCAGGACATTTAAATCACCTGGAAAACCATTTTATTACATTGGTGGTAGTATAACCTAATTTCTTATTTATGAAATTTTATGTACAGATTGTCTGATAAGTCCTGCACCGTAGGTGAGAAGAGTGTGTATTTTTTGTTGGATGCTATTGACTTAGGAATTAGTGAAAATCATCCTGTTGTGTGGTGTGAAGGTTAGTCACAATAAAATAATAGTAAAAAATTTGTACTCTCCAACACCAACCAGTATCATACCATATCTCTGTAGGAATATTATTTGCATAATTCAAGACAACAGGCTCCACTGCAGATTTGTTCCAAATGGGAAGACCACAATGAGACAATTCAAGTAGTTGTGATTGCGAAAGTGTAAGCCAGTCCAAAGAAGCCCATTTCATGAACAAGCCTGAAGACAAATGTTTATCAGGCCATGGTCCACAATATCTTGCAGAAGGGCAAATTTCATCCTTTCAGACTGTAACTCTTCCAACATTTATCTGAAGACAATCCTGATCATCATGTGTGGATAGTTCTGGTTGGTATTATGGATGATAAACATAAATTTTATTTTTTTTAAATTGTTTCTGCGTAGATTCAGGCAATTGTCCAATTTAAAATGGCATAACCAAATTTTTAGAATATGTTCATGAACAAATGTAAGTTTAACAGTAATCATGTAGAATTACCTCATTAGTAAAATTAACAAAAGTAGTTCTTGATAATATCACGGCAAAGTTTTGTTTGTAATTCATTTATCTTCTTATGTATCTTTCACAGTGGGGCACCATAAGTTTGACTTTTGCGGAGGTATATAAAACGTAGGTATAATCGAGTTTCTCAACTTCACCTCAGGAATTGTCCTAGATTATAGGGAATCTAGTGTATCACAATTTGTTTACCCACCCGCTAAATTATAGATACACATTATATATCTAATTTTTCTATGGGAGCTTATGACCAAAACACTCGCAATGTGAAAATAATCATGTGATAAGCTGGGAGAGGGTAACTGCAACTTACACGACACATATGATAAAACTTAAGCTGGACAGTTTCAATTCTTTTTCTGTAGGTTGAATGAGTAATGAGGAGGCCAAATCAACCATATAGTAATGTAGATTGAACTAATAAAAGAAACAAAATTTGCAACATGGAACAACCAACAAAGTCAGAAAACATGCAATTAGTAAAGCTCAGCATTTGGAGAGCTTTATTAGCAATGTAATCAATATGTAAATGGAACCTCAGCTTTGTATCCAATATAATACCAAGAACTTTGTATTGCACTACTCTCTCAAGGATTTGGAAACTAACTACATGAGGAAATATTACTGCAGATCTAGACATAGTATATGTCATGACGTTACATTTATCTACATTCAAGAAGTTCCTGTTTTCACTACTCCAGACGGAATACGGCTCAAGGATGTCTTGTAACAATTGACTATTCAAGGAACATTCAATTCCCTTATAAATCTGAGTCTTCAGTGAACAGTAGAATCATAACAGATATTACGTTAAATTTTATATCACTTATGAAAAGTAGAAAAACAGTGGCCCTGAGAGCGATTCTTGAAGAACACCTGAGTGATTATGAACATCTTTTGAGAGAAAAGATTTGAATTTGACTTAGTTTCCTACCTTACAAGTTGGACTTCAGCCAAAATAGTAACATGCCTTGAATACCAACAAATTGTAGTATTTTTAATAACAGGGTATTATTTTGGGGTTTTGAACACCTTTTGGAAGTCAGTGCACATCACATCCATCTGGCTTTACTTTTCAAGTATCTTAAGTAAGAAATGAACAATAATATTCAAATTAGTTTCAGTAGAACCATGCTGTTCACCAATAACGAATGAATTTAATAACATGGACCACTTTCTGGTTATGATGCTCTCAAATATTTTTGGTATTATGCTCAGCATTGAAAGAGGCAAAGAATTTATAGCATTGGATCTATTACCAGACTTAAAAGATAGGGTGATACAGCTTCACTTCCATATGGGGAAAATATCCTTCCTGGAGAGTCTTTTTAAACAACTGATAGTAAAGGAGTTAAGTTAGTATTACAATTTTTCACAAATGAAGAGAGAGTACAAAACTGGGCCAGGGTCCATTTTTATCAAGATTCATAATTTTTTTGAATACTTCAATCTGAGATACATCCGATGAATCGATTGTTGAGATCAAATCTTCATATGGGTTCTCAGTAAAGAGATTAATTTTTTTTATCAAAAAAACTGATTGGAAATGACAAGGTCAACAATTTGCTTTCCAGATTTTAATGTTCGATCTTCATAGCTAAGAAACTTTGCTAAGCTCATGGTACCTCTAATATAATTATAGTATTTCCAAAAAGCTTTAAATTCTGTACATAGTTAAAATTCAATGTTTTTTTAATACAATGAATAATCATGTTTAACCTACAGCTTTACAACATTTATAAAGTTCTTAGAAGTACAAACAGGCGTTTTTACGTATTGATGCATCCATGGCAAGCATATAATTTGGCGCCCTTGTCAGGATACTTCAAATTAGGGTTATTGTTATTTGTTTTAACAGGTATTACTCTACATAGTGCCCTTGCGAGGGGCGCCCATGGCACATGCCATGTCTGTCATACCGTAGATATGCCTTTGAGTATGAATATACTACATCATTAGACAATGAAAATTTATAGCAATTTCAAGCATGATTTTTTGAGTCAGCAATTTCTTTAGTTTGTTAAAATACCATGAAGGATACATTGATTTAGGAATTAAACACTTTGGAACATACTTATCAGTTAACACATACAAAAAGTTATACAAATGCAAGTATAAATATGATCGTGTGATAAGCGAACAAACAGTTCCAAGAGCACAATTCATTATTAATTAACTAATAGTTACCTTGGTCAAAATTATATTTCACTTCAGAATAATTAGTGGTACTGAGTTTGTTTTCAGTGAGATTTCAATATCAAGCGCAGGGTGGTATATATCCACTTGGACAAGTGCTGTAATCACTTTATTAGCTTTAGTACCATCATAGTCTTCATCATGAGAAAAAACTAGGTCTAAATATCTTCATGATCATTTTTTACCTTGTTATACTGGTAAGAATTTATATCATTTAATATATTACCAAATCAGGCACTTGAAATAATTTCATTGTTCATAGCATTAATTAAATGACAATGGATTCCAGAATCATTCCACAGCCAGTTAATGCGAAACGATTAAAGTCCATCATAATGATGAATTTTGAGGCTGGCTACGGTTTGAAAAAAAAAAAGTTCAATATTTTCACAGAATTTTAAAACATCACAGGAAGAGTTTGGAGGAAAGTAAACGAATCCAATTATCCATTGTGAATTACATAACTTTACCAAAAACAAAGACTTCCTCAGCATAAGAATATAGTCTTTAATTTAATACTTGCATACTTTCAGTGACCCATCAGAGCTACATCTCATCATATTCAAATCTGCTGATTAGTGAACATCTGGCAGTTTGAATGATGTTGTGATATGGAAAAGACTATTCAGAATCAATTATTCTAAGACACAACCACATCTCAGTTAGAGCAATAATGTCAGAACTTTCAAAGGCTGATGATGAACTATGAAGGATGGATAGTTTAGGCTGCAGTCCATAAACATTTTGAAAGTATATGTGACACTTGGGAACTGCCTGTATCTTAGTTTTCCTGACAAGATTGAGAACAAAAACTTTGAGCAACTGGGACAATTCTTGGTTTACCCCTCTAGTTGAATTTAATGTCTTTTTGTGAACTGGCAGCCAATTATCTTGATTTGATTGTTTACTAATTGACTGATTGAGCATTTTGAAGTAATTCCTCTACTGGATTGTGAGGTCAGGAACAATTTTCACTCGATCAGCTTTTTTCCTTTTTGTTTTCAGGAGCATATGAAAAGAGTAGAAAATGAAAAGAGATCAAAAAAGTTACAACCATGGGTCTGAAATTTAGAACCCTATCAGGTATTTTAGGGTACTCGTCCCAAGGCTTGTCACTGCTTGCAAGTTTTGCAACCTTGAATTTTCCTAGTTCTGTATCAGTCATTACAGAAAAAAATGGTCTTCAAGTAGTAGGAAGATCATAGCTCTCCTTTAGATTATAGACAATGATGTTAAGGGACCTTCACTGTCTATCCTGGATTTCAGCGCACACTTCTTCAAAATCAGATCCTGATTTTCATTGGGGGTTATCCAGATCAAAATGAGCTTCACTTGCTTCAGCTTGGTAAACTCATTTTCCAATCGAGCAACTTGCCTGACTTCAAATAAAGTGCTTTTTATTTCTTGTTTCTTGCAACTATCACAAAAATATTCTATTTGTCTCTTTGTGGAATTAAGGGCAAAACATCTAAAATCTGATGTCAAGAGGGAGGTACATGGAACAACAGGATGGAAATTTGCTCCACAACCATAACAATTAATGTAAGTGGCCTCAATTGGTTTCCTCTGGGGAACTATGTCACAATCACAATGCTTACATATTTCAGCATGTTGTTTAAGCACTGATAACTGTTAGTATAATTTGTAACTTCTACTCGATTTTAGGAATAATTTCAATTATGGTGCTACTAACCATTACTTAAGCTCACTTTTACATGCTAAAAAATTAAATTCTTGACTAACATCAAGGTGTGAGAAATGTTTACACAGGATGATTTTCACATGTTCTTTAGTTAACAAAACTAGCATTCACTGAAAACACACCAACAAACTCATATCTACCTATGATTTGGGAGTTTCTGGATATTCTATACATTATCATATTGAGGAAACCACATAAGTAAAAAATTTTTAATTTTACAGTAGGCATAAACAACTTTGTTTTTGTTACATTTTCTCTTTTTTCTCTTCTAGTGTTAAAAGAATGGGATTTAGACACTAGATTCCAAAAAGACTAATATTATTATTAAATATAGGAGATCAGGAAACTATTTTCCATTTTAAACTGCATTAGAAAACAATTGCTTTGATTTTGACTTGGGTGATTTTCTCAAAAGGCCAACAATATGTAGTTTTAAATTAATATGTAATGAACAAACTGGCAGTACACTTGAGTAAATGATGGATGTGAAAATGAACCAGATGCTGCTGAAAATTTGAGATAGAAGTGTTCTTATTTAGTATATTCCTAGAATTCACAGTTGTAAATTAATACACATACATTTTTGAAGATATCTTGCTTTGTGTGTAATTCAAGGTTTTAAATGTTACTATATCAAAAAATGAAATTTAATGTTACAACATCCTCCCGTCCTCGAAATTGCTAGAATTAATGAGATAGGAATTTAAGATCGAGTAATAAAAGAGAAGTCAAATGAATGCAGAATGCTTGATATGAACGTAAAACCTTGAGAGAGTTTTTATTAGTCAAGCAAATAACTAATAATCAAGATAATTGACATACATTTCTGGATGAATAAACATGACAGCAAAACATTATCATGCTTGCAGATTAAAACTGGAAAGAAAATTATTATAAAAAGTTAATTAAAAATCTTACACAGGAATGGTCCCCTCATTTTGGAAAATACACCAAGTTTCCTTCTGGAGTGTGGTTGTGACTTATTGACCACGTAAATAAATATATCATCATCATCATCATCATCATCATGAACTACAGGGATGAAAGGCCAGGGTGCCTGTTCCTGGTTAAGCAGTAGATCTGAAATATTTCAGTCTTCCAGGTGTTCCTGCATGATCCGCTTCTTTCTTGAACTTCCTCTTGC
This sequence comes from Teleogryllus occipitalis, assembly GCA_011170035.1. NCBI lineage: Eukaryota > Metazoa > Arthropoda > Insecta > Orthoptera > Gryllidae > Teleogryllus > Teleogryllus occipitalis. The sequence goes on along the minus strand of BLKR01009128.1, from coordinate 173,452 downwards.
CTCTCTGTCCAAGTGATATTTTAGGGCAGCCTTTGGGAATCATTCTTCTTTAATTTTTTTTATATGTTCCAGCCATTTCTTCTGGTTCTCTTTACCTTCCTCTGTTATGTTTGCTGTTTCAATCTTTTCCTTATGTCTTTATTTCTCTGTCGATCCAGTCTATTATTGCCAAGGAGGTGTCTTAGGAACCTCATTTGAGCTGCTTCAAGTCTTTGGTTGCCTCGTTTTAGGATCCACATTTCTGATCTATATACCTAATTGGCTTGGCTGTCATATTGTGTGTTCTTAATTTGGTTTCCTGTGTCATGTCCTTCCCAAAATGTCTTTTGATTATTCCATTCATTCTATTATATTTCAAAATTGTGGACTGCAGGTCTTCATGTTTTGTCCAATGCCATTGCCTAAATATTTGAAAGTTGAAACTTGCTCTAATGTTTCTTCTTCAATGACTTCAAATCTTCACTCTTTTTAGTTCCTTTCCTGGAAGGCCATTGTTTTTGTTTTCTTTGTCAAGATTTTCATGTCATAGGTTTTTGCTATTTTGTTCATTTCAAGTGTTGCTATTAGAAGTTCATCTGATTTGGCCAAAATTGTTTGGTCATCTGCAAATAGGTCTGTTTGTATAGTTTGTTTTTTGTTAAGTTGAATACCTTGCTTTACGGACTTCTTCCATTCTTTGATGAGACTACTGGCATACATATTGTAAAGGTTGTGTGATAGGCTGCATCCCTGTCTCAGTTGTCTGTATGAAGTGATTTTGTGATGGTCCCATTATTCATTTTTATGGTGATTTTTGAGTTCCTATAGTGTGTTTTTATTTCTTTGATAATTTCTTCTGGTATTCCTTCTTCTTCATCTTCTTTTTCTAATATTTTTCACAGTTTAACCCACTTTGCCATATCATAAGCCTGTCCAAAGTCTACGAATATCATTTATGTTGATAAGATTTTTCCATTTCTTTTGTCTAATATAGTTTGCACTGTGAATATAGTATCCTTTATGCTCCTGCCCTCCCTGAATCCACATTATTTATTGACCATGAACTTTTTACTGTACTCATTCATTCTATTCCTTAATACATTAACAAATAATTCTGAGGTTATCTCTCTGTAGTCATTGCAGTCTATTTTTGTTCCTTTCTTATGCACATTTGTTACCAAACCTGTTTGCCATTCTGTTGGGGTATGATTTTCTGTCCATATTTTATTAAATAGTTCTATCAAAATCACTTCCAGGGCAAAATCACAATCCTCAAATCCAGGACTTTTTCTGTTTTTAGCTTTTTTAAGTACTTGTTCAAGTTCTGTTGTTGTTTCTTTCACTGGTTGATTTTCCAGATCTAAGGTTATGTTTATGTTCCAAGTGGTTGAAAAGACAACAAAGGTTCCACAATTTTGTGTTGGAACAAAGGTGGTTTTTGGTTGTGGAACAAAGGTTCCACAATTTTGTATAATGTTTTATCCACTCTGTCTCTGGTATTAGGTCTATGTTCACTTTGTACCTTATTTCAGTCCCAAGCATTCTTAATATTTTAAAGCCAACTCTTTGTAGTCCAGTGATGTCTTTCTCTAATGACTAAAAAGAGAAGACTGAGGGAAATTGGCATTCTTGTTTCTTTCCTTGTTTTTGCTCTCCACTTATTATATACTATGTAGTCTACTTGTTTTTTTGCCAGTAGGAATTTTTGATAGACCGCCTTCTTGTTTAGAATGTATGTATTTCTTCCTTCTAGAATCTAACAACACACTCCACACTCCTCTTTTTTTTTGTCTCATAATTCCTAAGCTTTCCTTAGCTGCTTCCATTATTGCTTGTTTTAGAGTTGTCCAGAATAGTCCTATGTTTTGTTTGTTTAATTTTTGTGGTTTATCCTCAAGTAATATTTCACATCAATATTTAACACTTTCTTCTTCTAACAGATGCACCTTTAATTTGGGTCTCACTACAGCTTTCTTCACTTTCTTCTTGCCGTGTTGGGGACTGATTTTAATTTTGCTTTTAAGAAGATAATGATCAGTGTCTAATTCACTTCCTCTGAATACTTTAATGTCTTTATTGAGCAAGTCTTCGCTCAAAATTGACAATCAATAATTTACTTTGTTCCTCTCTCTTCCATGTAAATTTTTGTTTATCTTTGTTTTGGAAGAAGGTGTTTGTAATTTTCAGATTATTAAGTGTACAGACATCAATTAGCATGTTTCCAATGTCATTGATAAATACTTCTTCTTTACATCTCTGCCAATCCATGCATTTACATCACCAGCTATTTTGATAGATGTGTTCTTCTCACTCTGATCTACTACAGTTTACAATGTATAATAATAATAATAAAAAAATAATAGTAATAAATTCTTCATCACTTCCTTCTACTGGTGCATATACTCCAATTAAGCTTAATTGTCTTATTATTATGTTAAGTTGTGTTTATTATTATTATTATTATTATTATTATTATTATTATTATTACTATTGTTGTTGTTGTTGTTGTTGTTGTTGTTGTTGTTGGGGAAATTAATCTGTAAACTTCATTATTATGTTTCCATGAACTTTTCATAATTACTGCCACACAGGCTTTTTGCTCTCTCTTCTCGCTTCACTCCTGAGAATTTTAGGTGTTTCTGTAGTTCTTGTGTCCCATTTCCTTTCTTCTTAGTTTCTGACAGTATAGTCAAATCTATATTTTTTTTCTATTAGTTGCATTTCTAAGTTTTCTTCTTTGTCCTCTTACATTTCATGATCCAATTTTCAGTATTTTATGTTTTTCTTGGGTATTTTTCATTCTAGTGATGAAGATTTCTGGAAGGTCTCTTGCTTTTGGTACTCTATCTATATTTTTGAAAATGAAATGGTCACATTAAAATTCCTTATGGCCAAATGTCAGGTTGTTCAATTATGTCTAGATCTTCAAATTTGATTCCAATTTTAAAGGCTTTATTAATATTAAAATAGGTCTCAATTTCTGTGCAAAATATTTCTCCACTTATTCCGTGCGTAATGTTCATTTATATCTTCTCTAGTTTGTTGTACTAATTTTCACGAACATGCCCATGTATTCTCTTGTCTAGCTTATATCTGGCAGGACTTCAGATCTTTTGTGTTAATTATTCCTTTATTTCTTTGGGTATTTATCTCTCTTTTCTTCTCTATGGCATTTATCATCTCAATGGCTATCAACGTTTTTTTCTTCTTTTCTTGTACTTTCTCATATGTATTTTTGTGGGCTTTTATGTTCATTTTGGTGTGTTGGGGACTGTAGTTGAAGGTTCATTTGAAACCTTTTTCTTGTTCTGAAAATAACCTGCACTGGTGTTTGATTCAATGCTTCTTTTCTCCTCCTCCTTGGTGCCGGGATATTTTGTTTCTGGGTGGGATGTTTTTTGGATGTCCTTGGCTTTCTGCATCACAGGGTTTCTTGAAATGTTCTGTTCAACTTCCTTCTGTTCATCATTCATTTCTAGCGGAATGGGATTATGTAATTCATTGAGGCATAGTTTCATAGTATCTTTTAGTTTGTGTGTTATCATATGGTTTATTTCTATCTTCAGATGCATCATTGTCTTCTGCAGGTCACAGATTTGTTTTTGTATCATCTCCAGAATGTTTTTTGTTTGGTAATTTGATTAGCATTTTGTAAAAAACCACGTTATTACAAGATGCCTTATGCCTCTTGACTTCACCATTCGTTAGTTTAGTGCACTTTGTATGAAATGCTTGTATGAAACTCTTGAAGTGCACTTTGTATGAAACTCTCCATCACATCATTAAATTGTCAACAATTGCTAATTATATACATTCAGAACATATTAAATTCTGTTTGTCATTTTGTTTCTGTGGCTTGCTGTTAGGAGAGTTGATGATCTCAGTGTCCAGCATTTTTTCATCACAGTTCCTCATTACACCTTCTTCTTTGTTCTTATGGATCACTTCCTCATCTTTTGTACCATAGTTCTTGTTAAAATTCAGATTAGTATGAAATTCATAGCAGTGCTTCACACATGTCTTCTCGTAACCATTCTAAATATTACATCACATGCCATATAGTCTACATGTCTTGAACTTAGTCCCAGAGTTGAATCAGTACACAGGGATATGCTTCCCTCCCTGACAGAGCTTCTAGCAGGGGTCACTTAAGTCATCCATGGACTAAGCAAAGTGGTGAAATTCTCAACTGACTATTAAATCTTCCAAAAGATGATATAAGTAATAAAAAGCAGGAAGACTATGTAGAAAACTATTGTCTATAATAAAATATACATCAAATTAAAAAGAATTGCGCATCATTATGACATGACTTTCACATCTTACGAAGTATATGTAATAGTGTTTGTAGTGTGTATGTATTTATTTTGTTATATTCATATTAAAAAAAGCTGATGATAAGTCTTAAAATTAAAAATACCTCTTCTGTTACATCTGAAATGTGGAAATTCTAAGTGCGCTAAATGCCAAAATTGTCATTTTGAGTAACAGAAAAAACCTCATACCTTTCATAGTTTGCAATTTATTTATTGCATAGAAATCTAAGTTGATGTATGACATAGTTATATAGTAAAATACCAGAATATACGAATTGTCAGGACCTCTGTAATTATTTTGTTAAAGTGAAATTTTGATATAATCAAGAAAGTCTATTTTTAAGAACCCAATATATCCATTGCAGGATTTACATTACTCTAACATGAATTTACAAATGAAAAGCTTAATATATATTAATTGAGAGGAATACAAAATAATTATATATAATAATTGCAGGAGATTTTTTGTTATTTTTCATCAATTTTTTTATTGAAATTTATCAAACTGAATCATTTTTTTTATAAGGTGTGGTTTTTGTTGGATACAATTGGAAATTGTGTGATATGATCGAGACACAAAATAATATTGTCCACTGGTTATTTGTAAATTTTGCATTCCTACCCAACCAACAACACTGGAAGATGTGGATAGCTCTAATTGCATTAATGACTGGAAATGGCTAGGGTGGAATCATTTGAATTATGTGCACAACAATAAAAAAAATATTATTGTAAAAAAGGATGAATTTTAATCATATTTTGAAAGGTAATTTTAGGAGAATTGATAGGAACAGGAAACAAATTTCATAAACTGATATTTTCATTATATTGCCATTTGTTAGAACAACATTTCACTGTATATTAGGAGATAATTTGCATAAACACATTACAAGTAATTGTTAAATAATAATTTGAGGGGGGAAAGGGAGGAGGGGAATGCCATGGTCCCCATTATTCTTAAAAAGCAATGTTCAAATTATTGTTTATTGACCATATAAATCAAAATACAATGGTCTATTATTTTCAGTGGTGAAAAGTAGCATAAATACAAAATCTATCTTTTCAGTTTGCATTAGTTCATGATTATTGGAGAGGATATCCAATTCTTCAGCTGGAATGTTGTGGACACTAGATCTGCATTAAATATTGTAAGTAAACTAATCTGCCAATTCACTGAATGTTTTTTTGGTTCTTTTTTCACTTCATAATACTAGGGCTTTACACAAACACAAATTACATTAACTCCCTAATCTTTGGGTTTTTAGGACTTTGTAAAAATGTGTCAAAATAAAAAATATTTCTTCCAATGTGCTTAACCTTGAAAATTTTTATAAACCTAGCACTAGCTACAAATACATCAGAATCATGGCTCCTTGAAACCATCTATCTTTCATCAATAAGGGAGAAATCCTTATCAGGAACTAAGAAACTACGCACAACCATAAAGAAAATTGTGATCAATCCTCTTAAATTGTCTTGTAGCAACTGCAAACGCTACAGAACAGGTAAAACATTTATATACAGGAATATGTATAGTGAACCATTTCATTAGAGCCAAAATTACAATTTGTTTATCAGTCTCATACGTCTTTAACCCCTGTTAACATGCAACCCTGCAGGTTTGTTAAGAGCATTTGTATGTTATGAAATAACATACAACTATACGTTAAGAAATTTAACATCCTTAGCCACATGTTTTAACACCCTTAGCAACGTAAACCACCATCAATTCATTGCAAGTCAAATGTTTGTTAAGGAAGAAAACATGGCGATATACAAAACAACTTGGATTCAGACAATTCAGAAGTAATTCACATTGGTTTGCGGAATAATTATTCTTAATTGTAATATTGTTAATAGTACAATTAGAAAAATGTATATGAGGTAAATTAACCTCATTTTTCTCACATTCCACCAAATGAAACTACTCCGGAAATCGTATTTACTGACGATGTGAAAGTGTTGCCACTGGAAGTCAACACGCCAATGCCCTAACCAAATATAGTTTCTTCAGTTTCAGGAGAATTATTTGAATCCGTCTTTCTCGAACCACGGTACACGAACATTGTCTGTATAGATATATTGCAAGCAACACCACACAATATTGTACTAACGTGCTGCAGCAACAGAATTCGTATGTTTACTATCGCATAGTTCATGAGATTTTATGGAGACCGATAAAATGCTGAACATACCACAAAATGTTACAGTGTTATTACGACCTCGTCCAAATGAAAAATCTTGCTCCGCTACACTCTGCCGCAATGTTTAACTTTTGGCTTCGACAGTAATAACATGCATAACATTTCTAGGTATGTTAATAGCTATAACAATATAGTTTTTACCTGTAAGATTATCAATAATGTACATCGTACATTCTACATGCCCCTATTGTCTACAGGTCTTACAGGTAAAAAATTATATTGTTAATAAACTAATTGTAATTTTAGCTCTAATGAAATGGTTCACTATGCATATTCCTGTATATAAATGTTTTATCTGTTCTGTAGCCCTGATAAGGCCAAATATATGGCCAAAACATCGGCGATGTAAAGTGATTTGTTTTCTTTACTGTGACCCAAACCCAAGAACCATTAGAAATATAATAAAAACACATCAAGAATCATTTAATATGTAAACATTTTATACAATTTAATTTTTGTCCCTTTATTTTATTATTTTCTGCATGAATACTACTTCTGGCGACTAATTCCTGTCATGTGTTCCTTCAACAATATAGTTCTTCTCTTTTTTCCCACACTTTTATTACTAGATACAATCATTCTCCCTATTTAACGTGCAAAATGAAACCAACCATCAACATCAAGAAGTATTCAAAAAGCGTTGTTTCAAAAAAAGTTGTATGGGGGTGGGGGTGGGGGTAGGGGTAGGGGGACTCAAACCCTTTAGAATATTCAAATAATGGACATGAACTAAGCACAATTTGTGTGATGATAGGAACTATTTCAGAATCATTAAACACACAAAGCTTTTAGGGGTATACTGACAATGGCAATTACATTCATTAGATCATGACTTGCTTTTGTCAATTTTGGCACTTGCGCATTAAGAATTTTCATTATCTATAATCTATTACTGAAAATAGAGAGTCTAACACATGTGATGAATAATAAATAGTTTAAAACTATTTAACAAAGGAAAAGCAAATATTAAAACAATCAAACCCTTAGTAAACACAGTGCAATTTCCCCCCTTAAAACACAATTTTGGCATACCCATGGTGATCAGAAACAGCTCCAATAATTCCCAACACCAATGGCCATCCATGAGACAGTGTTTCACCAGCACCATGCAATACATGCAAAACACACTCCAATTGGCGCTGGCGAACATCTCCATGAGGAACAGATGACAACTCTGCCAAAGGACCCAGGAGAAGTGTTTGTAGCTTCTGAAATTAATTATGGGAATAATGAAAATTATTATGAGAAAATACTTCAAATCATGATTAAGTAGCAATGCCACAGTAATAAAATAAATGAAATAAGCAATGTCATGAATGCTTTCAAAGCTACTAATTTGGGGATCTTTTATCATAGAGGGAAGTGAACAATAAAAATAATTCTGTGAAAAAAAAAAAATATTTACAAAACATGCACTGATTACTATATTTTGAACACCCAGTTGCACATTTAAGCCAAAACACATGCACACATGATAACAATTATCTGCACAGCACATTTATAACCAATTTATTCTGAAGGATGAAATAAAAGGTTATGGGAAAAAATTGAAGTGAATATCATGTTAGGTTTCTGTTACTATGAGTTCATGTTTGAACAAGAATTCTTGAAGCACAGTTACTCTTTTAATAATCTATCCATTGCAGGAGAAAAAAAATATAGTTCTATTTACAAAGTCAAAGGCAATTGAATTTCTCCAAAACTAAAAATATTACGTAAACATCTCTCCAACATATTACTTGTTCCACGATTCTTTATTGTTAGGCAAAAACTGCATTTCAATATTGTAAACCATTCAGAAGTTACAGAGGTCATCCACATTTGGTGCGAGATCCTGTGTTATTGCCTTAAACGACACATTCTTTTTACTGAGTTACCCAACATTTGTTCTAAAATGTAGAAATAGTAACTATATTTTTAAATGTCTTCATGATCCAACACCCTATAGATATGAACCATATATACCCCATAGATACGAACCATATTTTAAATAATACATTTGTCAAGCTAAATTTCAAAGAACTTTAGTAAAAATATTCTTACATTCTAAATCAAAATGATGAACAATGCGAACTATTATAAAAACTATCACACATTTAAACAACCACAATGTGCACAGAAACAATGTATAGCCCATAGCCAAGAAATAACCAAACTATAAGCAGCACATGACCCATATAGTTATCCAACAGATGCACAGGTGCAGGGGCAGTCTTATTAAAACATTACAAACTTAATTACCTGAGACCAAACCATCTGTTGAGGTTGGGTGTAATTTTCACATAAGAAGTTTCATTACCTGATTTTCTCGGAGCGGTGGTTGATATTTATGTTGTAATGCAGCTTTCACCAAGTATGTCACAGCTTCCACGCCCCACTCTCGCATGCGAATGTGAGGATGTTGACAAACTTCCAGTAGATGATTAGTAAGGGGGCGCCAAAGAACTTCAACTCGAGGCAAATTAACAAGGCCAGTCTCAAGCAGCTTAGCAACAGCAAAAAGAGATGGTTCCTGAAGAATATTACACACAAACAACTAAATAAAAACAAAATTAAAATTTGTATAACTGGTTACATCAGTGACATTTTCCCAGTAAGTAACATAGACTTGGATTGAGCTGAGATTAAGTGAACCTCTCACTCTTATTTTACATTGCATACCAAAATTTACAAAATTTAATACACAGGCTTCTGTAATATGTCAGTGTATTTAAGTCATGACTTTTATGACATATATGTTATTTAATTTTTTAAAGTTATTTAGATATTTAATTTTATTTAAGACATTTAAGTTCTGACATTTAAGTCATGACTTTTCACAAAGAGATCTGGAATAATAATTATAATGATAACAATGTTAATGATGATCACTAGTATCCACAAGTTGCCTGCAGCAGCAAAAATGCTTCAGAACAAAACTACAAAAAATGGTTTTCCAAAAAGTAGTATGCGTAGTGCTCAGGAACACATAAAATACACTCGTATAACACTGCAATAAAAAATTGTAATGAAAACAATTCACAAATATTGCAATAATATAGCCAGTGTTGGGCAAAATACTATAAATTTAGTATTTAAATACATACACAAAATATACAAGGACTTTATGTGCTAAATACATACATATTTATATTACTTCAAATACTCAAAATACTGTAAATATACAATAATATTGTACTGTATATTTTTATTGCGACAATATATTGTAATTGTCAGTTACAGTAAATTAGTAATTGACAGTCTGACAAATTTCTGAACAATATTATAATGTATTGTAGCAATATGTATTAACATTTTCAAATATAAAATGATATAAAAAATATGTCTAACACAAAGAAATGGAATTTCCTTTTAAAACGACTAATTTTTCAAACAAATAATCAGACAATAAACCCCTAGTTGGCGAATGTATAAAACCTGCAAAGGAAAACAGTCATTCAATTGACGAGGATGATCATAAGCTAATGTTTTATTGAATGAACGCTCTTTTTAATTGTCGGAAAACTGTCCATCATTTTTAATGATTTAGATTTATCATTAAAAAATTATGAGGATCCAAATTCAACAGCTGAAAGGAGATTTTATTTTTGTTTCAATGAGGTGCATTCACTAGCGGAATCAAATAAAGGAAACTATCCTCATTTTAAACTATCTTCTTTGTATTTGAAGTATTTTAACTATGTCTTTTTTATATACATCTCTCAAATACATGCCCAAAAAATTCAAAAATACAGTTTTCCAAGTACAAAATGTATTAAAATTTCAAATACAAGTATTTAAATACTGCCCAAACCTGAATAAAACCCAATATATATACAATACAATAGTTCTTTACAATCCAAGAATATAAAAAAATGCTGATCCATAATGCAACACATGAATAGCCTCCTCCTTTGATATATATATATTTTTTTTTTTTTTTTTGGATTTCCTCCGAGTTTCTGAGAATCTCTGATCTTACGAAACCATTGGCACTCTTCACATTGTTGGAGGCTGCATAGTTTTTCATCAATTTTTCTGTATATTCAAATTAATAATATGGATGTTTTTGGATTTTTCCCAATATCCTGAGTATGTAATGAAAACGTAGCTTCCTCTTACATGGCTGGAGAGTGCATTGATCTCTTTCAATTTCTGTGTGCATTGAAAATTAGAAATATAGACTTTTTTTATTCTTCCTGAGGTTCTGGATATCTAATAAACTAGAGACACTTCTATTCTATGGTTGGAAAGAACATAGTTTTCTTTCAATATCTGCACACATTGGAAATTAGAAATATAGATGTTGGCTAGTAGCAAAGAAGTGCCAGGTATTTTCTGATAAGGCTCAAGGCTCTTCAAAATGATTTGATCATTGAAACAACTGTAAACACAGGTCTCTGAATCCAGAGTCAATAACGTCATGGTGGATCAGGAGATTCTATGAACATGGCAAAGTGGCAACATTACAGCTGTCATCTCGTCTATGCTTCTGCGATCTTTCATTCATAAATTCTTGAAGTTTGCACTGTGTCACATGAAATATTCAACAACACTCCCTAGGATGTGATATCTCCCAGGCACCCAAAACTCCATTGAAACTATTGGATTTCATGGATATACTTCTGATGTCATTATCTTCTCAGGATATACTGTCATTATTTTCTCAAAATATTCAGGATATATTTCTGATGTCATATCTTACAACAGCAATATACATTTTAGTTACTGAAGGTATTAATGGTAGTAATTACTACTCAATGGTCATCATCATCCTAAAGGCAAAACAGTGCCTTGTTGCTGCCGCCATGACATTCTATCCTCCTCTCACCTCTTATATCTCACTCTGTCCTCAATGGTAGTTATTATATATTTTTTCACATTCAGTTTTCAGAATTCAGTTTCTGAATGCTTAGAAAATATTAATTGTCATTATCCATCCAAAGAAATTGCATAACATTGTATTCATTGACAAATATAAGGAGACAAATCAAACATTACTTTACCCTATTAGAATAGGCTAGCTCCATTGCTTCATGTGACAACTTGCACAAGGCATCAATAAGATGATGCAAAGCCACATCATCTAAATACTGGCTAGACTCAAACAGGCGACTCAGCATTGCAGACAACACTGGCAGATCAGCCATCACTGCTGTTGTAATAACAGCATTGGAATCTGCTGTGGTGCGGCCAGCTTTCAAACTTCCTCCGGTAGAAGGCTTTAAACCCAGAATCCACACCAAATGCTGCACAAGAAAATTAATGTCTTACTTTAGTACAGTATTGCAAAGAGTGAACGACAATTACAAATAATGGCAATTATACACAACTTATGATATCTAGATAATAATGACATAACAAATACATAGTATATTTATAACTTTTTGGAGAGAGAAATTTAATAATAAGAATTGTGGATGTACTGAACATGACTTTATTCTTTTTGTTTATATTCCCACTTCTCTTTTTTCAAAATCCCATTTCTACAACAATTTTTCCAATCATAATAAAGAAAAAAATATTTGTGAAATTAAACATATTTTAGAACCATTAATTTATATTTTCAAGAAATTATGTATGATAAAAAAATATACATATAAAAATAAAAAAAGAAGAAAATAAAAAAAAGAAAAGAAGGAAAGAAAGAAAGAAGGAAAGAAAGAAGGAAAGAAAGAAGGAAAGAAAGAAAGAAAGAAAGAAGGAAAAAAAGAAAGAAAGAAGGAAAAAAAGAAAGAAAGAAGGAAAAAAAGAAAGAAAGAAGGAAAAAAAGAAAGAAAGAAGGAAAAAAAGAAAGAAAGAAGGAAAGAAGGAAAGAAGGAAAGAAAGAAAGAAGGAAAGAAAGAAAGAAGGAAAGAAAGAAAGAAGGAAAGAAAGAAAGAAGGAAAGAAAGGTCATGGGAACTATCCGTAACAATCAAGTTTAGCTTTCCCTCCTGAATTGTATACAAATACATTGTGCATGTAAACTGCATTTCTGTTGTCCTTGAAAACATCTGTAGGCCCAAATACAATAATGGATAGAATGGGTAATAGTATCATATAAATATCTTTTGAAAGTGGTGTACACAATAAATCAGAGCAACTATATCTTGGTTAACAAAATAGGCAACAGATTTAACGATACTAAATTTCATCTTTATGTGGACAATCTTCAATTACTATATTCTAAACTAAAATCAAGATGTTATGAGATTAATGCTATTAACAATTGGTGTCCCATCAATACTCTTACTTCTAACATTTATGTGCAAAGTATTTACATTTTCAGGATTAAAAAATGCGAAATAGATACCTATTGTATAGAAAACCATAATTTACAGAATGCCCTCTCTTTGCATTACATGATTACAGTGTTTTGTTATTAATAAGAAACCATTAATACAAAACATCGTAAGTGTGCTACAGTTAGAAAGGGCATTCTACACGTTATGCAGCAACTCACTTTATCATTATGAATAACTCAGAAATAATTCTAAATCCTTGAAACTAAGTTTTCCTGCACCTAAAGGGATGCAAGTTATGTTTCTTAAGATGTATTCTTAAGAAACTTTTTTGAACCTTCAATTATATTTTTGAAGATTTAGCTCTACTGAGTACCATCCATAACATGCATGTTCAGAAACTCGAAATCTTCTTAAATTTACATTGAAGGAACAGAGACAGAAATGATCTCCCAATGATAAAATTAAAGTGACTATATGATCTTTACAGATAATACTAGGAGTGCATGGCAAATTATCAATAAACTGAAATGGATTTATCTGAAAATTTCTCACACACAAGTGGTATTTAGCACAATTAAGTCATCAATTCTAATATAATTACAAATAAATCTGAATTTTAAAAATATATTTAAATATAATAATTTCAATAAAAGGATTTGAGGACATAGGGCACTCAGGCTTCTGGGTATGACACAGCAATAAAACAAAAGTGATAAAATGAAAATTATAAAATTGTACAGGTAAAATACCTCTGATTGGATGAGAGTGACTGAATTGTTACATTTCATTGATGAATAATTCACAAGTGGAATAATCAGTATAATTTACTATCAATGTTGAGCAATATAAGATGATTACTCACACATAGTACAATGCTGACACAGTTAATGGACTATCCATTTCAAGTTCGGATACGTATGAAGCTATTTTTCTCTTATAAAACAATGATTTACAAAGTGCAGAATGTTCGCATGGGTACAGCTAATCAATTCAATGAAAGAATTAAGTCATGTTTTTATTGTAAATTGTATTGTGATAAAAAAGATAAAATGGACTCAAATTCACCTCATAAATTGGGTTTCATAAAGAAAAGATATCAAATAATTCTGGGACCACTGGATAAACCAAACATTCAGATCAAAATGATGATTCCAGTCAATTAATATAAGTAAAAAACAAAGAAATTTTGACCTCATATGTGAGGTCCTCTTCAGTTTCCAAAAGTCTGTGTCTTCCGTCAGTGATGTTCAACATGTTTTAGCTGCTTTAAATCTATAGATTTAAAAGAAAGTGTGCCTTCCAACATGGATAACTCAAATAATTCAATATTTTTCAACATTGTCAAATAGACTATGAAACGTGTTTAACCACAATATGCAACCTGGTGTTTACTTTTAGATTTAAGATATGTACTTAACCTCACAATTCAACAGGTACCACACCAGTCTCACTGGTGTTTATCATATTATTTAAAATTTGTGTACTGTATGTCGTAAATTAGACAGTTAATAATTTATTGTTTGTTAAAAACTTATTATCTTGTAATAAATAATAATGCAAATAAGTTGAGAGTGAAAATGTCTACTTTTCAAATATTCCTAACCTCGCTTTGTTGGTACTTTTATTCATCATTCAACTACGTACAGTAAAAGTGTGGAGAAGATATTCTAAAGTTCAAGAAAACATGCAGATTATAGTTCTCCTTGGAATATGGTTTTTACTGTTCTTTGATGACTATCAAATCAAATAAAACCAAATCAAATCAACCACTAGTTCAAAGACGGTAACTACACATTTTCAGGAACAACAGAAAGAACTCGCATTCACTTTGAGAAATATTTTCTCTCTATACCAAATAATTGTGAAAGTAGGATATAGTGTAAGAACTCAATTAATTTCTTTTCCCAACTTTTTTACATATCAATGTGATATATTTTAGATTTTACATGTAGGTTTTTGACTTAAAGTGACATTAAAAATTTTTTGAAGTGTTAACAGTGAAAATTATCAACAGATTGATTGGTGTAATGCACAACATTGATAAGCACTGAATTGGCAAAAATTAAATAGAACGTGTAAGAATATCTCATCCTGTAGATTACGATGTGAGAAACGTATCTTTGAGGCCTTTGGCTTCATAATTTTAGTTTTCAAGGCCCTAGAACACTTCCTTTAGGAGTAATTTAACGATATAGCTGACAGAGGGTTGCATTTGACATAAATATTTAGATGAGTTTTTCTCAACAAATCCTTCATATCACTTTAAAGAAAGTCAAAGTGCAATTTGTCATGTCTTTGTGAAATTATCTTTCTTTAGAGACCTCATTTATTAAGATTGGTTGTGTGTGAGAGCCGGAAAATGTATGTATACTACTGAAATATATAGGAGATGATAAAATATTCTTCTCAAAAAAGAAAACTGGTGAAGAAATGCAAAATATTATGAAAGACAAAATGAAAAATAGATTTTATGAAACTTAGTCTGCCTCAGTAACTTCATATAAAAATGTGGAGAGAGCCCTGAAAAAATTAAATGTGTTAGAATCAGATACAGGAATTGAAATATCTGCATGTACCAATGTTCTTAGAAGGTGAAGAAAGGACTAGCAATGGCAACAATGACAACTACAACAATAATGACAACAGCACTCTCACAGTGAAAAGGGTTACCTCTACACAATCGGCTACAGATTAGATGTTCACATAAAGAATTGAATTTGCAATTTGATCCTTCATTTAAAATTTTAGGGGAAAATGCTAAGGAGGCAAATGCTATTATAGGCTAATTCTATAATGCTAATAAAATGCTAGGGAAACTAATGAGATTCATAGAGCTGAGGATTCAACAGAAAGATCCAAAATGTGAGTACCAGCCTCAGCATCAAATAACACAAAAGAAACTAAAATTACCTGCAGGGTGGTGAGCACCAAGTGCCAGGCAGTGCCAAGAATAGTACCATGACAGTGAGCAAGACTGAGGAGGGCTCGCATACACTGCAAATTCTTTGCCGTCAACATGACAGGCCCTTGTTGTGCACCTGCAAATAGTAATATATATAAACCAGTTTTGTGCAAAGTATCAAATGTCACGGAGAGCATTATAAAACACCTCATCTCTCTCCGAGACAGAAATAATATGGCACATTAACATGCGTTTTCTTGAATTCTGCATTTACTATTACTAAATATATTTTCTATTGCCTCAATCTACACTACATACTATTACCTAAAAGTGAGCAATTTTGAGAAAAAAATTAAAACCTCGGGATTTTGTTATTTGATGCAGAATGGTAACTAACAAAATAAAAACAAACTACATTAATAACAAGAAAACAATGAAGTGAGAAATTTCCCTGCACTTACTAATTTTTCTTGACACACACATGCCACTCAAATGATACTGTCTTTAGAAATGAAATTAACTTTTTATTTCAATGAAACATGATCACTTCAATTGAGAAGCAAAACTTTTAATTTGTAAATTAAGGGTACACCAACAAAACATTTTAGTTTTTTGTTGTTTTTCTCTTTTTTAAGATATGGAGAAAAAAAATCTCCCACAATGTAGGTATTAATAATTAACAAAAAATGGTTGCGGGATTACATCCCCACCATCAGCGATTTTTACAGCTTAAAACAAGTAACATGGAACAAATTATATATTTAAAATTATATCTTAACATACTGAGAATCATGTGATTATGATTAAATGCCAAGGCATTCCCTATTAAATACAGTATGCACACCAACAAAATATGTATTATTATTATTGTTATTGTTATTATTATTATTATATGTATTATTGATAATTATTACATGATATTATATTCTACCTTCTAACCAACCAACACTTCAGCCATCACTTAAAAAAATTTCTAACCAAACAGTGACAGTTAAAAAAATAGATTTCTTTCTTTCTTTTTTTTTCTTTTCTTTTTGAAAGTTTAAAAGAAAATGGGTTCCTGTCATTGAATTGAATACATTCTGCTTTATTCTCACAAAACAATTAAAAAAAAATAAACAAACAACAATATTTACTTTGGGTGAGAATGAAATCAAAGCACTGTGGAATAAGGATGTGGGGATCCTATCATCCAAGCCATCTCGACAATGTTGACCACTGTCATTTACAGGGCATTTACATATATCTGTAATTTTCCTGTGATCCAGCATATTTCAATTCAAAATTATGCAAAAATTACTAATATTTTCAATCAAGTGTATATGAAATGATTTGAAAATCCAATACTGAGGAATTGTTTGCATTAACAAAGAAATATAGTTTCAATATTAAAAGTGTAGAAAGAGTTTGAAAAACTCTTGAACTTTTGCAATTTTAAAATGTCTGGGTTTTAATGAAATAGCATCTATGGCATATTATTAAGTGAATATTACTCTACTTGAGCCAAAAATTTAAAAACACATTTGGGGCCAGTATTGAGAAAATCTTGTTTATGTTTTTTAAAAATTACCATGATTTCGCTCAAAATTACACAAAAAATACTTATATTTTCAAGAAATTGTACACAACATTACTTAATGACCAAATTTGGAGAACAAATTTCATTTACAAAAAAAATTATCTTCAATCTTGTAGTTGGTGGAAGGGATCAAAAAATGTTTAACTTTTAAAATTACTGAAAATTCAGTGGTTTTAATGAAAATCATACCTGTGCCTTTCTTACCTTGCTACATTCAGGCAGAAAAAAAAAACAAACAAGAAATTGGAGCCAATTTTGGGAAAATTTTGAAGATGTCCTACTCTAAAAAATTAAAATATCTATTTCAAATCTGACATACTACAACATCAACCTTTTTGATCAGGGAATATAAATTGTGGTGAAAATTCTATGGACATTGAAGGTGTTAGAGTTGTTCACAAAGTTTTTGCTTAAAACACTTTCTGGTATCAAAGACACTCAAATTATGAATTCTGACTACTCAGCATACTCAAGGAAGTATCCGACTACAATTAGATGTAAGAAAAATCTGTAGTTTCCTTATCAAGGACCCAGAAAATGAAGTTTTCTCTCAAAAACTTGATACTTTTTCCAACAGCTTCACAATACATTTTTTATACATACACAAAAAGGTCAAAGGAGTATTTATCTTCTCACTCCTTTTTGCCTTTCCAACTCATAGTAAAAGCCTAGAGAGACAAACCCTTCCCAATGGGAACCTGGATAATGCTGATCTTCATATTGATCATTTATTTACAAAGAGTTTTTAAACCCTTATTATAAGATAATATTTTCAATAGATTTTTTTCAGAGACAATCTGTTATTAAAATATACATATAACTAGATTATTCATCTCCATTCCAGATATATCATATTATTATTCCATTATATATCATATTCCATTCATAAATTAAAATTGCTGTAAAAAACATCGTTGACATCGAAATACGGGACAATCTCTATCACTCTTACTATCACCTTACCTATCACACCCTTCATGTATATAATAACTCCCCCATTACGTCTGTCGAAATGATCCTGTGGTAAATTGAAAAATTTGGAATAGATATCAATGAATCAGGAATATGAGAGTTCAGCCAAGATTTTGTCATCATTATTATGTCTGGATTGTGTACATATAATTTAGGGTTTATTTATTTTATGCTTGTGCTGCTTATTGCCGTTTCCTTGCCCATGATGGTTTGATGAGACCTATACTTATATCTAAGATTAGGGGTCTAACTTTCGTCTGTTCAGGAGTGCTCTTCTAAGACCTTTCAATTCTTGTCTTTGCATAGAGATAAAGTCATTGTTTAACTAATTCCATTCAGCAAAATACCCTGAGCTTTGGTAACTTCAGATGACTACAGACTTCCACCTCTGAGGTTAATTTCTGGTTGCTCCTGAGATTTTCCTCATTCTTGAAACTCAAGATATCCTTTTCTGGTTGTTTTTCTTGTACGTTTTCTTCAAGGTTAACTAATTTCTCTCCAAATGTTTTTGCATCTTGTCTACTTCTTCTTTGATGATTTTATCAATTCTTGATATTTGCCAAAAGCGATCTCAAATCGGGAAGAGAGCACACAAACTTTTCAGAATGCTTTTCGCAAACTCTGGCTTAGCTTCCCATGCAAAGACACGTACACCTCCCAAGTCCACAACTGTGACCATTTGAAGCCATTTCTGAGAAAAGTTTAAAAATATTATGGCATCACGTAAAGTACCACCAAAAATCATAATATCTCTTTCAAATTAATGGTGCCACAAGACCACCTAGATAGATCACAACATAAGAATTTTTGGTGAAAATCCTACAAATGGTTTAGCTGCTAGCATTGTTCTGAGACAGACGGATGGGTGGATGGATGGATAGACACAGCAGATAGATAGACAAATGACAGACGGACGGAGCGGACGGAGGGACAGACGGACGGAGGCGACAGACGGACGGGCGACAGACGGACGGAGCGACAGACGGACGGAGCGACAGACGGACAGGCGACAGACGGACGGAGCGACGACAGACAGAGCGACAGACACCCGGAACGGAGCGACAGACGGCTGGAACGAACAGAGCAAACGAACAGAGGAACGGAACAGACAGGACGGAAGAAAGAGACAGAGCGACGGAGGGAGACGGATTGAGGAGGAACGGAACGGACGGACAGGCAGACGGAAAGACGAACAGGGAGGAACAGGCGCAGACGAGACGGACGAACAGTCAGGCAGAACAGGACGGAAGAGGACAGACGGACGGAACAGGACAGGCGGACGGACCCGGAGCGACGAACGGACAGGCGACAGGAACAGGCGACAGACGGAGTGACCAGGGACGCGACGACGGACGGAGACGGCGGACGGACGGAGGCGACAGACGGACGAGCCAACGAACAGACGGAACGAACAGAGGACGGAGCGACAGAGGACTAAGGACAGGACGAGGACAGACGGAAAGGCAGACGAACGGAGACCTGACCTGGAGTGTGAGATGAGGACGGAAGAGACAGGACAGGACGAGGACAGACGGACGGAGGAACAGACGGACAGACTGACTAGAGGAAGCACCTGACTGGAGGATTGTGCGAACGGACGGAGCGACGGAGACGGACGGGCGGCACTGACGGACAGGCGACGACGGCGGAGCGGAGAGACAGACGACGGACGGGCGACACGGAGGATGTGTGACAGACGGACGACACGGATGGCATCAGGACGGAGGAACAGACGGAGCAGACGGAAAGGAACAGGCAGACGGAAAGGGCAAACAGACGGAAGAACAGAGACAGGACATGAACGGAACTTTCTGGGATGAACAGAAGAGAACAAAGGCTGAACGAAGAGACAGACGAACAGACGGAAAGGACGAACGAACGACGAACAGACGGAGAGAACAGACGGAAAGACGGAACAGACGGAACAGAGACGAACAGACGGAAAGGACAGATCAGACGGAAAGACGACAGACGGACGGAAACAGACGGAGAGACAGACGAACAGACGGAAAGGAACGACGAACCGCGACGAAGAGACAGACGAACGACACGAACGGACAGACGAACAGAAGAGACGAACGAACGAACGGAAAGGGAACGAACGAAGAACGAACGGAAACGAACGGAAAGGAACGAACGGAAACAGACGCGAAGGAACAGACAGGCAGACGGAAAGGAACAGACGAACAGACGAACGAACAGACGGAAAGGAACAGACGAACGAACGAAGGAACGAACGAACAGACGAAAGGGAACAGACGAACGGACGGAAGAGACGCGAACAGACAGACGAACAGAAGAGAACAGACGAGCAGACGAACAGAAAGGAACGAACAGGCAGACGAACAGAAGGGTGCGGACGAAGAACAGACAGACAGAAAGGACAGACTTAGAAGAACAGAGGACGCGAACAAGAACGAACGGAGAGACAGACGAACAGAGGAACGGACAGGCAGACGAAGAACGAGCAGACGGAAGACAGACAGACGGAGACAAGAACAGACGGAGATGAACGGACGGAAGGGACGGAGAGAGAGAACAGGCTGAACGGAAGACGAACGGACGAAAGAAATGAACGAGACAGGCACGGAAAGGAACAGGCAGACGGAAAGGGAACGAACAGAACGAGGCAGACGGAGAGGACGAACAGACGGAAGAACGACAGAGAGACAGACAGACAGAGGTCAGGCAGACGGAGAGGACGAACGAACGACAGACGAGAGGAACGAACGAACGAAAGGAACAGGCAGACGAGAACAGAACGAAGAGGACAGACAGACAGAGGAACAGACAGACGAGGAACAGAGACAGACGAACAGACGGAAAGGAACGAACAGACAGAAGACGAGCAGACAGAGACGAACAGACAGAGAGACAGGGCAGACAAGAGACAGACGGACGGAAAGAGACAGACAGGCAGACGGAAAGGACAGAATGAACAGACGGAAAGGGAACAGGCTGAGGCAGACAGAGGACGAACCACTGAACAGACGACGAACAGACCCCAGACGGAAAGGACGAACGAACAGACGGAGACAGACGAACGAACAGAGAGACAGACGGAAGAGACAGACGAACAGACGGAAAGAGGACAGACGAACAGACGGAAAGGAACGAACGAACAGACGGAAAGACAACGAAGGCAGACAGAGAGACAGACGGCATTGAGACGAGACGAAGGACGAGCAGACGGAAAATGAACGAACAGACAGGGACTGAACAGACGGAAAGAACGGAGACGGGAACAGACGGAGAGAGAGAGGACGAACTGAGCAGACGGAAGGAACGAACGGAGACAGACGGAAAGACGACATCAGAACGAAAGACAGACGAGCAGACGACGAACGAACAGACAGAGACAGGAACGGAGACGAAGAACGAACGAACAGACGGAAAGACAGACAAACTGACAAAAGGAATTGCGAACGCGAAGGACAGACAGGAAACAGACGAACGGAGAGACAACAGGCAGACGAAGAGACGAACGAACAGACGGAAGGAACGAACGAAAGACGAACGAGCGAACGGAACGAACCCAGACAGAAGGAACAGACGAACGAACGGAAGAGACGAGAACGGAAAGGAACGAACGCAGAGGAACGAACAGAGGAACGAACCTTGGAAAGAACGAACAGAGAGACAGACGAACGAACGAACGGAAAGAACGAACGGAAAGACGAACGAAGAAGACGAACGGAAGAACGAACGAGAGACAGACAGAGAACAGACAAAGATCGAACTGGAGGTGAACAGACGAACAGACGGAGACAGACGAACCGGACGGAAAGAGACGAACGAACAGACAGAGGAACAGAGAACGACACGAAGTGGGACTGGAAACAACGAACAGACGAGGGACGGTTGCAGACGGGAAAGACGACGAAATTTGATTGGTGAACAATTTACGAAGACAGACGAACGACCACAGACAGAGACAACGGAACGAACGAACAAACAGACAGAGGAACGAACAGGCGCGAGGACAAAAGAACAATTTCTCCGAACGAACGGAAGGAACGAACGAACAGACAGAACGAACAAACGAACGAACAGAAAGAACGAACGGAAACAGGAAGAGACAAACAGACTAAGAGACGAACAGACAGACGGAAAGAGAACGAACAGACGAACGGAAAGAGACAGAGCAGACGAACGAGAGAGAACGAACAGAAGAGCAGACGGAAGAGACGAACAGACAGAGGAACGGACAGACGGAACGAACAGACAGAGGACGACAGACAAGAAGGAACGAGACGGAAGGGAACAAAACAGACGGAAAGGAACAGAGGAGCAAAGACAAACGAACGAAAGGAGACAGGCAGACGAGGACAGAGCAGACGGAAAGACAGCGGACAGAGGACTGGAGCAGACGAAAAAGACAGAGACGGACGAAAAGTTTCTGAACTGAACGGAAAGGACGAACAGACGAAAGGAGACGAGACGGATGAAGGACAGACTGAATGAGGGACGGACGACGGATTTGAGGGACGTGAGGGACAGACAGGCGCATGGAAGGACAAAGATCAGATAGGCGGAGGGACAGGCGGACAGGCGAACGGAGAAACAGACGAATGGAGGGACGGTCGGACGAACGGACGGAGGGACAGACGGACGGGGGACTGACAGACGGGGGACGGAGGGACGGAGGGACAGACGGACGGAGGGACAGACGGACGGAGGGACAGACGGACGGAGGGACAGACGGACGGAGGGACAGACGGACGGAGGGACAGACGGACGGAGGGACAGACGGACGGAGGGACAGACGGACGGAGGGACAGACGGACGGAGGGACAGACGGACGGAGGGACAGACGGACGAAGGGACAGACGGACGAAGGGACAGACGGACGAAGGGACAGACGGATGAAGGGACAGACTGACGGAGAGACAGACTGATAGGCAAATGGACAGATACACAGACAAGAAAATGGACAGATAGACAGACAGACAGACAAGCAAGCAAACAGATAGGCAGATGGAGGGACATACATACTGTCACAGGTGGACAGACAAATGGGCAAAAGGAACAGACAGACAGACAGACAGACGGATGGACAGTCAGACAGTTGGACATGTAGACACAGACAGATGGACGGAAAGAGAGACATAGAAGGAAAATCAGAGACCGACAGAAACAGGTAGACCCACAGACCAACAGTCAGAGACAGTTAGACTGACACACACAGATAGGTAGGCAGACAGACATACAGAGAAGGACAGAGATAGACAATGTCTTTTGCCATCAATGAATTTTTCAATATCAAGGCCCCACAAACACGGGTTCTGACTACAAGTGTACAAGGAAGTTATGTTCTACTTATAGGAACAAGATTTATCCACTTTCTAGTTACCAGGGCTTGGCAGTAAAAGATTTTCAGATGAAAATTCGTTATTTTCCAGCATACGGTTACAGTACCTTCTCTTCTTACATAGTACGGTAAGTAAAAAGAAAAAGCACATCAAAGGTCAAATTTCAACACCAACTGAAAAAAAGAGGAAAATCCATCCACCTAAGGTGTGCACAAAATAAAAGAAACTTCATGAACCCATTTCTTTTGCTCATAATGTGTAGAAAAGTTCACATTTTATGTTGAGAAGTGCTTAAAAAATTATCACGTGAAAGATTGATAAAGCAAGAAGAATTCTAATTTGTGTAGCTTATCAGAAATTAAGGTTTTGTGAAACATGCCTAGATTATTACTCGTTTTATATTTCCATATCCTGTTCAGAAAAAGCCAAAACTTTGATTTTTAAGGTTGCTTCAAGTGCTCTTGTATAATTTTTCACATATTTTCTATGAGTAATCTCATACATGGCACAGATGAGCTGAATTCAGGGTACAAGCATACTTGTAGTGGATGTAGCCTACACGAGAATTACAAAACAGGCTGTCAAAGTATTAAGTTGGTGCTAGCATCGTAACAGGTTTATGTTGATAAAAGATTTTATGAGCCCAAACTGAATAAGTGCAATTTTGTGGACAATAAATAGACCACAAACTGCAACTTTAAGAAGCGATTAAAAAAAACAACAACAACTTTACTGGCATAACTTAAAAAGTACTTAGAAAGTTTTAAATAGATAGGAAACGTTATTATAATAAATTAGTACTCAGTAATTACATTATATTCTAAAATTCAAATTTTATGAAAAACTTCAGTCAATGTTTATGACAAAAGTTTAAAAGGGCCATAAAACATAAAACAGGGTCACTTTTGGCAATCTTGCAAACAATTCATTGGGGTTCAATCAGTACATGATTACAAAACTCACCAATTGGAAGGGAAGCTGTAGGCAGTGGGGTTCCAACAGCCACAACTTGTTGTCGATAATCTGCCTCTCCGTATGTGCTTAAATTGTACTGAGAATTAAGGTCTTGGCTACCTGCACGGGAATGACCTGAAGTAAGAACAACTTGCTTTCACAGAAGCATTATTACTAAGACAGCTACAGAATGCTTATATATTTTCACTCATACATAACATACTTCTTGCTGAACCTGCACCTTGAGGAGCTGTATTTAACACAGTTAAGGCATAGTGAGGAGGAAGAGAAGCTTTACATATTGCTGTAATAAATGCATCTCTAGGAGTATGCAAATCCAAACAGCCACAGAGACTTGCAAATGTCTGAATGGCCTTCAACACATTTTCAGAGGCAGATTCGTCAGTGCTGAAAAATAAAAAAAATAAAAATTATCCAAAAAAGTTCTTGAAATACATTTTATCTATTTAGAATTGTATTTAATGCCAAGCAAACTAGAAATTTAGTCAAGACACAGTATTATTGTTCTCGGAATGTAGGTTTGGAAGTTAAAAATTAAACACAAAAAATTGTTGGCAAAGTGATTCATAGTTAGGAAACAAAGTTTTACAGGGATTCTGAGCAAGAAATACTTTTCTATCATTAATGCATGCTCTGTTGAATTATTATGCATGATTTATTGATTAAAAATGGTCAACTCTTCATACTCCTAATTCTCAGGTTTCCTGCTTGACTAGTCATGCAGTAGCCATTGAGGTACTGTAAGGAGATATTTATATCTATTTAGTTTATATCAACATAAGTTTAACAAATTAGTAGCCTAATAAACTCTCTAACAATTTGAAATAATACAACAATGGGAATTTTATATATATATAATATAATATTTCAAATTGTTAGAGTATATATCATCCTCCTGTATACATTTTTTAATTCACATGAACATCCTGTCGAAATTCAATAAAAAAGAGGTTGCAATAAGAGAGGAAAATTGCCTCCAGGAATAAAATTCTTTTTGCTGAAAATCATATTTGAGTGTAAAAAACATGTTTTTTTGCTGCATTTACATCAATTTGCCTGAAGTACTCAACACAAATGAAAAAAAAAAACAACAACAAAAAACCCTGCTTTTACTTTCTCTGATACATATGTACATACAGAGTATCGAGAAAGTTATGTAATGCTGCGGAAAATCGATTTCGAGATTTCAACAGAAATACATTTGGGGTTCCCCGATACTCAAAAAGGTTGGTTTTTTTTTCACAAAACGTCGGTCTGTCTGTGAACACCACTAGCACCTAAACCATACATAGGATTTGTACCAAAATGGATATTCCCCGGTCGATCTGGCTTGACTCAAAGCGCAGCGATTTTGAAAATTTTGAAGTCCCCCGGACGTTTTCAAAATTTTCTCAAAAATGGCCCCAAATTTTTTCTTTAAATTTCTTGTAAAGGTAAAGAAAAAGTCACTTTTAAAGGTGGAATAGGTCCGATTTTCAAGGTTAACTCCAAATTTTTGAAACCTGCAAAATTTTGAATTTTTTTTGGTGTCTTCCCACAACTACAAAATTGAAGATAACAATTTTTCTTTGAAATGAAATTTATTGTCCATAATTAGTTCTTTCATTAAGGTCATGTACATTTTTTTATAAATTTTAGTAGTTTTCGCGCAACATTGCATGCAAACTTTTAATTTTTAAAAAATTACAAAAACAAGATTTTCTCGAAACTCGCACCAAATTTTTTCTTTAAACTTTTGGTACGGATAGCGGTAAATGCACACTATAAGACGACATAACTGCCATATTGCTCTGTTATTTCGTTTTTAAAGAAATACAAAAACCTAATTTTTTGACTTGTCTCTCACATCGTTAATATTTCAATTAGCGGCAATTTGTTCACATTTTGTATTTATGAATACATGTGCTTTAAATAAGGTCAAATAAAATTTGTCGAAAACTGAATAGTTTTTGCTCAAATGACATTTTTTCAAAAATGGCTCCAAATTTTTTCTTCAATTTTTTTTCCCAACAGGTAGTGCTAATTGCACAGATAAAAATGACAAAGTTTATTTTGCTGTATTCTTTTGTTTTACCAGAAATTACACAAATTTTTTTAAAAAATATCTTTCATGCCTTTAATCTGCACATTATAAATGATGTCAACACTACTGCATTTGTGAGTTAAAGTGCCTCAAATGACTTCAAATGAAGTTTTTCGAAAACTGAAAGTTTTGTGTGAAAAAGAGATTCAAATTTTGCATTTACAGTAACACGTTAACACCATTGTCTTAAAAATGACACCAAATTTTTCAATAAAAATGACTTTCTCCTCTTTATGATGAGGTGTTACTCTTCTTTAATATTTTTGAAGTAATATTTCGGTTCTATTACTTTCAGCATTCCATTTTGAGCATAGATCCTATTCAATCCACCTAATTTCAGCTTTGCTGAAAATTTGGTTAATACCAAAGAAAACGTTTTCCAGGATTAGTGGATCTTTTCATTGTGCCCATAATTTGTCACTCAATTTGAATGAAGGGTGTGAAGTGAACAAATTATATATTGGAAACAAATAAATAAACTTCACCAAATTCTTCTAATTATAGTTCAATTATCATTTAAATTCACTTCGGTTGACGTGAGTATATTTGATAGCATTGCTCCCTCAGTGGGTATTAATGGAACAAAAACTATTTTTTGGGGAATTTGTCATTTTATAGTACAGTATATCTCTTCCTCCATTAAGACGAGTGAATTTGAGAACTTATGTAATGAAATCATGTATTTTTAGTTTCTAATCAGAGAGGATAATTATTATTGAGGACTTTAATTGTCCTAAGTTTACTGATATTTTTTCTAATATATTCGCAGATCTGGAATCTCAGTTTATTTTGAATTTGTTGAACTTTTATGATTTAGTATAGTTCAACAAAGTTTATAATTGTGATGGTAAATTACTAGATCTCTTATTTACTAATTTACAATGTAAAGTGTTTCCAGCAATTGATCCTATTTTTGTACTGATTCTTACAATCCTCCCTTGAAATGTAATTATTTTTGCATGATCTGATGACAGAATTGGTTTAATTAAGTCATGTGAAAACCATCACGGACGATTTGCTAAATTATAGATTTGAAATTAACGGGTATTTATCCATCTTGTGGATTCGAATGAATACCTCTATAACAAGTTTAGGCTTGGCAGTTTTAATAACAGAGGAAAATTGCAACAGATTATTTTCTTTAATCAAACTTATTCAAGGAAGCAGTGTCCATGCACCCTATTTGTTTTCAAGTTTCATTCTCAATTCCGCAGTACAATTCTCATTCCTTCAGGTTTTTTTTATAATCCTGAATATAACAATATGTATGTGCACATGCCTAGTTTATTTAAAACTATGGAGATAACTAACAATTTTTTTGCTCATAGTGATTTGAACTTACACGTATCAGTTGACTCCATAAACACCTTTGTTGGGCATATTATAAATTATGTTAAATTGTTTTTGAAATTAAATTGTAATTCAGATACTCCTGTAATGGGGTAACCTGTTCGACTTTGTGATGTAAAATAAAAATTATGACACGACACCACTAAGATCTAATTATGAAGAATATACTTTGTTGAGAAAACAATTTTCAATAATGTAGTTGTAGGAAGGGTACAAATAATTTCAAATTTATACAATTTTCGAAAATTCAGAGGTTTTAATAAAAATTGAACCTGTACAATTTTTATAAGCCTACTCCACTCATTTCAAGTAAAAACATTCAAAGAAAAAATTGCAGTGGTCTTTGAGAAAATTTTGAAAATGAACAGGCTTCATGAATATATACCCAAAAATTAAAAGATATTTCAAATTTGAAAGGTAACGAGATCAGCCAGATCAATCAGGGGAGTAATAATTTTGATGAAAATCACGTATACAGTTCAGGTTCCAGTTTTGTTCACACAAGGATGACGAACAGATGGACGATAGATAGACAAATAAATGCCTCAAAAAACAAACAACACACTTTTGGTATCAGGGCCCTCAAAACATATATTTCCATCTCAACATTGATTTTTTTTCAGCTTTACAATACTTTCTCTAAACTAGTGAAAAGTTTCTGTGTACCTTGCATCTATCAATGGACTCAGTGCGGCTAACAAACCACACCAACTTGAATTTATCAACTGGCAATGTAATTTTTTCTCTTCTTCTGTTCCTTTGTAGGTCACATTCAACTGTTGCTCTCCATTTGCTGCAGGTATTCCTTCAATTGTTAATGCAATAGAGCGAATGATGTCAAGGAGACAAGCATATGCCACAGATATCCCATAACCATCAGGTATAGGTGGTGGTTCAATTTTATCCAACATTTCGAGACTGAAAAAAAAAGTAAAATACTATGAATTAATTTAATATTGGAAAGTATTCGTTATGCACAATTGTAATATTTTTTTTCCAAGGACTCTACACCAAAATAAAATTAACTGATTCAGTGTAGAGTGTAGTAGTACTGACATAAGACTTATAACAAGTGAAAATTACTTACTAAGTAGATTTGGCTTGACCACTAGAAAATGTAGCCACTACAGGAAGCCAAACTCCTCTGGAAAAGAAGCCAGGCTGTGGAGAGACCCCTGGCCCAACAGGCATGCCTGCCAAGAGAGCAGGAGGCTGGCCTTGAGTACCAGGCACTGCTCCAGCTGAAAAGATGCTCCAAATCAACATGGCAACATTTCACATTTAGGTCAATATCAAAAAGTAATAACAAAAAAAAAACAACATGAGATCAACATATTTTTCTTCTGAAGTAGTCTCTACTCACAAGTCAGTTTTAACAAAACATTTAATATTTCCATACATTGTTAGAAGTTACTCATTTGAGAGGCAAAGTCAGTGTTATTGTCAAAATTCTGAATCTCTAAGAAGCTCACCAAACGATCTAACGTCTTTACAAACCCCTTAAGCAGAAAAAAAACAACTAAAATTTCAACTCAATCCAATTTAGAGAAGTAGTTCTAGTCATTCAAAGCTGATAAGCCAATTTAGAAGATGAGAGGATCCGCTAGGATTTTGCAAATACTAAGGATTTAGAATGGATACAGAACAAAGCTGAAGGCATTGGAACAATTTTTCATTCCTACGAGTGCAGGAAATAAAGTTATTTACTGAAATAAAGTTATTTACTTGCTAATTGGAATCAAGAATAAAGCAGCGTTTTGAAAAATAATTTTGGGGAAAATATTTATATTTACTCTGAGGAATTCTACAAATACTTTCAAAATTACAAGAAATATGAAATTTTTGAGTTGTAGAATGTGAACATTATATTTTAGGAGATCTTACTTTGGGACTAACAGCTAGCAGACAGATGGTGGGGTGTTGCCAACCATATAGTGCCCACCACCTTTATTAGTGTTTCCCTCAACAATGATGCAGCCCCGCATCCCTCTTGTTATTGGAAATGTGCACAAAGGATTTCTCTAACTTACAAATGCATAAATTGATTTTCATGTGCATAAGAAGCTATAGCACAATTAGCTGTTACATAGTTATTTTTAAGTTGGCATGGATGATTTGAAGAAAATGTCATGCAAAGGGAAAGGCTCCATTAATTCCACTACTTTTTCACAATCACTTATCATATGAAACCCAACTGAGCCTTCAGTCAAAAACTTTGTGACATATCATGAAATCGCCAATGCTGAATGGTGTTTGTTGCTGTTATTCATACTCCATTTGGCTAAGCGCCTGCCATTGCCATGGAAACATATGGGGGTCTCTGTTAGTCAGTACCAAAGTAAAATCTCTAAGTATAGTTAATCAACAATGAAAAATTTAATTGTATAATTTTTTCATTAATTAATTCACTAACTTACCTACACACCATACCATGAGAATTTTATAACACTCACCTGCACTTGCTGTCTGACCCATCAATTGGGGATTCACAAATAGAGACTGAACATACGCTCCTAAAGAGTTCACAATATCTTGGAAAATATTTGTAGCATGGGTTTTCAAATCATAACACTCACAAAAAGACTTTAACAATTCTGGTTGAACAGTCATTTTGTGTAAAACTTCCAAAGCCAGAGAACGTTGCCAGACAGGTTTATCTGGGTCTAAGAACTTTACAATTAAGGATAAAAATATTTCACATTCCGTCACCTAAAAATTTAAAATAATCTTAGTTTCCTGCAATTAGGAAATACAATAGTACGAAAAAAAAGCTGTGGTCAAGCAAAAGTCATAGAATACTTACCAGTAAACTGTGATACTTTTGGATTAATATCGATACAACTCTTAAAAGACGCATACTAATAGGAAAGTAAGGTTTATCCAAAGGAGTTGCTTGTTGAACACTAGCAGGAACTGAGCTTCGATATTTAATATTAGGTGAAAATAATTTAATAACCAGTGCACAAACACGTTCTTTGAGGAGGAAGCTAAACTCAGGGTGCTAAAAGACAGTAAAAAGATATAAAAGTCATGGAACAATGATAATATATACACTAAAATTTTATATTAATTCAAAAAAACTATTTCTCAGTATTTTAAACAATGTCTTACTTGGAAGAACACAGAAGAAAAATTTGTAAGAACTGATTCCAGAAGTTCTAAACCAAATGTGCGTGTCATTTCAGTCATACCAATAAGCCAGTAAGGCTGATCAGCATTTACAAGTTGAACCAAATCCTAAAATGATAAACATGACGTAATTAAATTAAGTAAACTTTTAGAAACAGAAAAAAATTGAAAAAGTGTACCTGAAACATAAGGTATGCATCAGCTGCACAAGGACGTAGACCTTTTGGGGCCACATTACTGGGAATTTTCAGTTCTTCTAAATTAACTTCCCTTTTAACAGTATCCCTTGTTTTGAAATACTCATCTTCAGCAACAACTCTTTCAAATACAAGAGATACTAGCTGCCTTACAGTGGCTCCAGCAGTGTTTATAGTTGTAGAGTCTTTAGTAAAATGTAAACGGAAGCACAGAACCAAATTCTGAAAAAAAAATTAAACAAGTGATGTTAATTTTTTTATTAATCCATTTATAATAAATAATAATAAAAAAAGTAACTTAACCCAACATTAGCGTATCTGTAGTTACCTATATTGTCACACATGGACTTTTTGTTCCCCCATAATGTAAACAATCAAACAATTTCAATTTCTGAGATTCATGATCTTTTGATAATTATTTTATTTACAGTTTAGTATTACAATAAAAATATATTTTACCATAAATTTATAAGTCTATTGGAGCTAATTATAAAGACCAAACAAATTATTAAAAAATATTTCTAAAAATAACTTCAGCATTTTCAAAACTTGTCATCATTGTTTTTAGTTAGTTACGGTGTACTTTGTTAATTTCTTCTCATTTTTTGTAGTGGTATGCCCCATCAAATATATTGTTTCCTCAATATCCACAAAACACAATGTTGAAAAGAAATTGCTAGCACTTTTAAATCATTAAACGTGGGCTGCATTTTGAAAGCTCTGCAGAACAATGAAAGTTAAAAACTCAGCTTCCCACAAGCCGAAGCAATGGGAAAACATTAAAAATGAGATATTTAAGAAAATACTGGTATGCAGAACAGAATTCCATAACTGTGTGAAACTAATTGGGGGTAAGACAACATTAACAATCAGGTTCAGCAATATCTAAGAAACTTCTGTCTGAAAATTATTAATGACGAGTCCAGTTGGCTATTTGGGTTGACACTTTATTGAAACATACCTTGGGTGAACTAAGTAGATTAAAGAAGTCTGTGAATAGCTCATATTCTTGCCCACAAACATAATTAAATGAATCGCTCTGCAGATTATGGTCTGTACTATATTTAACATTCAATGTAACTAGTTTTACACATATAACGTACCTACTTATATTTTATGTGTAACATAATATTTAAAAATTACTTGCTAAATTACATTTATTATTTTGTTAATATCTTCCTTGTTTTGAAGTGAATGTTGGACTCTGTGACATCCAGTTATCTGTCTCACTCAGTCTGCCAAATTGAAATTTATGAGATTTGTTAAGTAACCAGACCAGATAGAATCAGAAATGAAGAAAAAATGAAAAGAATTAAATGTTTAAGCAATCAATGACAAAGTACAATCTTACATACAGGAATGGCTTTATCATATCAAAAGAATGGAACAAATATGCATTCATAAGTAAGCTTTTATGTATAGACCCTTATGTAGAAGAGACCCAGGGAGACCATTAAAAAATTGAATTCTTGACCCTGGAACATGTAATAGGCTTATCTTTAAAGTGAAGTGAAGCGAAGGTTTTCTCTAATACACTTATTTTTACAACTGTTTTATTACATATGTTACTGCTCTGCTACACATTCTTATATTTGCTTCCTTTCAAATTGGATTAGTACACATTAATTCTTGTTTCTGCAACTAAAATGCAAGAAAAATATCAGCTGTTCATTGCTTGTTCACTGCAATAGAACAAAATTAAAATAGCATCGAGCCATGTTCTACCTTTCATCTCCAAGTTGGAGAGTGAATTCTGATCACAGTGTACAATATACTAGATTGGATATCACATGTGATGCTGAAAAAAAGCGTTAACTAACAAAGGCCCCAAAGTGTAAACCTTATTCAATTGGTATTATTGGAATTGGGGATTAAAATACCTAAAATTTTAACTTGAGCTATTTAGAAATATACATATGAATCTACACTTACTCTTGCTAGAGTATCCCCATGAACAACTGCATTTGTTGTAAGTAGCAATGTCACGCTCTGCAATACTTTTACTTCCTCAGTTCCTGATTCCATAAGCATCCACAGCGTGTCTGTAATGTATCGTGCTCCTTTCTGATCAACAGCCTGCTGAGTAATAAGTCGTTGCATCATTCCAAGACATATCTGAAAAGTCAGAAGTCCACAGTAGTTATACTGACATTTCTTGAGAATGATGTAAAAATATACACCAAATTTAATAAAAGGACATTAAATGTCTCATAAAAATAGGTATTAAAATAATAGATGAAATAGGAATCATTTGAAGTTCTTTGTGGATCAAAGAAATAGAGATGTATCAAATAATATCCATTAAAAAATAAAATCATTTTTAAGCAAAATAAAAAAATAAAAATTAAAAATTAAAAAAAAGAAAAGAAAAAAACAACAACAAAAACACACACAAGAAAATCAATATAGCCGCATGGGAAATAATGAGTACTATACATTACAAAAAATGCACAATGTCATGGTTTAATTTGCAAGAGATAACCAACTGACTGGTTAGTTTATTTACAAGTGGAGTAGAGGTCTTTCCAGATGAATTAATGAATCAATTCTAGTACAAATTTCAAAACACTCCTTACTCTCTCATTAAACAATAGAGGCCTAACCTGCTTCAACCAGAGAATAATTTGATTTCAAGAACTGAAGAGTTGTTACTGGAATAAAAAATATAACACTAGACAGATGCCTCAATATATTTTTCCTTCCTCCACACATTGATGACATCGGTTTTATTTTAAATTTAGGAAAATATATGAAAAAACTTAATACTCTCGGCCAAAACCTAACTGACACTAGAATTAATATGAAGTGATCACCACCTTCATTCATGAATTAAAATTAGTTAATAAATTAATCAATACACAGGTGATGCCAAGTACAGGGTAGAAAAAATACAGGACCGTATTAATGTTTAACAATAATATATTTAGATAAAGTTTTTTCTTTCAGCCAGCAAACAACAAATGATTCAAAAACAACTTAAACTAACATTTGCCTACATGAACTTTGTGTGATTTGGGAGAATGTCAGAGAAACTTATTAGTGGGAAAGGAAAAAAAGAAAAATCTGAAGCAAAAAAATTCACTTCAGAGCCTTCAAATTATATCAACAATTACTAGCATTTCACAACATTCCAAATTTTTACTATTCATTATCAATTTAAGGTACAAACTATAGATTAGATTATTTACACAAAAAAATTGTACACAACACAATTGTCAATATAATAGGTACTCAAATTAGCCAAAGTGAATGTAAGTGCAAAATATTTTGTCTGATGGAAACTTCATAAACTTTGCATTATATAGACAGCCCTTAAAGAACAATATACATAGAGAGCAAAATACAAGGAAAATCAGAATCATAGCATACTATTTTCAAAATTTTCTTTCCTTTATTCTAAAAATGTATTTTCAACATTTTTTACTTTGTGCTTAGGGTTGGTTCCCTATACAATTTTAACAATATTTTTATTTTAATATTAGCATTGTACAGATATTATTGCATTAAGACATTATTGTTTCAACGAAATTAGGTGGAATATGATTTTCACACCAAAGCATGGGGGGGGGGGGGACTTTGTAAAACTATTTACCTTAACTATTTTATGGTCCCTTGTTTCACATCCTTGTACTAATGGGTATAATATTTGGTTAACAATATAATAAACTGGAGTCTGTGGATTTGCTGCAGCATTACGAAGTTTAACAATTCCTTCCTCGCAGGACTGCAATAAAAAAAAATTCATAACATGATTGTATACTGTAATAATATAAGAAAAAAGGGAGTGATTCACTCGCCCTTTGCATAATCAAGAAATGTACTAAAACATTTCTTGAGCACTATCTCATGAGTGTCAATGACAAAAGCAACACACCAACAAACTGCATTAAGAATCTGGTTATGTAATAAAATGAATTCATGTTATAATCTTTCAAAAATGATTGAAACAAAATTAAAAAAGAGATTGGGAAATTCACAAAATAAATGTTTCATATACATTATCACATGCCTACATACAACAAATAACAGAATAGACCATTACAAGAAGATTCAAAATTCACTTATTGTCAATTAAGTAAAATTTATTTCCCATTAATTTCTGATTAATAATGACCTTAAAAAGTACCATATATATTAAATATTTGACTGCCCATACAAAATGAACAGGTCAACAAACAAATTTGCAGATCATATGTGTAAAGCTACTTAATACTGCTTATTACGGGTCAAACACATCAGTGCTAGGATATGCCCATCAGCATAGCATTTTCCTAGAAACAAAGACAATAAGTACTTTGCAGAATCTAAGATGACTATATTTCTAAGACTAATACAAAAACAAGTTATAACACATTGTCATTTAGCATGTTGTAAATACATAAAACAATAATGTTTATGATGGATAGTTGCTGTCAACAATACTACTTACACTGTAAAATAGCATATAACAAGCGAAACAAGACAGATTCAGAAAAAAATAAGGGCATTATTGAAATTAAATGTGTAACATATTTAGTGTTTTATGTACACCAAAAAGAGTTGATGAATAATGAGATAAAACAGATAATAAGCAGAAAATATATAATATTTTTACTTCATTGATTGAAGTGACAGATACAATTAGCACCACTTAACCTCATACCTAAAATTAATTTGAAGCAAACAATAATTGTAAACGCTTACTTCTTTTATTTGTGGAAACTTCTTTTTTGTTTCAGCGGATAAATTTTTTAAATCATTTTGTAACGAATCTAAAAATTTCTGTGCCGCATCATTACCAGTGGTTCCTCCGACACACGCCATTTTCTGTTTGTTTACACTAATTTTCGCAGCCACTGACACACATCGTGAAGAATGAGTAAAATGTCAATAAACAAGACATTAATTTAATTTTTTTGATGCAAACATACTTCAGTAAATCACGTTAACATTATCTTTCCCAACATGCATCGTTACAGGTGAGTTGGCAACTGGTCATACAATAATACACAGCAAAACGTCAAGCAATAGATGGCAGCATTGGTCGGAAACAGCTGACATTGGACCACGCCATGATGTTTCTTACATCATGGACTGGGCAACGCAGGGCAATAGAGATGTCTATAACACGCAACTTTTAGAGCTTCGGAGGGCAGCACCGTCGCCTCTGGGTGGCAGACGTCAGATGCTGGATGCCGCGAGCTAATGGTTAAAATCCGGCATGTGTCGATTTTCTTTTAGTACGTCGATATTATTCTTTGTTGGAGATTTTCCTCTGCCTATAATGGTTTAAAAACGTATTGGTTTTATGTAGGTACATTTTCTCGCAACCCTTTTTTCTTTATTCGCTTTTCTTTAAAATAAAGTTGTATTTTTACGACAACCAAGTTGTGGGCGACAGTGGACTGGGGCAAAAGAGGGCGGGAAAGTCAGAATAAGCATTCTTTAGATTCTCTACTATTCCCAGAAATCAGGAAAGTAACATTATAGCACCCTCAGATCAAAAAGAACAAAGTGGATATCTGCTTTGAAGCGAGAAAAGTTGAATTTCAAGTCAATAGTGGCCACTTTACAGGTAATATCCATCTTCGTTATTTGCAGTTCACACGTCTAAACATCTAAACTTTTCCCTGACATTCTCAAATTTTTATTTATCTTAAAACTTGTGTATAAAAGGTTTCAGAAAAGTGAGAAATTCATCGCTTTTCCGAAAATTAAACAAAAAATATAAAATGTCCCTGCAATGTATCCCATTTTATATGTAATATCTTGGTTTGCTTGGAATTATCTGGCTTCATTACATCACTTTGGCGAAATTACGCATTTCCGGTAATAGTCTTAAAACGACGAATTTTCTAGTTGCGTAACTAATTAGGAACAAAAAAGCTACAGTTCCCATTTCATTATTTTCCCCCTAAGACCTTGTTTTATTCTAACTGGCTGCCTAACTTGATATCAAGATAGCGGAAAATCGCATTTCGGGAATTAATTTTTAAGATTGTTTTTGAATAAAAAATAGAAACAAATAAAAGAGATGTCGCAGATAATTTGAAATAATTTAAAAAAATTTGCGATTTTACAAAACTAATTTATCCGCGCATACAATGCAAGTGCCGCCAGTACACTCCCCTTCCCCGCCGGTTCCTCACCCTCCCCGCCCTCGTCAAACGCTGCTCTCTGCTCCCGTCATGTTACTTGGGCAAAACTTCTCAAAGGCTGGCAAATTTGGGCAATTTTCGGCAAAAAGATGTTTTTTCAAAATTCGCATGTGGTAGTGCAAGACAATATTAATTTCATCATTTAAACATTAATCCGGCGTTGTTTGACATGGGCAACATTTTTAAAGGCTGGGCAAAATAACATAAAACGTGGGCTAGACCATGACATATGCGAAATTTCAAAATTCTCATATGGGAGGGCTATGATAAGTTTAAGTCCAACATCTTGATTTGCTATTCCCGGCGTTGTGTTCCTTGGGCAAAACTTTTTATTGGACTAAATTTTTTAAAGGTTTGGAATATTAAAAAAAAACTTGGTCTAACCATGGTGTGTTAAAATCTCGAATTTCGTAAGTGGGAATGCTAGTCACTTTTAGGTCGAAAATTTTGATTTTCGATTACAGCTATTGCGGGAT
Source organism: Teleogryllus occipitalis (assembly GCA_011170035.1). Lineage (NCBI taxonomy): Eukaryota > Metazoa > Arthropoda > Insecta > Orthoptera > Gryllidae > Teleogryllus > Teleogryllus occipitalis. The sequence goes on along the minus strand of BLKR01009128.1, from coordinate 135,636 downwards.
TTTTTCTCTTGCAATTGTTGCAGTTCTAATAAACGTAGTTCGTTTATTTTAAAACTCCTGTGATTTAAAAAAAAACATTCCTATTAACTCTGCTAGATGGCAAGCAGATTCTCAGGAAAAGTATGAATTGCTGAATATAATTAATATATTCGGTCAAAAGCTTCATTATATCTAAGTGAATGTTTACCAATGTTTTTATGGTAACTGAATCACGCTATCTTCCAGTTGTCTCACGATTTCTCAAGTTCTCATGAGAACTAATGAATCCTCAATAGGTTTAGCAAACACGGAATAAACGGATTCAAGAACGCAAAACAACGCGTTTCACTCGCAAGTTCACACTAAGCCGTGCTATGGCGCACTTCACGAGGCACGACCGAGAACAGACGAGATTCTCCGAAAACGAGTAGTGTTTATCACCGTGCAAAAGCATTCGAAACGAAGCGGCCGATTGAGTCACTGAGAGCGTCAGTGAGCTCTCAGTTCGATAAACTAATATTAGCGATTCCTTTGCGATTTTGTGGATATTTCATGGTACGACGGTTTCTGTACAAATACAACTAAAATATCTGTGTATTTTCACTAATATACAATCTCCTCCAAAATATTTAAAATGCATTATTCTTATTATTTAATTTGATCATCGCTGCATCCATCGATTATCGGAAACCTTGCCTCTGACCTAACTACTAGTAGAGTATCATTAAAATCCGAGTGTCGTGCCTGGCGAGTGTTGTGTCAGTGCATGATTGTGTCGTGTGACTGTGAAAGATGTGAGAGGAGTGCACATTATCCATAAAGAAAATTTTGTACTGTTTTTGTACATTAATTTTGACTTTGAAAAGGGGAATGATAGATTGCGCTTTATGAGGCCGTTTACTGTTTTGAAACACTTTTGGTCTCTTTTCTACGTGCTCTTCAATGAAAGCGTTGAAGGGACGTTTGCCGCATGCATCACTAAAACAGTTCCGATGATATGGCCGTTCTTTATTTTACAACCCAACAAAAAAATAACGGATAAGTCCCAAGGACATGTTTCCCGTCGACCCATATACTTTTTGTAGTATTGCTAGTTAATATAAATTTATTTATTGTCTATCATGGTTCTTTTATCAACCTCCAGGATTTATTTAAGAAATTTCTCATGAAAAATTTATTTAAGTAAAAAAGTATAAAATAATATTAACAAACCATACAAATAAATACAATAAGTACAATGTAATATAATATTATCCACAATTACATCAACTTTTTAATATTATCCACTATTATATACCAGACGAAGCGCAATGAAGACGATGAAAATATTCCCGAAATTATTACAATTGAAGACGTTAAGACTGTGAGGGATGAAAAAGAAAGAGAGGAAGAAGGAAGAGAAGAAGAAGAAGAAGGATGAAGAGAAAGAGGAAGAAGGAGAAAGTATTGAATATTGATATTTAATTGTTTATGAATTGTAATACCTCATAGATTGTCTCTCCAGTTCCCAACTTACCTGCCTCTGCTAGGTTGCAGTCTTGCCCGGCTGTTCTGAAAATTTGGGGAGGGGATTCGGCAGGCGAGACATACCATGCGGTATGATAGAAGTAGAATGTGATTGGACATGAATTTATCATGAGTATAAAAATTACTTGTACAAAAAAGACATGAGAGATGATAGGTGACCATATCGTGGAGGGTGAAGTGATCGCAGGCGCGCTTAAAATCTTAAATCTACGTTACTAGTTCGCTCCAGCGGCATTCTTCTCGGCTGCGGGTGCGATGACATCAGGTGTCTACCATTGTAGATTGTACCACCTGATTCTAGCCCTCCCAGGCCTACTCACGGAGGCCCGGTTCCAGGTAGGCTCAGACCGAGGGGCGGCGGCGGCGGCGGTTGAGGAATTCCCTACAGGGAACACTGGCCGGGTGAACTCCCCTCTGAGTCCGGGCACCTCCATCACCTCCCAACGCTGTCTGAAGAAGAATTCTAGCGACCGACTGCTCTGGTCGGTAGTTTTCCGTGGTTTCTCCGATCAACACCAGGCGAATGCCGGAGCAGTACCCAACCAAACGGGCCACGGACCGCGCGCGATCTTTCCTTTCTCTTCCTTGTCCTGTCGATTGATTGATTGATTTTTTCGTGTTTCCGGGAACGTCAACTGCTTTGGTCATTAGTCCCGTTAGTCTAGTGCATGCTTTTTCTCCAGAGATGGCGGTGATCTTCCCCCGCTGGATGGCGAGATCCGGCGCCGACCTTCCGTCGGCTAGTGGGGTTTCCCCCTAACCAGGAGAATTCTCCTCCAGACAGGGACTGAATTCGACATAGCTGAAAATCTAATGTCGAAAATTCTGCCACCGTCAGGACTCGAACCTAGAACCTCCCGGTCAGAGGCGCTGCAGTGACATCAGTTGGTACACTGAGCTACTGTTCCCGGTCCTTGTCCTATCCTCTCCCCTTACATACACACATTAACATGCACTACACTACCACATATTCCGGGAGACCGGTCGGGAGCTTAGAGCTTGTCCCGGCTGGGACGGTGCCCCGCTGGTGGGAGAGAGTCCTAGTTAGAGGAAAACCCCACTAGCCGACGGTAGGTCGGTGCCGGATCTCGCCATCCAGCGAGAGAAGATCACCGCCATCTCCCAAGAAAAAACATGCACTACACTTACAGAACTAATGACCAAAGCAGTTGACGCGCCTGGAAACACGAAAAAATCAACCAATCAATCAATCAGCTCCCAAGCAGGAGCGATGGCCCGCGGCGGAGCGCGGCGATTGCGTGCCTCATACGCACGGATGGTGAAGCAATTTCGCGTTCTGATTATCACTTGAACCCGTCCTAGCTTCACTTACTCCGTGTTCCTTGATTACTCGGCCCTTTGTCAGCGGCGGAGCTGTCGGTTCATTGGCACCGGCAGAAGCTCAGCCGGTTCACGGTCAGAATTCCCGTGAAAGGCGACTGAGATTGGCGAGGTCGGAAACACGGGGGCGAACGCGGAAATTGTAAAAGGAGGCGGCGGCGGCGGCGGCGCGGAATCGAGGTTCAGTACTTAGTACTGCGGACGTCGTACTGTATGTGCCCGGCGGCCACACGGCCCCGCACCGGAGCAGCCACAACTGCTCGCGTTCCTCGCCCAAAATTAAGTGAGCGAGCGTTTTCCCGCCTGCCGGCTCGAAGGCTCCCGTGGTCACGTGATGCGCGACCCCGATTTCAGTTCATAGGCCAAGGAACTGTGGGTGGGGATAGCGATTGTTCATTAGGAGCTCGATTCATATGAATTTTGATTTCCAACCGACACTCGAAGTAAGCCGAGTCTCCCACTCTGGGGGAGACTCGGCTTACCAATCTCGCCTCGCCAATCTCGGCCAAAGTCACCTGCTCCCAAGGAGCGAAGCAGTACATGTCGTTGCATGGGGCTACTAAAAGTTAATTGCGAATACCGCTTGTAAATTTGATTCGTATATCGAAAAATATTCCCTTTTACTTGATATTACTTTTAGGAAAGATATATTATTTATTTCCTCTGAATGACGATGCGGTCCCCGCGCATCTCCTACCCACATTCAGATGTTTCTGGCCGCGGTGAGTTTCGGTGAGAGGGACGCGACCCCCGCATACCAACGCAACGTAAACCGCGCTGCACCTTGGAAAGTGCAGGATTCCTGGCCTTCGCGAACGCCGTCTCCCGTATTGAAAAATATTTTGGTGCGCGCCGAAATATCAGGCTCGTAGATGGTCGCATTACAGACTAAAGCAATACTTTGTATCCACGTAATGTTTACCAAACCATTGCATCTAAAGGCGATCGGATTCCGCAGTGTAATATTAAATTTCGTTTCCGTGTTCTATCATGATCATACATTGCTGTCGTTTACACCACCTCTTGCAGCCATTCCTCCTAAGTCGGTCTCAAAGCTGCGTCTGTCGAGGGAATGCCAAAGTCACCTGCTCCCAAGGAGCGAAGCAGTACATGTTGCATGGGGCTACTAAAAGTTAATTGCGAATACCGCTTGTAAATTTGATTCGTATATCGAAAAATATTCCCTTTTACTTGATATTACTTTTAGGAAAGATATATTATTTATTTCCTCTTTTTATGCTCCATGTATTGCTAAAAACAATATAACACTTTTTATGTTCCATATATTGCTAAAAACAATATAAATCGGTTAAAAATCGTAGATATTTCCATTTCTTTAATAAACAAAAATACTATTTACAATAATTCTATGGAATATTATCGTATTTACTTTATGATTCAGTATTTTAGGACCTTCTTCATTTCGATATTGTAAACAGTTTAGAAGTTATTGGAGAAATATGGAGGCGTTATTTTAATGGTGGTACTCCACTGACACTCATTTTCAGATATTGAGTTGTTAAGTTACGTGATTATAAAAACTTCAGGTATGGAATTAGAAATACAAATGTGTGTTTTCTTTCCTTACAAGATATTTACTTGCTTTCCTGAAGATGAGACGATTAAGAATATTGTATTCTTCGCTGAATATTGGGCGAGCAAAAGAATCTTACCACTATACAAATAAGTTTATCAGAACAAATCAGTGGATGCCATTCTAAGACAAGAAAAAAATTAAATATTAATTTAATGTTTCTGTTTAAAATGTACAAACGAGACACATTCGGTTTTACCTTCAAGTTCTCTGGAATCCCTTCCCCGTCTTTTAACCGTGAATAATTGAAAGATGAATAAAAGTACGAACAAAGCCAGGTTAGTAATATTTGAAAATCGACATTTTCGACACAGAGTTATAGAAAAATATTTTGAATTGGTAAGCAAACTACTGAAATGAGTTGGTAGTATTTATAAGAAAATAGTAACGCATTCCCCCGGATCTACTCCTACCACAACTAGCAAAAGAAAACCTCAACAAAATGTGCGTATAGAGTGAAGCTATACTTATGTCCAGAAGCAGAAAAGGGCCATCTCAGCATTTACTCAACGGATCAGGGAGACTATGTGAATAAACCTGATCGACATGAGGCTCATTGACCCAGAAGCAGAATATTATTTGTAACAGGATATATTAAGTATTTTTTAAATTATTTGCTACAAATGTACACTACCTTATTTATCATTGTTAAAATAATTATATTATATTATTTATTTTTGATGGCTAAAACAGTCTCTAATTGCGTAGAAACAGCTTTTTTTCTTCCGGAGGCTTTCTTCAGCTTCAGGAGATGGCGATTTTCGACTGTCCGTGACAGGTACCCAATATGTCCATCAGAGGGACACATACACGTATTAACCTTTACACTAGACACACTCTTGCGGGCTCCTCGATCTGTGGTCAGCAGACTCACAAGGCCTTCCGCCAGATAACACGTATTTGTATATGAAAAAAACAAGGGACAAACAACTACGCCCACGGTTGGACTCGAACCAGTGACTTCTCCGATCGAGGCGTTAAGTCGGCACCGCTCTAGCCACCTCGGCCATCCAGATTGGTGGTTGCATGCAAACTAATGCAACAAGGAATATTTTATTTGAACTTAAATTTTTGTATCGATATTAATTCTTTACTGCAATTCGGCAGAGTGTTGTAAAGTAACGTAACTTCATGTCAAATATATGGATTTTTGGAAGGTGTTGTGAAGATGTGGATGTGGATGTGGAAGAAGATGTGGAAGCTGTTGATACTGACACCTGATGAATGTGATTTCTACGACGTGTGTTGTAATTATTAATATCAGTATTACATGAAAATATGATCCCACAGTTAAGCAAGTCATTTTGGACAAAAATGACAGATTTGTAAATAAATAGGAATGGTGATATTTCAATCTCAATAAAGACGCTTGCAGGAAACACGTGTATGGTTTGGTTTGTTTTTTTCGTGTTTCCGGGCGCGTCAACTGCTTTGGTCATTAGTCCCGTTAGTGTAGTGCATGCTTTTTCTCGGGAGATGGTGGTGGTCTTCCACCGCTGGATGGCGAGATCCGACGCCGACCTACCGTCGGCTAGTGGGGTTCCCCTAACCAGGACTCTCCCACCGCCCCAGACGGGACAAGCTCTAAGCTCCCGACCGGTCTCCCGGCATATGTAGTAGTGTAGTGCATGTTAGAGTAAGTGTGTGTGTGAGGGGGAGAGGATAGGACAAGGAAGAGGAAGGACAGATCGCGCGTGGTCCGGGGCCCGTTTGGTAGGGTACTGCTCCGGCATTCGCCTGGTGTTGATCGGAGAAACTACGGAAAACTACCGATCAGAGCAGCTGGCCGCTAGAATTCTCCTCCAGGCAGCCACGTATATGGAATTTTCTTATTATTCGAATATTTTTACTGCAATCTAAAAGTCTGGGTTCTATGGAATGAGCTTCCCCAGATATTATACCATATCTCAGCCGAGAATGTACCGTAACAGCTATCTCGCGTTTACAAGCTAGAATATTTGCATCTAACTTCTTGTCACTGTGGAGCGCTGTAGCTATGATACGAGTACTCGCATTGACCACTAAAAGGCGCAGATAATTACCATCGCCACTGAAAAAAAAAAGGATACCATAAATCGCAACAAGGTTTCAATAGTTACACAAAACCTTCCTATGCGAAACGGAGACCTTGTTGCTTTACTCCCTTTCCTGGTTACGACAGCATCTAAGAAAAAAGTCAACCTTGCTGGACCAACCGGCCTGTGATTTCTGAGAGGGTGATGTTCCTTCATAAATGGACTTGTCGGCCTCATCAAACCTAATCATGTTGCAGAACAGTAGCTGGCCACAGCAGCCAGGTACCTTGTCAGATTAATTACGTATTGAAAATATACATTTAAGAACATTCAAAATCTGTTAAACAAATGTGTGAATATAAATCACATTATTTAAATAACATAATAGAAGCATGATACAATAATTATGACTTTATCAAGCAAAGAAAACATCTGTCATTCTTGCTCAAAACGGAAACGAAGTTTGAGACGAACTTTAATAATTATATTATTTTTCGTCTGCGTTGTTACACATGTTGTAAATATAAATGTCGAAAGGCAGACTAATTACGTTATATATTTATCAGCTACCAGTCCAGTCCCAGGCCTTGAGGGGCTCTGTGGATGTGGGGGGGAGGGAGACAGGAAGATACGCTGCAGCCTGGCCACAACGCATTATTATCCGTTCGTCCTGAAAAATCCTTATATAAAGAAGTACAAGTGTAGGTTTTCTACATAAGAACTAATTTGAGCTATCGTTTGTTAAATTGACATTGCATCAAAATTACTGCAACGAAGAAGAAGACCATTGTGGACTGCATGCGTGTTGCTGGGCGATATGATATTCTGATATCAGCGATGCTGATTGACGAGGGTCAGGAGCGAGCGTGGAACCGCGGCGCCGCGCCGCCGATCGGCCTGCGAGGACATGCTATTTAGTTCATTTTGGAAGGTCTAAGAGAGTGACTGGACCTTCTGGAAAATTTCTTGGAAGTGGCGAAAAGTTTTGAAAGTTTTCGTTTTGAAAGTTTTCAGTTTGTTATTGTATAGGAATACGTCGTTGGTGATGCAAATCGCTGAACTTACTAAGAGTTCACTGGCAAGTACCTTATTGAAACTTGTCGTGCTGCATCAGTGTGAATTATAATTTAAAGGATATTGGTGGATATCTTTCAATAGGCGCCAGACTACAGAGTCTAAATTACCTCTTTGAAGTGAAAATCTTATTTCATTGGGAGTAAACGGGCGAATGAAGTTCGAAAGAAAATGATACATTTACACTGCCTATTTGAAATCAAGCAAGAATTGTCAACCAAGATTAAAAGAGAATGGTGGAATGGAATTGTAACTTTTAGGTACGCATATATTTATATCATGTGTTGTAATAATAGAAAGGTGTGTATATGTGTGAATATATATATATATATATATATATATATATATATATATATATATATATAGTTTATGTGCATTTATATTGGACATTAATCCAACTCAAAGTTATTTTAATGTAAATTGTAAAATTCATCTAAAAGCTTATATCGGACAAGATAAACAATTATTTCGTTTTACATCATTGGTTTAAACCCTTTCAATTCAAATTCTTATGTTGTTAAGTGGATATAGAGGGCTTGGATTCCTAACTCATTATTTTGCATTCATTTGTACTTTTTTTAATTTTGTAATTTTTAAATTTGTACTTTTCAAAAAAAGTTTAAGTGTTTTGATTAGTTTTTAATACTCAATTAAGCATTGCAAATTCGTATTAAAATGTAAAACAATAATATTTACTATGTTGCCAATTCTTTGAAATAATTTAATATAGTCTTGAAGTGTCATTAATGGCAATTAGAAATTGTAGAATTAATTGTTGTTTAGTATACCCACATATTATAAGTGTACAGAATTTTGATTTCCATATTTAAATTGAGACTAAAGCCTATCATGTTCTGTAAATAATTGAACAAAATAATAATGCACTCCTCAAAAAAAGATAAACTGCTGTAAAACACTTTCTATTTTTTATTTTTTTATTATTCAATAATTATAACTTTAATTATATTTCCAAATACTATTGTATTAATTTTATTTTTCAGGTAGTTTTTGGCACATGTGATGGAAATTGATCACAGAAAGTCTTGGAAATTGGTCATTGAAACAGGCGATGGTCCATTGATGCAGATATTAATGGATATTGTTAATTCTAAATGCCTAATGCATTCTATGACAAGATCATGAACATGTATTTAAAGGTGATGCCAAAATAAATTTTGCTAATTTTGCAAGCATCATGGACTTTTGTGATTTCATTTGTATTTAACATTCACAAAATGCATATACATTAATGGTTCAATTTTATTAGTGTGTATCATTTTTGACCAGGCAAGTTGTTCTAAAATTCTCACTAGGTAATATAACTTGTGTTATAACTCTGTTTTAGTTTCAATGTGTACTATTTAGTAGTGCTCTCAGAATGACTACAAATGAGTACCAGCAATAAACAAAATTCACATTCCCACTTGAAAAGTGTCATTACGTCATCATCATAAAGTACCTTTAACTGTGCTGGTGGGGTCTGTGAGACCTTCACAATTATATTTTTTTAAATAATTTAAATAGTTTTATAAATATTTTCTCAGCAACTTGTGTATTCCTTTCAAATCGTGGTGTATGTGAACTAATGAGCGATCTTCACGTTACGTTTGTGCAGTGATGAGTTATAGTCGATTTCAACGATTCCGGGTATCTTAGACCCCACCAGCATAGTTACGTATGTTTTTTTAAATACATCGTTTCTTATGTAATTGAGTATTTAGCAACATCGTTTATTAGAATATAGAAAGGAAATATAGTGTGTATATTACAAAGAGTTCATTTTTTATTTTAATTGCAGCTTTCAATTGAAATATTGACAATCACCGACAAAGAAACCCCGGAATTGTTTTTTTTTGGTTTATTTAAGATCGCATCATTTAAGGTCATTAGCGACCACTATTGCTTGTTAACGGTATGGTAACTATGTGGATGAAACGATATGGTGATTGATGATAAGGGGTGAAAGGACGAACACAAATACAACCATGCCCGAGGCGGGACTCGAACCCACGACCCTTCGGTCCGAGATCACTACGACACTACTGCCTTAGCGATCTCGGCCACCGAGCCGGCTCTGGAATTGTTGTTGGACAGTAGTGACAAGTTTCAGGATGAACCCTTCGTTATACTACAAGCAGTAGTTCCAAAGAAAATAAGAAAGATAGTCTACGAGGCGCTGACAGAAAGACAAAACATCTTTGCATTAACTGCCCCAAATTTGTTTTACAACACTGAAACTTTGTTTCAATTATTCTGATTCGGGAATTCCATAGCATTCGAAAAAAATTGTTTTGTTCTTTCGCGTTTATCAATATTGATGTGTTTTTCTGCTTATATTTAATTTCTTTACTTTTGCGGAAATATATAACTTATCATTATGTTCTATTGCATTAAATATACTTTTCATTGAAAAATATTGCGGTTAGTGAATTATTTTCTGTCTTGGGTCTCTCAGACCCCACCAGCACAGTTATGTTAGTATTTTTCACCAGCACAGTTAAAGGTAAACTTCAAAATGCTGGGACCAGGCGCGGTAGCTCAGTGCATCAATTGATGTCACTGCAGCGCCTCTGACCGGGAGGTCCTAGGTTCGAGTTCTGACGGTGGCAGGATTTTCGACACTAGCTTTTCAGCTAGATCGGATTCAGTCGCTGTCTGGAGGAGAATTCTAGCGGCCGGCTGCTCTGATCGGTAGTTTTCCGTGGTTTCTCCGATCAACACCAGGCAAAAGCCGGAGCAGTACCCTACCAAACGGGCCACGGACCGCGCGCGATCTATCCTTCTCCTTCCTTGTCCCATCCTCTCGCCTTACACACACACACACACACGTGCACTAACATGCACCATACTACCACATATTCCGGGAGACAAGATCGGGAGCTTAGAGCTTGTCCCGGCTGGGGGGAGAGTGGGAGAGTCCTTTGGGGGAAACCCTACTAACCGACGGTAGGTCGGCGCCGGATCTCGCCATCCAGCGGGTGAAGATCACGGCCTTCTCCCGAGAGAAAAACATGCACTTTACTAACGGGACTAATGACCAAAGCAGTTGACGCGCCCGGAAACACGAAAAAATCAATTCAAAATGCTGGTTTTCAGGACATTGTTTTACAACTAATTTCCGAATCAAGTCCATAGAGTATGACAATCTGTAATTTTCTTTTGAAAGACTATTTATTTTTACTGTGCTTTCCAAGGAAAGTTTCAAGTTTTTCAAAATTTAGGGTTCTCCACAGTGTGCTATTTGTGGCATATAGTATGGATAACACTGCATTCTCAAACATGCAATAATTTTGGCTATTATTAATCCTCAAAATTACCAGAGAAAAATATCTCAGATTGTATTAATGATTCTTGGGCAAGGAAATATCATTACTGTAGTAATTGTGTTGACCTTGATAATTTTCTGAAACATTTCCCTAGCCAAGTGAACAAAATACTTTCCTCTTGAAATAAAATAATTCAATATCACTAGACATGATTCTCATCCCCTTTAAAATGCTAAAATCTACACACATATGCCAGATAAAATTTGACAAAACATGCACAATCAAATTTTAGTTTGGTATTTTTTTCATTGCCTTTTGTAACAGAAACAACAAACAATTTTTCTAAATTTTACTCAGTCAAATTCATCCTTTTGTGAGAAATGTATCTTTTTGATCATTCTACTACATCACCAGATGTAATTGGAGCATATTTGTAAGATGAAATCTGAGTCAATGTGGGGTGAAATTCTGCATTTTCTGCTCTTGAATCACAATTTTTTTTTTCTTTAAATTTCATAGAAGTTGTAAATCAGAATTTGAATTTATTGGTTTATATAATTTTTCCTTAGCAGTCACACTTGCAAATCCACACACTAATTTCAAAGACATTGTAATATCTTCAACAATATTTAATGACTTCAATAGAGGTAATCCTGCTGTTTTCAATTTCTGAATTGGTATAGGCAATTTTACAAAATTTAATTAAATGTGCATTTTTGTTTTATTTTTTTTACATACATGGTTTTATGACACATTTTATTTTATTTTTTTTGCGTGCAAGCAGACTAAGAGTCTGCACCTAATTATTTCCCCTCCCTTTTATCACTGTCAGTTACCAGTGATGCTGATTAGTGATCTATGTGTGCGTGAAATTAATCAATAGTATTCAAAGAATATAATCCTAAATGTTGAAGCAATCCAGAATAGTATGCATTTAATAAAATAACTTGCCAAATTTAAAAGTCACTTCAGAACTGGTTATTAATTTGCTAAGAAAACTTATTTGACTCATCCAATAAAATGAAGGCCAATCATTTTGTCCCACGCTAAAGTGATGCATCTCCCACCTTATACAATACTAAAATTATGATTTTTCCCAACCACTCACTATATTTATTCGTTGTTGTTGAGTGCACATTCTTCTCTACAATTTTTTTATTGCTGCATTCAGGTGATAATAATAGTAGTTAAGTTATGGGCATTAACATGTTGGAAGTGTAGGATTTGTAAATGCAGTCCAATGAGCTTATTCATTTTCAAATGGGCAAAGAGGTTTCTAAGCAATGAGATTGATTCAAATTGCAGACCCAGCAGGTAAATCAATGCTAGGTAATACATTTTAATTCCAGTTTTTAAATTAATTTAACTAATTTGATCTGATTTTTATTGCATGTTTGTACATTTAGATTACAGAAATTGAAATAACATAAGTAAAAAATATAAATATGTTTTATGTTGGTGATTTCTTCCATATACTTTTTTGATTTTAATAGTATGTAAACTATCTATGAATTCATTGTAATTGTAAACTAAGTGTTAATTTTATGTAGATGAATTTTGTGCTAGTGAATGCAAGAACCCTAAGTATAATGAAGGGACTAATAGAATTGAACCTTTTGTAACCAAAATTAATATAAACATAAAACAAGAATATTAAATTTGTAAAATGAAAGTTTAAAAGAAATAAACAACAAATATATCTGAAAATAATTTTCAGCTACATATTTAGCCATAATTAAAATAAATCTTGGCGTTTTTCTAAAAAAAAAAGTGAATTAAATTTTTTTGGGGGGGATCATTAATAAAATTTGCTATTTAAATGTACTTGTGAAACAGTTTTAAAATAGTTTTGAAGCAGTTATAAAACATTTTTTAAAATACTTTTGAAACCCCCATCTCGATTGAGTTTTTGTCCAGTTTCCCTGATCCTTTGAGCAAATGCTGAGATTGCCCCTTGATTTGCTTCTGGACGTAAATGTTACTTCACTATGTGCACGTTTTTTAGAGCTTTCCTTTTGTTTGTAGAGGTAGTAGAGCTTAGGGTGAGTTTCTATTTTGTTGGCAATATAGAAAAAATCAAATTTGTTCGTTCGTTTACCATTACAAATAAGTTTTCTATAATTCAGCAACAAAAATATCTAGTTTTGGGAATGTTAATCTCTCGCTTTTTAAAATGTATTATTATTATTATTATTATTATTATTATTATTATTATTATTATTATTATTATTATTATTATTACTACTATTATTTTTTCATATTTCAAGTTAATTGTTAGTTAAATTGTTGGGAAGGGATTCTGAAACTCAAGAAAGTGTGCGCAGATGATTTTCTTCCCCATACATCACATACAGTCTTTGACTGTTTTTGACTAAATAAATAAATAAAAAAATAGAAACAGTTATAAAATATTTTTGAAATAATTACTGATCTCTGTAATAATGTTCTTAGTCTCCTTGTGTATTCAATCCACCTGAACACATAAATGATTAAGTGGTACATCAATGTTTCATTATCATTTGTTAGCAATTAAATTTCTGTCAATATATTCCATTTATTGTCAATTATGTTATAGTTAACACATTTTACTTTACTAAATCTATATTTGAATGTTAAATTCAAATATTTTATTTCTAGGTACATGTTGTTTCAGAATATTAATACGAAACATTTATTCAACAACAATGCGGGCATTGTTGATGTATTATATCTACCGTAATAACAGTCAGACTGCAGAATGTAAAGGCTTTTGAGGATTTTTGTGTAATTTATTGTGAAATTTAATTATCACTAAATGCGTAATTTTTATGCAATTATTTCCATTTTTACGGTGTCTGGTTGTGTAGGTAAATATACAGATCTGTTGTTGGATCAAAAATAAATAATGAATATTCTATTAATAGCAAGTACTACGCATAACCCATTTCTATATCCGTCAACGATCAGTAACTTGTAACAGGAATAAGGAATGCTTAAATCAAGCAACACGGACGGCTGACTCTTTCAACCAGTATATCTCCGTACGCCGACTCGGAAGGCCGGCACCTTCTACCAGTATCGTCCGGATACGTCATGACGGTAGGCTGGCTCCTCCAACCAGTGTTGCTCGCTTACGCCGAGTAGATAGCCAACTCTTCCGACAAGGTTGCTTGGGCTCGGTAGCTTCTATCAAGGTGCACTTCTGACAAGGTGAATTCAGAGGAGTTCAACAAGGGACTCTTACAACGTTACCTTACAACTAGTTTGGGGAATTATCTACACAAGTATTCACATTTGCGCTTATTTGTGAATTTATAGTCGAAAATGCAAAAATGTATTCCACATTCGGGTCCTTTATTCTTTAATATTCGTAGCTGTTACAAGTAATTCGAGAAAGTATGTGCTCTTGTAGCATCACTAGTTTTCTTTAAATTCAGGAGTAGAATTTCTCCTGTATTCGGCATTTATTATATTGTTATCCTGATTTGTGAATGCGGGTTGGAATAAAGACGCGGTTGAAACTCGTACTTCTGTAACGCGTAACTCTTCCAGTCTTGTATAATTGTGTATCTCCTTTCCATCCAACACATTGCGCAAAGCAACCAATCATTCAAGCACATTATTATTCAATTCAACTTGAGACAACCAGGTGCATTAACTTATAAGAAAGGAAAATTCCGACCCCTATGAATTCCAACTCAGCCACTTCTAATTCCATCCTCGATTTTTCCATAACCATTTAACTTTAGTACTCAAATTTCCAAAATGAATAAAAGTGGAGTTCTACCTCTATTAAAATATCCTTCATATGCTTTTTACTCTTTGCATGGTCTTGATAACGTAATTGATGTTTTTACCAGTATTATGAGAAATAATAAATATAAAATATTGATATTATGAATAAATGATTAAATACATATTTACAGTACCTGTGTTTCTGACTTTTTAGGCGTAAATGTCTCTAAGGTAGGTTCCTCCTTCGATCCGTGAAACGGCGACTTATCGGCGGTGATCGTGAACCTGGAAAATAAGTACTTGTCCATGTAAATCAATCATTCAGTAGTGATAAAATGGCAACTATTCGTCATAATTATATAACGATGATTATGTTAACTTTCACCTCCAGCGGGCGCGCTGTTGCGAAAGGTACATCAAGAGTGATTCCTACCACCAAAGCACGACCACGCATTCGGGGTAAAAATGGAAAAAATATATATAACGACTATAGTCATATGTAACAGAAAAACATCCGTTACTTAAAATAGATTCATATCCTGCACCATAACATTCAATCGCTTTCAATTAAAACTAAGTTTATAGTAGCTGCTCTACAGAGCAATTTAATTGAAATAGATATTCTTCGCTTTCCTGAACATTAGTTATCTCGTGAACTTAGCATTTTACAAATTCTCAACATTTATCTCGCAGGCTATTACTGTAGAGAAGGGGAATCGAATAAGGTTCCTGTATATGGTTTTTGTATTTACGTTCAAAATGGCGTTTTCATGCCTGTGATGAATATTTTGATATTTCTTTCTTTGATGATGCCACTTAGTTCGCTTATGTTCGATAGAGCGCCGGGCGTGGTAGGTTGCGTTTTCGCAGGGGCACCAGCGGCGTTGTGCAATGTTTGTGGCGTTTTCCGGAGTAATGTAGGGGCTAGTGAAGCGAAGGTGTGATGTAATGGAAATTCTGAGGCGTGTGACACTTTGCACGAGGTAGTTGTAGTAGTACGTTGTTCCTTTACTGCGTAAAATTTCGCTAGCATCTTTCGTCTAGAATCAAGCGCGTTTAGGTATGCAGGGCAAGCTCTCACATTTGCGGAATGGTTCTCCGCGCAGCTTGCGCATTTCGGCGGGGAGTTGCTTTTATCCGCATCACATGCCAAGGTATGGTGATTTTCGGAGCAATCCATGCAGCGTGCAGGGCGGCGGGAGCCTTTTTGTATGCCCCCGTATAAGGCAAATGGTGCATTTGGGGATTCGTTCCCTGTTGTGCGGCTCTTCTGTATTGGAGGAGATACTTAATTTCACGTACAGTTGAAATCTGGTTGTAATTAATTTTGAGCTGTTAAATGGTTGAAATTCTTCGGACCTGGTTTTATGTTTCAGTTCGCCAACGTGGTGGACGGTAACTTGTTTCCTTTCTATTTCGGCTTTGATTTCATCCCGATTTAAGCCGTTGTTTAACCCACGTATCACTAGGCGGTGTCGCCGTTCTGGAATGGTGCGGGGAAAATAGAATGCGCATTCGATGTTTGCTTAAGAGGAACTGAGAACTTCTTTTATCTATTTGTGCTGGGATAGGGAGTTTCGTCTGATTATTAATTCAGAGTTTGTTAGATGAGCAGGAAGAGGCTTGCCTACTTGCTCTCTTGGATAATGGAGCAGTTCGATAGGGTTGTTTATTGTGATTTTTTTCGTGAAAATACGCGCCGATGTTGCCTGGTCGCGCTTTAAGTGGGACTGAAGTTCTCTACTTATTTGCTGCGTTTTCCTCATTTTGGTTGGTTTCCTCGGTTTGCGAGATTAACTGGATTTCTGGGACACTGCCTGAATTAGATACAATTGGTGTGTCTCTATTGACCGCAAGACCGTTAAACTTGTTTGCAGTCTATAGGGAACGGTTCTGTGATTACTTTTTTCTTGAAAAAGCTGCTGGGCGTAATGAAACCGTCTTGGTCGACAGTTGATTTTTCTGTATTTTGACTTAGTTGATTCGTCATCTGCATTGCTAATTTTGAACCCAGAATGGTTCTCCGTCCGTCTGAATGGTCACCGTCGTTGTCAACTATAACAGTAGGCATTAGATCGTGAAGGGGTTTAATTGTAGCCTCCGAGGTTTGATCGCAATGTAAAAAACCTTCTTCCAACTCAATTCGTTTCTATATTCTTCTCAAAAGCTATCTTATAAATAAAATCTTCCAAATCCCGTATCAGTCTCACCTTTCAAAAGTAAAACCGATCCTCTCCGGCCTCCCACAAGGAGCCGTGCTATCACCTCTCCTCTACACTCTTTCTTCATGATCTTCCAATATTCCTGTTAGTAACCGAATAATTATACGCCGATGACATGGCCATCGCCGATGACACGTCAAAATGTTGCCATCTTCCTATCGTCATCAACAGACTACAACGCGCAGCAAATTAACTTTATTACTGGCGCAGTTTAAACGGGCTCACTCTAAATACAGGAAAATGCCAAGCAATAATAATCACGTGGAGTCGGAAAGAAAAGCCTCACCCGATTGAACTAAACCGATACAGAGTACCATGGCATGCCCGTGTCAAATCTTCTTCATCTTCTTCTTCTTTGGTCTTGTCTTCAATATACGGAAGTGACCTATGATTGGTTTTCTTGGGAAGAAATTCCCGTTGCATTCCCTGAGTTTTCGACCCAGGCTTCTTTAGAAGCCTACCTCCCACACTGGTCTGGGGACCTTATAGAGCAAACGTGCCTCGCGGGCGATCCCCTAATAGGACTGGGATATGATCACATGATGATCACATTCTCCGCTAGTTGTTATCAGTGACTATATCCGAACAGTCTGGGGGAAAGTGAGATCTCGTTTGGGTGAATATTGTCGAAGGGATTAATTTTGCTGGGCATACCGGCAGGGCTTTTTTACATGCCACAAGTGAGACATGGCTACTGTAGATTTTCTGGCCTTCGAAATTCCGGGCAACTTGGCCGGAACTAGCCCGCGCACTGAGGGTTCAGAGGTCAGTGAGCAAACCCCTCACCTACCGAGGCCCCGCCACCTCAAAAACCTCGGCGTAAATTTCAATGAAAAATTCACATGGGCAGAGCAATGTAAACAGGCAACGAAACCAAACTCTTGTTTTACACTGCCTACATTCGAAGCGTAGGAACTGCCAAGCATGGACGACCGCTTCAAAGCAAAACAAGCGAAACAAAAAAGCAAAAGACAGGTTCATACGAGTTGCCTTGCGCCTCGAAGAACAGCCTACAGCCTACAGAGCAATTTGAAAAACTAGTGGTGCTACAACAGCACGCCCTTTCTCGCCCATATTTTCACGCAAAATTACGCGAAAAGTACTCAAATTTTCGAAAAATTGTACATGACCTTATTTCAAAATCTATCTTTATGGAACTATCTTGAATAAAACTAGTGGTGCTATACTAGTACTTTCTCGCGATATTGTTAATGGATGTGTAATATATTACATATGACAATTGATATAATATGACATTTGATAATATGACAATTTCTGTCTTACACTACAACTACCTTTTGGAAAATTTTTAAACAAACGAAGCATGAAAAATACATATATTTTTTAAATTCAAACGTTTAAACGAAAATAGCTTTCTGTCATTGAACTCAGTGTATTCACGTTATACATAAATGTATCAATGCGCAATGCGTATTTTAGCTGTAAATGAAATTATTAGTTCATATTAACTTGTCATTATAGCCTTCTGTTATTAGTGCGGCGTTACATCAATGTGCTGCAACAAGCAGCAACGCTAATTCGATTGGGATAAACATTATGCAAATTAGCATTCTTGATACCGCTGGCAAGAAAATGAAAATGGATAGAAAAATATAGTAATTAAATATAATATTATTACATTCATGAACATTAATTGGTTTTAACACTCATTATTCGTCATTTCCACATTATTATGCAAAGCGAAATCATTATAATTTATCATGCAAAGTATATTCGTTTTCACATTTAACTCAAAGGATGCAATTTAAAATAGATTTAATAATTAAATAATATTAAGCGTAATCTTTCTTTTCAAAATTAGAATGAACAATCTCATAATGATTCCATGTCAATGTTCAACAAAGAGAAGAATTCAAGACATTTCATTATCTTATCTTGGCGCCGATCTACAATGAACTTCTCAAATTTCCAATGTCACATTGTTTCCCAAGGCAGCGGATGGTAATACGAAATTAAAGTTAAAATGTTTATACAAATTTATGATACTTTTCAATTTTTCTTTCATATTAAGTAACATATATATTAAGGCTGTAAAGAGGCCGATTTTGATGTCCCTCCGAATCGGCTCCCAGTGAACGGTTTTAAACAAATGAGGTACAAAAAAATAGGAGTGAAGGAAAAGATGTATTGAATGGACCGCAGCTTTCCTTTAGTAATAAAATGCTACAAAATTGGCGTTGTTTGAAATCCGCGGCTAAAATGGAAACGCGAAGATTGCGTCATGCGCATCTTTGTGAATTGGCGAGAAATAGAAGAGTAAAATGGCCGAGCAAGTTCTTGCTCAGAGAACGTGTTGCGTTATTAAAACGATTGTAATTGTTACTACCTAAGATATTACGATGAACGATTATTACCACTTGTAAGTATTTAATGAACTTTCTTATATAATAGCTGAACCCGTGCGATTACATCACACAGAAGAAGTGCTGTAGAAAAGTTACCATAGAAAATACTACATTTTTCATGAATATTCACATGTTTTATATTTACCAAGATTTGTACACATATATACAGTACATATTTTTCATAGATATTGTTCTGGGCTATAACAGCAAATACGGACTTTCCCTATTGTAATGACTGAATTGTTTAATGTCATCACTAAAATTTTTATGTAAAGGTACATAGAATTTGTTGTTTTTTCAGATTACTAATAACAATTAGACTACGGAACGTTTGTTAATATTGTTATTTTGAACTGACCGGTAAAATGTTTTGATAGACCTATTGGCTAATGATATTTATTTGATAATAATAATAATAATATAATGTATAATATATAATAATAATATTAATGGAAGAGGGATCAGGTTACGTTATTTTATTTTGTTGCAAGCTGAATATTTGTGTTGTTAATGTTCTGTAAGTTGTTAGCGCACAGCACTGAAATGGTAAAGACTATTATCTACAGAACGTAATAGATCCAAGTATCCATCACTGTATCACATGCGGTGCATTTCCATGTTTCCTCCCACTTTTTTCTGGAGTTGTTAACCATACTCTAGTGAGTTTATAAATATTTTTTTTAATTTTTTAGTTCATCGAGTTTACAAAAATATTCAATTTTCAAAAGTTTCAATTTTTAAAAAAAATTGAAAATTCAGGAAATAAATATTTTGCAAAATATTTTGTTAATTTATTTGTCCCATATAATAAATAGATAAAATTAGAAAATAATTAAACATATTAAGGTCGAATTTTGGTATTTTTGTGCGGTTTTAAGTGGAATGGCTCATATGCTAAAATGTTTTAAACAAGAAACCAGGACTGTCATTTCAAATACATTAATTATTATTAATTATTATTAATTTGTTGCGTCTCCACCTTGACGCAACGCGTCTCCAAGCCCCGTTAAGTGGTGTTGAGCGCTTTAGCACTGGGGAGTAATCCTCCATTAAAGTGCTTTTTAGTTTTTAATCTTTGTCAAGTCCCGTCACGTCGCAGTCAGTCATTGCCTTTTATCCCTTCGACCAGGTGCTCGACGACGTTAGGTCCCGGGGTTGCTGGCCGGTCACCCAACCACGAACCCGCGAGTCTCGAATGCGCTTAACCTTCGTGACTTCACGGAGCGTAGTAAACGCATTCGGCTAGCGCCGCCGGCGCTAGTTACATTAATAAATGTGAGAAACACAATTTTGGTGAGATGTTAAATATCCATGCACTCAGATCATACCTTGTCCTTACATGTGTATATTTCACATTTTCCACCTGCAGAGACAGGTTATGTAGTTCAGTTCTGTTTAGTTGTTCAAGACAAGTTTTTTCGTTGATTAATTATGCCGTATATTTAAAATAAGAGAGGCTGAAAGCATTAAACAGCAAATGCTGCATTAAATAAAATGTTTTATTTAACAACAATGGAGATTGGAGAGATCTGGCGAATACATTTGAAGTAAAAAAAATGTACTGCCTATAGATGGGCGAAGAACCAAAACTAAAGCAAACCACAGGGTGGGAGAAGGAAGGTGAAAATTACGGAAGAACATCGTAAATTAATTGTTGGTTATATTGAGGAGAATCTAAGACTTACACTACAAGAACTTCAACTCAAATTTCAAGAAAACCATGCAATTATTGAGTCCACAGAATGTTTACGGAAACATTTAGATGGTTTATTATTACACTTAAGGATATTTGAAGAAAACCCGAGAAAACTACCAGTGATGAAATTAAAACAAAACGTCGCGAATATGTTGTGCAGTTATTAAGTTAGGTATCAAGCGGACAATGTTCCTTGACGAAACTAACTTTAATTAATTAATTTATTTACTTATTTCGCGAAAGCAGGGACGTTATAAGAAAGGAACTCGATGTTACATAGCAGCGGGGAATCGTGGATCTAATGTCCATGTTATCGGTTTTATAGGTAATGTTGGATTAATTCATCATGCAGTAAGAAGAGGTGTTTTCAGGAAAGAAAATGCTAGCAACTTTGTTCGTCAGTCTCCGCGCTGCTGAAAGTATCTACCAGACGACCTTGGTAGTGGTAGTAGGCAAGGCTTCCTGTCATTTCGGCATTGAAGAAATATTTATAGAGGAAGAATTTATAAGACATCGCCTTTTGAGATTAAGCGCTTATAGTCCTATGTTCAATCCAATTGAACTTTCCTGGTCATCTTTTAAATCTGCCGCTAAGAAAGACCTGTCTGTCCACCCAGGTGCCAAATATATTAACTGGTGAAGAAAGAACAAATATCTCAAAAAGACTTTCGGCTCCGCAAAGTAGAAACAAATTATAAATAACAATATCAATACAATAAATGTCAATAACTGTGCAAGGTTCATTGCCCATATTCAAAGATTAATATCAGATACTTTAAATTTAATTGATACGATTGTGTAAATAATTTAATCTATGTTGTTATTTTTTCTGTTTCGTGCATTTCAATAAAATGTATTCCAATTCACATTCTTTTCTTGTTTTTTTTAATTACCTTTTTTCTTCATTTTAATGCTATAGATCAGAAAATGATCGCTTATACCCAATTTAAAGGTGATTCATCTCGATTTGAGAATGTTTGGTCTCAATATGAATGAGCTTGTTCCCAATCTGAAAGAGCTTGTTCCCAAATTCAATGTGTTTGGTCTGGTTTTGAAGTTGAAACCGTGTAGTTGCAATAATTAATAACACATTTTTCTAACCGCTCATACAAATATTATACTCTCCTACACTTCAAATAATTCAATTTCGTTTGTCTTCTGGAAACATCTCCAGAACAGTTTATTGAAATCTCCAAAATCTACACCATGGCGGAAGAGCCCAACAGGGCAGGCCACCAACATCGCATTATCATGCAAGGACCTGGGCATTTGGTAGCAGTACGCACTGAGGAAGGCCACAACCTATTGGCCACCACGACACAGCCACCACGACACAGTCGCGGCTCGTCCAGACAGCCTACAGTACCGGCAGCGAATTACTTGCATCTCTGACTGTTCTGTCGCCACGTGCTGTGGTACGTCATGCGACCTGCTCTGAAGTAATCAGCTTGCGAGAATTTGTTTACTTTCTCACGGTTCAGCGTTGCCGTTCATCTGCCTCACGCGAAGTCGCACGAGAAGCGCGCGCAGATCTCTGTCATCGGCAGTGTCAGTGCGAATGAAGTGTACCTTTGCCGATGCGTACCAGGACAGTTGATGCGTGACTTCCGAGCGCCCAGTGCATTGATTCAAGGCTGAGAGTTTCGAGACAGCTACGCCCATACATCTCGCGGAAGTGTAGAGGATAGTGAATTTTTGTATGTTTTCGCGAATATTTCGAGGCAGAAAAGGTGAACGGCGGAATATTTTTACCTCTCGACAATGTTGTGGGTAGAGTTGCGGCTGCTCTGTAGATAGGCCCAGTAGAGAACCGGAGCCACCCGAAGCCACCCGGAGCTAACTCATCAAGTTTTCAACGCGGTTTGGGAGGCGATAAGGTTCGGCTGTGGCAAAGGTTATGAGCATGATATCAAGACGTGTCATCGCCTGTCAATAAGTGTTAATGTTTTGAGATTTCATTTCTCTCTCATGTATGTGGTGTCATGTGCGTTGTAATATGTGGCAACCGCGCATGGAACTGTCAGAGTCGCTTATACGCTGCCGGTACTGTAGATCATACAAGCTCTGGCTGCGAAAGCCTACGCGAAAATATCGATTAGAGTTTAAGTTTATAAGGAATTTATTTTATATTAGTTTATTTTAATTCTTAAGTTTTTCATTTAAATAAATTAAGTGAAAGTAATTTATCTTTTGGAAATGTTGAGTTGATTCTATTAGAGACCAAAGCTTTGGAAATAATTCTTTATTCATTTTAAATAACCTGTGACGGAATTTGATTTTCAATGGAAAAAATATATGAGGTGGTTGAACAAACCTGTATGGGAGCTAGAACCCCCTTCCCTGAAAAACATACTTTAACCAATTTTTTGTTCTTGTTGAAGTACAGCAGATCGAATGTATATCATCCTTAATTTACTGTTCAGAACCCAGCTGAAAATTCCAATGTAAAACACTGCCATCCATTTCAGAATATAATCACTACATTATACCAAATGGGAGTATACTGGGCTTTGGAATGGATGGAGATTATTTAAGTGGCAAAATTCAAAATGTGAAATATAAAATGTTCAAATCTACAACCATATTTGTCACATCTGGTAACACAGGATAAGAGGTGTGTTGAAAGTAATTTCTCATATTATGGATTTAGGAATGGTATTCGATTCAAAATTGAAAGCTCATATTTTTTCACCATATTTTATCTCAATCAAAACAATCTTTGGGTTTTTTGAAAATGGGAAATGAATTTTTTCACCCACAAACATTTAAACTGATATATTTAACCTTGATAAGACCAATTATGCTATGCCCATTGCCAGTGTGCTCTCCATTTTGCCAAGATTGTACAGCAAAATTAAAAATTCTACAGCACAAAACATATTCAGATAAGTATCTTGGAATCTAATTTAACTGAAGAAAGCGTGCACAGATGATTTTCTCCCCCATACGTCACATACAGTTTTTGACTAAATAAATAAATAATAAAAACCATCTTAGTGTTTCAGTGCTTCCGTACTTAACAGATTGTGGAGGTATTAAAACTTAGCTCTCTTCATTCTCTTCAATGTCATCATATGATATATATATATATATATATATATATATATATATATATATATATATATATATATATATATATATATATATATATATATCATATGCTTCCCTAAAAAAGGTCACCACACGCCACTGTTATATATATATATATATATATATATATATATATATATATATATATATATATATATATATATATATAATTTATTTTACGTCAAAAAAACAGTTAAAAACTGCGTATGACGTGCTATGGGGAAAAGTGAATTGTGTGCACATTTTCAAAATTCTGTGATCCCTACACTAAGTCATATACTACTTAAATTTTGAATTTTTGAAAGGGAGAAAAAAAGAAAGAAAAAAAAACTCCCATGTAATAAAATCTATTTTCAAGGATAAACAAGCAATAAATTTTGAATTTTGAAAGGGAGAAAAAAAACAAAAAAACTCCCATGTAAAAAAATCTATTTTCAAGGGTAAATAAGAAATAAATTTTGAATTTTGAAAGGGAGAAAAAAACAACAAAAAAACTCCCATGTAATAAAATCTATTTTCAAAGATAAATAAGCAATAAATTTTGGCTCTTATTACTTCCTGCCGCGACAACATGGAAACGATAATTTGAATAATTGTATTTCCCACTGAATTCTAGAAGACGTGCACAGAAAATGAAGTTACATTTATGTCCAGAAGCAAAACAAGGGGCCATCTCAGCATTTGCTCAATGGATCCATTGAGATCCATTGAGAAATGCTGATATATATATATATATATATATATATATATATATATATATATATATATATATATATATATATATATATATATATATATAACAGTGGCGTGTGGTGACCTTTTTTTAGGGAAGCAATTACATTATAAGATGGAAGGTTTTTACTTTCTGGTATACGTTCGTATATGCGGAGTAATATACGTAGTAAATTTATGTATGAAAGTTATGTATATCTGCGGAAAATCGCTTTCGAGATTTCAACGGATATACACGTTTTGGGGTCCCCTGATACCAAAAACGTGTTTTATTCCTTTCTTCAAAACGTCTGACCGTTCGTCTGTGAACACTACTAACGCCTAAACCATGCGTAGGAATTTTACCAAATTGAAGAAACCCATGTACATCTGGATCTAGTTGAAGCTTTGAAATTTTGAAAAGCATTCTTTAAAATTTGGGGGTACTTTACAGTACAATACACTGGGACATTTTCAAAATTTTCTCAAAAACAGCTCCAATTTTTTTAACTTTTTTGTGAGAATAGAGTATAACACACTTATAAAGGTTCCATATGTCTATAGGTCCGACTTTCACTGTTCATTATGAATTTTCGATGATTGCAAAAGTTTGAATTTTTTTCGCCTTCTTCATACAACTACAAAATTGAAGATAGATATTTTTATTTCAAATGAAATTTGTTGTTCATAATTAGTTCTTTTATTTAGGTTACGTACATTTTCTGAAAATTTTAGTACTTTTCGAGCAATATTGCGTACAAGTAAATTTTGATGACAAGTAAATGACAAAAAGACGATTTTCTCAAAAACGGGTCCCAATGTTTTCTTTAAACTTTTGGTAGTGATAGTGCTAAATGGACCATGTAAGATGACGTAAACGACATATTGCTCTATTCTTTCGTTTTTTCAAAAATTACAAAAATGTATTTTTTTTACTTGTCTCTTATGTCGGTAATATTAGAGGCGATTTGTTCACATTATTGCATTTATGAGTACATGTGCTTTAAATGGTGTCGAATAAAGTTTCTCGAAAACTCAACAGTTTTCTATGAAAACGAGCTCAAAATTCCGCATTTTCAGAAACACTCAATCACCATTTTCTCAAAAATGGTTCTAATTTTTTCTTCATACCTTTCCAGCACATTTTGCTAACTGCACTGCTTAATATGCTTCATTGCTTATAATATATGCTAAATAAAATTCATTTTAGTGTATTCTTTTGTTTTTTCAAAAATTACACAATCGATTTGTAAACATTGTTGCATTTGTGAGTGGAAGTGCTTCGAATGCTTTCAAGTGAAGTTTTTCGAAAACTCAATGGATTCCTGTGAAAAAGAGCTTCAAATTTTGCATTTACAGTAATGCTTAAACGCCATTTTCTTGAAAACGGCTCTAAACTTTTTAATGAAAATTGCTGTTTAGGATGAGGTTTTACCTTTCTTTAATATTCTTAATTTTTTGGTACTATATTAGTTTTTCGGTTTCTGTTATGTCTAAGTAATTTTTCAGTTCTGCTACTAGGAAACCGAAAAGTTCATACAATTTCAAAAAAATATAATTTGGGCGGCGATAGATGGCAGCTGGCAAGAGGATGGGGCAAGACTGAAAAGCCAATCCATAGCAAGGAATTTAGAAAACTTTACTGCGAGAAAGTATGTGCCATTCCGTAGCAACACTAGTTAATTATTCACATGGAAAAGACGACATATGGATAAATTAAACACTGAACCCATAAGCACGTGCGGAGCCCACCACACGCGCGCAGTGAGTCACGCTATATGCAACTGGCCGATTGCTTCCAAAGGCGAGCTCCATTGAATGAGCCTGCGCGCGCCCACCACACGCGCCAGCATATATGCCGATCACAGCATTCCCTATGAGATGCTGGATGCAGTCAGCTCAGTGCTTCCAAAGCGCTTTCCAGGCGAACTCTATCCTATCTATTGATGACAATAACAAATACGTGTTCATTTGGGAAAGATAAGATTGGACGCGCCCTATTTAAACTTTTTTGACTTATGAGTAAATGATTCTAAATTACTAGCCAAGTGGTATTAAAATATCAAATATCCTTGAAAATGATAGGGGAAGCAATGCTTCCCTTGCTTCCATGGAATAAACGCCTCTGTCATTTAATGTTATTATATGATTCTATTATATAAATTGCTAAATAATAAAAATAATAATTCTAAAGCACTCAGAATGGAATGTGTTGCAAACTGATACTTATGCTAATCCATGTACACTAACATGATTTTGACCCTTCAAGGACATGAATTATTTGACATAAAACTTTTCGAATTTCTTTACATTTTTAATTCAACTACTTTAGTTTAAGCCCCAACAAATGGTTAAAAAATTATTTCACTTATCAGTGAGGAGTGGGAGGATGTGTTGTACTTGTCACACTCATCCTTTGTGGGTGATAACTGTACTGGGATGAAAGGGAGAAAATATTCAGCAAAGCGAGCATTTATTTGTCAAACATAAGTACTTATTTGGTATCATGACTAGAGTATCAGTAGCAAACAAATTACATTTCCCTATTTAGTTCCTTTAAAAAGTTTTATGATGTCATGAAGTAGAAAATTATTATTCAATTTTTTGTATGAAACGGTATACTGCATTTCAAGCACAAACCATTTCATCACATTTCATGCACATTGATGCAACAACACGTTTGCATACATCATTTGCGCACCTCTTTTTATTTTTCACTTTCCCAACTAGATGATCAGCTCGATCGTAGCAAATGTCATCCAAAATTCACGTTGACCTCTTTGACGACAGAGTTGTTGGACCCACAGATTTGACAACAGTTTTATATCTTCTGAGGTATGTGATGGCAAAGTCTCCTCTGAATTCCAGTTTAGTGATTTACCTTCCTGACTTCTTGTAAATGTACCAAGCATTATTTATCGATGCCTCTATGAGCTACGTCAATATTGACTAGTACCATTTCTTACCTCTGATAATGATTTAAATCATGATCCACTTGATTAGTATTACCCATATTTCTATTGTATTAGGTAATAATTGCTGACTGAGGGATATTTATGTTTTTTTTGCTCTTTTGATGAATATCTCTTTACATGCTAGACTGAAGATTCTCCGAATTAATGCAACTGCAACCAAACTTTTGTCCATCCATTTCCCAAACATTACATAAGACAAAACTGCCTCAGCTTCACTCA
Source organism: Teleogryllus occipitalis (assembly GCA_011170035.1). Classification (NCBI taxonomy): domain Eukaryota; kingdom Metazoa; phylum Arthropoda; class Insecta; order Orthoptera; family Gryllidae; genus Teleogryllus; species Teleogryllus occipitalis. The sequence goes on along the minus strand of BLKR01009128.1, from coordinate 107,847 downwards.
CCAATTTATTGCCACTCAAATCATCCAGCAGACCTCCTGTGTTCTTATCAGCACTGTCTTGTTTGTCACTGTCTGATAAAAAGGGAACTTAGTCATCAGACATTTCATTTACTAATTTGCAGACCTCATCAGTGCTTTGAGAAAAATCAAGAAATATGAAAACACAAAAAGAACAACCAAACTTTCTCAAAAATCACTAAAAACTTTATTTACAATATTTACCCTAAACACCCACAGTATGTAAATCACATAAATTACATTACAGACATATTAGTGAGAATGTAAATATAGTTTTTAGTGATGTTTGTTAATATTTAAATATTAACTTAACTTGTGCCACTTATAAAATAAATACATTATACCACTTATTAAAACCTATAAAAATACCACCTATAAAAAAATTAAGAATAATTAATGAAGAATATTTAGGTTCATAGTTTCAGAGCATTGTGTTTTTAGATTTCTGGTACTTACGGATGTTGTATGACTGAGCAGTAATGTAATGAATAGGCCTATTGAAAGAAAGGAAAACCCAAGACTCATCACACGTGAAGAGCGTGAAGAGCGTCTGGACTTGTCACAATCAGAAACCACTGCTAATACCAACACCCTGTCTATTGCTGTACATCATTAGATAACTTAAATGCACTTGCAACTACATCACCACTATCAATTGAGAGACATTAAAGCTGGATAATGAAAAGAGCAGAAAGGTGTGTGATGAGCCACCTTGAAATCAAAAGAAAATCAGGGGAATTGTCGGACACTCTAGAGAAAAACAAAATTGAAGCCCAAGTATCCAGAAAAACAAAATAGTGCCCAAGTTTAACCCAAGAGTGTAGGTAAAACACGAAAAGTTAGAGAAGATAAAAAAATATGACAAATAAGTTTTTCAAAATTGACTCAAGTTTTTTATGATTCAAAGTAAATGTATGTATGCTTTCCTGTGTTTACCATTTATAAATATCTCCTACTATATTTCCTAATTCCTTATTTTTAATGTGATGGTTGGCCTGTGGTACAGTGTTAGGGGTTGACTACTTTACATTGTTGTTTTTTTTATTCAACTTTAAAATTCAAGAATGAAATGAAAAATTATGTAAGAATTACCATAAAAAAGGTTGAAGTTTCTATTAGAACAAAAAACATGAGCAAATTTCCTACATCAAAATAGGAACACATGCCAATAAAAGAAGTGGCCGAAGCAACAGTACACTCTGAGGAAGGCCACAACATTTTGGCTAAAACATCAGCCACCACTACAGAGATGAAGCTCATCCTGGACAACCTAGATAATACAAATTCAGCCCATGCAAGGCTATGCAATCAAGTACTCCTAATAAGTCTCTGGAGTCTAAGTCTCTCCTAATAAATAACTTATCTTCTTTTCTTACTCATCCAATTGGCTCTTCTCAGTACTATGGATTATTAATACAATTGTGTTACATTTATCTATTGTTATTAAAAATTGAATGTGTCCACTTATAGTAAGTCAAAGAATTTCAATGTTATTTTTCACTTAAGACATTTGTAACAAAAACTCTACTTACCTTTATTATCATGGATTGCTGAGGGATTTGGATTATTTTGGAATAGAATTTTAGGAAAGGAGGTAGAAATGAATTGATATGGGAATGATATTGAGTTCTTAATGAAATTTAAATAAAACAAAGAATTTGTATTTATTTCATAACAAACAGTATAAATCTCTATACGGTAATGTGGTAGATAAAATCAGTATCTTCAAATATTTTTGACTGAAAGGATCCAATAAATCATTGTAGTCATGTGGTTCCAATATTCCAAAATTCTTGGGTATATCAGGTTCACAAACAGCACTTGACGACCTTAATTAATTGAAATAGTCGGATACAGGGAAGTGAAGACAAGAAATAGCATTAGCATAAAAGATGTAATATAACACCTTTAGAAGTAACAGTATGAAAAAAATATGAAGTTTTAATTTTAATGAAAAAGAAGTTTGCTAGAAAATTTAAAGCATAATGAAATTTAATACAACTACTTTATGTCATATTTGCACTACATTTTAAAAATGTAAGGCTCAGTAGAAAATAATATTATTCTTTTACCTCTCCTTTGTTCGGTCTCGGCATGGCGCCTTAATGCACGACTTAACTCTCGAGTTAATTCTATCAATCCTTCTCTCCATTCTATAAGAAATTCTCTTTCCATGGGGCAAGCTAGAATGAAATTTTTATCATTAATAACAGATGAAGAAATACATAGTCAAATAATAAATAATAAAACTCTTGAACATTGTACTTGTTGCATAAATATCTCTCTGTACATCTACAATGACAGTTCGAGCAGCTCTTAATGCTTTTCTGATGAGAAGGGGACTCAAATTCCCTGCTATGATAGAATTCATATACATGTAGAGATGCAATAACTTGTCTGAATTCATTTCTTATCATTAAAATTGTCGAACTCTAACAAAGAAATGTTCGCGCTACTGTTTGCGAAGATGGCCACCTGTTTTGTTGCATTGGATTGCAATTGTTTGTAATGCAATTGTTCATAATGTTCATTGTCATTGATTCTTTGTATTGGTTCACGGAATAAAGAAGTTAAACATTAAAAAAGATATCGTAAATGACTAGCCGAACTACAAACTAAAACTTCTGTGAAAATAGTTTTCCTATAGAGTTTGTGTATTATAAAATCTTTCAAAATACGAAATTTGAATCCGCGCGTTTCGTATTGTGACGTCACTCTGGGTGCGTTCGTGCACCCTCGAACGTTAAAGCACTATCGATTACGCATGCACAGTCAAGACCATCTACAATTTGTAGATGGTAGATGGTCTTGGCACAGTTTAAGGCTAAATGCACCGAAAAATACTTATAGGAAAAATCAATAGATCGCAGCACAATCACACGGAATTTACTAGATCGATAACGTCTGAACAAATTGTCCGATTTTCGATCTGTAAACGGCGTTGGACTCCTTTTTAAAATAGAATTCACGCTACGATGCCGTTTTTTCAAAACATATTTAAAAAAAATTAAAATGATTTCTCATAGTTCCGGGAAGAAATTAAAAAATGTGGGCTTATAGCGCGATGACGACGTGCTTCCTGAATTCAACGCCGTATCAATCATGCAAATCGGACGAATAGGAGCGGCGTAAAGTGAAATTTCGGAAAAAATACCTCCCCCCTCCCCAGTTGCGTCACCCGAACCTTGTGGGGGTCCCTCGACGCGGCCGAACGGCCAAACCCGGCGGTCAGCGGCACGGGAGGAGGCCGTGCTCTCAGGCAGGCAAGCCGGGCAGTCGGTTCGTCCTTTTTCGTCCCTTTCAATCTCAATATATTTTTCTCCACTTTTCAAACTAGTGATGCTGTAACACAACCAAACGGTCTCATATCATGTGTAATAGTCGTATAAAACTATATATCTTGTTCACATATTTCCGTCTTCCTTCGAATACCATCAAAAAGTTATTTGAGGCACTACTCAAAATATCAATTCCGATTTGGAAACTGATTTCAAAAAGAAAATTGAACTAATTGTGTAGATATCACCAATATTCCATGTCCTAACATCTTATTTTACATACATTTTACTTCTAAGATCTTCCGTTATCATTCCACTACCAGAAAGAATGAGCCGAAATTACGCACGAGCTCTTTTATCCTGCGACTCGATTTTTGACCTCAAAACGGCGTTTGTCTCCTTGATAGACTTCACCTGATAAATCTGTTTTCCCAAGTAAAATTTTAAAACTGTTTTCGTACTTTCGGACAAAATTGAAGAAGTGGTAAAATAGCGCGCAGGCGAGATGCATCCTGAATCCAACACTGTAACAAACATTAAAATATAATATTAAGAATCGTGACATGTCCCAGCTTACTTAGTAAGTTATATTGATATAAAATGATTCTGTTATATTTGTATAAACTTGAAGATTGGAAAAAGTAATTCCCGGCGCGTCATTTTGATACAAACTACGTAAAGGATAATGTAAAAGGATGTAGTGTAAATCATTGTATTGTGACATATATATATATATATATATATATATATATATATATATATATATATATATATATATGTATGTATGTATTTTTAATGCATTAAATTGTCATGAAAGCAATACAACTTAAACCCTTGGACAGGAACATCACACTAGAAGAGGAATATCCGTCTATGAGGGGGATAAATTATGTTTTGTTGTACAGTTCGGCAACTTTTACATTTCTACATTAAGATACCATTTTTCTAAACATCGTACACGCTTATCAGTAACATTTAATCGGGTAGCAATTCAATTTATAAGATTTATATACTACTAGTAAAACGTAGCATACCAGTCACTGATAAACCTCATATTAGGGAATCAGAATGCAAACGTATTAAATCGGCGATCCTCATCTAGGTGTCGAGAATAGGGATGCAACATTGATGTTGATATTTTCAAAACATAGATTTTGTATTGACACATGAACATATTTCGTAAAAAAATGAAACATTTATGAAACCTGATGTTTATTATCGATGTGCTTGATGAGTTGTTGTGAATGAAAAGAACCGATAATCACAATTTTATAAAAAAGTTAAAATATGAAATAATATTGCATTATACCACTGTCAATACATGTGTTCGAATAAAGCGAACGGTGATTGTAACATCCTCATCCAGTAGACTATCGTCAGCCCAAGAAATGACCCTATTTACCGTACGCAGAGAGGCGGCCAACGCAAGCACTCTAGGTGTAGGGTCCCTCGCCCACCTTCCTGTACCCATTTGAGGAAGTTGTGACTCCATAAGATGACCCTGGGCGATAGTAAAAAGAATAACAGTGAAACTAAGCCTGAAAACTTTCTTTTGCCGTTTTGTCTAAATCGTAATTATAAATTAACAATCACGGCCACTGTCAAAACAAATTATCTTCCGCACGAACTTGATCGATGTTTCTAAACGAGGTTTTTGAAAGATGTTTTAATTTTGAACATTGATATTTGCATTTGTATTACTTGAGCATCATTCCTTCGCTTTTCTTGCTATCCAAAACTGGAAGGGGACGCGCCGATAATTCAACGAGTTCTTCCCTAATAATGGAAGAATGTACGCATGAAAGACTGCGGGTATCAAACACACTGTTCAGTGCGTTGATGTCTATTTGTCGGCTCCAGTCCCGGTCAAGCAGCGGCTGTGAGCATCTCTCCTTTCATCTGCAGGTCCCAATTCTTCGCGGGTCTGAACGCGCAGAGAAATAGTACTAGAACATAGATCGCAAGCCATCCCTTGTTAGACCTATCTGGATATACACAGCAACAGGATGCTAACAATTTGTTCATTGCTCACTCGGACTCGAACTGCCTTTTTCCTTTTGTTTGTGATAATGTGTATTAGTTATTCAATTGTGCCACTTACACCCTTTTCTTCCGCTTCATTCTATCATTCCAAGCATAATATCCTTTTCTAGAGATTTTGTTCGACTCAAAATGTAAATGTGTATGTCAAAAATATTTTATTTTCCATTTTTTTGGCTTTGGCTTTTAGAGAAAGTTCTGTTTTCTTTTCAAAATTTCGGCATTTATCTTTTTGCCCTCCCATTGTACGTTTAATATTTTCTTCCGTGTCCATACTTCAAAAGCATCTTCCTTTTTTCGGCCTATCGCATTGTTCAGCTTTTACACCCACACAACAGGATTAGAAATACCATTTTCTCGATTATTTGGATTTTGGTCTTACGCAAGGCTTGATTTCTGACGGAACACGACGGAACGGCGTTCCTGTATCTCGCTGATAATTATTACATTATATTATAAATATATAATTATTTCTATGAAATTAATACATCATTTTGAGCGCGTTCCGGGACCTAAAATTTTAGAAATCAATCACTTGATATGCCTGCATATTTTATGAATTTGTGTAATTTCCTTTCTGCTGCTTTTTCTAAAATTATTCCTCTCTTTAGTTTTTCTGTACAGTATCCAGAATTTGTTATTGTAATTCATAAGTATTTAACTTCGCCTGCCATGTATATCACTTCTCCGTTGATGTTCAGGCTTCCTTTTTTACCAGTTGACATAAATGTTTTCTTTAAATGTAAGTTCATAGAATATTTAAATTTTATATTAATAATATATTTAGCTATCATTATTACATAATTCAGAATTAAGTATAATTAAGGATAAACATTATCATTTACGTAGTTTGTATCAAAATGACGCGCCGGGAATTACTTTTTCCAATCTTCAAGTTTATACAAATATAACAGAATCATTTTATATCAATATAACTACCTAAGTAAGCTGGGACATGTCACGATTCTTAATATTATATTTTAATGTTTGTTACAGTGTTGGATTCAGGATGCATCTCGCCTGCGCGCTATTTTACCACTTCTTCAATTTTGTCCGAAAGTACGAAAACAGTTTTAAAATTTTACTTGGGAAAACAGATTCATCAGGTGAAGTCTATCAAGGAGACAAACGCCGTTTTGAGATCAAAAATCGAGTCGCAGGATAAAAGAGCTCGTGCGTAATTTCGGCTCATTCTTTCTGGTAGTGGAATGATAACGGAAGATCTTAAAAGTAAAATGTATGTAAAATAATATGTTAGGACATGGAATATTGGTGATATCTACACAATTAGTTCAATTTTCTTTTTGAAATCAGTTTCCAAATCGGAATTGATATTTTGAGTAGTGCCTCAAATAACTTTTTGATGGTATTCGAAGGAAGACGGAAATATGTGAACAAGATATATAGTTTTATACGACTATTACAGATAATATGAGACCGTTTGGTTGTGTTACAGCATCACTAGTTTGATAAGTGGAGAAAAATATATTGAGATTGAAAGGGACGAAAAGGGACGAAAAGGGACGAAAAGGGACGAAAAGGGACGAACGGACTGCCCGGCTTGCCTGCCTGAGAGCACGGCCTCCTCCCGTGCCGCCCTCCTCCTGAGGCCGCCGGGTTTGGCCGTTCGACCGCGTGGAGGGAGCCTCCAAAAGGGTCGGGTGACGCAAGCGTGAAGCGGGAAGGGGGGATCAGGTATTTTTTCCGAAATTTCACTTTACGCCGCTCCTATTCATCCGATTTGCATGATTGATACGGCGTTGGATTCAGGAAGCACGTCGTCATCGCGCTATAAGCCCACATTTTTTAATTTCTTCCCGGAACTATGAGAAATCATTTTAAATTTTTTTGAAATATGTTTTGAAAAAACGGCATCGTAGCGTGAATTCTATTTTAAAAAGGAGTCCAACGCCGTTTACAGATCGAAAATCGGACAATTTGTTCAGACGTTATCGATCTAGTAAATTCCGTGTGATAGTGCTGCGATCTATTGATTTTTCCTATAAGTATTTTTCTCTGCATTTAGCCTTAAGTTTTGCATCACATTAGTGTATCTGCGCTTGCGCAGAAGAACGATAGTGTTGTCCATGGCGTGCTCATGGTGGGAATACATGGGTGGGTTCTTCCGGTGCACCGATTTTAGCTGGTTCTGAGCATCACCAGTTTGCGTCACGAACCACGTGACCACAGCACGGACACCTCGTTTGAAAAGCGCGACCAGGCGCTGGCCGCCATGTTGCATGGACAATAATATTAATAATAATATTTTTTGAGTCACATATACAATTACAATCGTGTGTAACGAGTCAAAAATCATGTCTATGGAGGAAGTACAATTGTATGCATCTCCTTGGGTGCAGCAAGTACAGTTACATTTATTGTCCAGAAGCAAAACAAGGGGCCATCTCAGCATTTGCTCTAAGGACCAGGGAAACTGGACAAAAAACCTGATCGAGATGCGGTCATTGGCCTAGAGATTATACTACAATACTTGTTACAGATAAATTAAGATATTATATTGTAGATAATTATTTTTGGTAGCAATATAGTTAAACATTTAACATAATTTAATTTAATTAAAAATAATTTAACATTGCAAGATTTGTACAGTTTCATTTTAAAAATAACATTTACTTGGTATAATGATTTTACTGCTAATAATAATAATAATAATAATAATAATAATAATAATAATAATAATAATAATAATAATAATAATAAAATCACAATTCTAATAAAATAATAATAATTTAATGACAATACTAATAGTAATGATAACAGTACATGATAACAATTACATATAATTTAACCGTATTATACATTCCTTGTGTAAATTTTGAAATGGTGAGGATGAGGAGGAGGCAGGTTATGGCCTAGTTTTTTCTATTTCTACACCTAGTCCTACTGCAGCGCCTGAAATCACATTGTACATATTAGTCATTGAGGTATTCCTGAATGCTATAAAAAGTTTTTGCCCAAGGAAGTGTTTGAGTTAATTCTTGAAGTTGTGTAAACCTGTTGTGTTTCTCAGATGTATTGGTAATTTGTTGAAGAATTGTATACCTGAAGAGAATGTATCTGAAGGTAATGTAATATGCTTGCCTTGTGGTATAGGGGTGTAAGCTTGAGTTAAATTTGTAAGGTGTGTCATTGTTTATTAGATTCTTCTTTACTAACATGATAACTTCATAAATGAATATACAAGGCAGTGGAAGTATGTTAAGTTTTTTGAATTGAGGTCTGCAGGACTCTGTTCTTTTTGTGTTTGTTAGTGTTCGAATGATTCTTTTGTATTTTGAATGTTTGCTTAACCTCCGGTTTTTGGCCCCATATTATTATTCCGAATTTGGGAATAGAGTGCACATTTATGAAGTACACTGTTCGAGCTGTTTCTTGTTATTATTCTAAGACCATAATTAAGTTTGCTCAATTTTGAATTAATATTTTCTAGGTGTGAGTTCCATTTGAGGTTGGATTGTATGGTGATTCTGAGAAATTTTGTTTTCTGTGCTTGTGTGATGCTGTTTCCTTCTAATGTTAAATTTGGTGAGTGTTGGTGTGTTGAGTGGAAGTTGTGGAAGGGTATTGTGATTGTTTTGTCTGTGTTTAGGATTATTTTGTTGTGGTCCATTGAATTAGTTAGTTGATGGCTGAATTGGCTTTGTCTTGTAAAGCTTTGGTTGTTCTTTCTCTGAATATTATATTAGTGTCATCAGCGAATAGTACTGTTTTGTTGTTTTCCATTATTGATGGCAAGTCATTTACAAATATAAGAAATAAAATCGGTCCTAGTGTGGATCCTTGCATGACTCCATATGTCACATATCTTGGCTTGGAGTGATGATTATTTATTTTGATGTCTTTTTGGTAAGATAATACAATTTGTTTTCTGTCTGATAGGTATGATTTTATCCACTTGTAAGCAATTCCTTGGATACCATAAGATTCTAATTTTGACAATAGAATTCTGTGATCTATTGTGTCAAAGGCTTTTGACAGGCCAAGGAAGACACCAACAGGAATTTCGTTTTGCTCTAATGCCATGAGGATTTCATTTACATAGCTGAATAGAGCAGTTTCAGTTGATCGATTTTTCCTGAATCCATGTTGTGAGTTAGTGATAATGTTACAGCGTATCAAGTAGCTTTCTAACCTTTCATAGAAGAGTTTTTCTAATATTTTTGAAAAACCTGACAAGAGTGAAATTGGTCGATAATTCTTATAATAACATTTTGTTTGTTACCTTTTCTATGTATAGGTTTAATTACTGCTGTTTCAAATATGTTTGGGAAGGAGCCATGAGTTAGTGATTGGTTGTATAAATATGTTAATGGTTTGATGATATATGGAGCAATCTTTTTTATTAAGAAGTCTGGAATGTTGTCTATCCCAGCAGATTGATTATTTTGCATTTTGTTTAAAATTTGAAGTATTTCTTTCTCTATTGTTTCTGTGATGTACATGCTAGAGAGCGAGTTTTTAATGAAAGGTGGTGGTTGTTGAGGTGTAGCATTTGGATTACTAGTTTGTAGAAGTCTATCAGCAATTTCAGAGAAGTGTTTGTTGAATATACTGGCTGTTTCATTAGGGTTTGTTATTCTTCTGTATTTATGGACTAGTTCAATATTTTGTCTTTTATTATTTGCTGGTAATGTTTTTTTAACAATATTCTTCATAGCTTTTGTTTTATTCTTGAATTTTTTTATGTACTCATCATTTGACAATTGTTTGGCCTTTATTATAACTTTTTGAGAGAGAGTTGTTTTGTGAGTGTAGGAAGCTCTCTTTTTCTTTAACATGAAATTTTAATACCTTTTGTTATCCTTGCTTTGCTGTTTTGTGTGTTGTTTGTTTTGGGGAGAGGCAAGTGACAATAGTGACAAAAGTGGCATAAAGTGACAATATTCAACGGCAGCCAACCTAAAATAACACAATGAAGGTGTACAAAATGTAATATTTAGAAGAAATTAATAAATCTGCTTCAATTCTATAACATCTTGTAACAAGGTGATAATTTTGGTATCTGGCTGGATTTAAATGTCCCGCTAATATTGTGACACAAACTGGTGTCTGAAGCTCATTAGCTGAAGTTGGATATGATGCGCAAGAGTCCCCTAGGGTGTGCTCAAACTCTCTTACATCCACTGCAACTTGCGACTTTTTTGCTGTGATCGCTGCAGTTAACCATGAATACTGATCGTTTTCCTTTTGTTTCGTATGTTCTTTTTGTTAAATTCTGTTACTCTCATAACAAAGTTTGAGAGTAACAGTTTCTTTATTCATAACTCGGAGTAATTCTCCTTGAATGTACTAATTTTGTCATTATGCCATTGCCTTTTATTCCTATCACCCAGGGCATGGTCATTCTTTACTAAAGACCTTTGCATTCAATTTCGCAACACTGCAAGCTTGCAGGGCAGGGGTCCTACTCCGGTCACAGATTTTCAGGGCTTTCCGTGTTCTTCCCATAATATGTATGAAATATCCTATGCACAATGTCTTAAATGACATAACATTAATTAATTTAAACAGCTAGCCATAAGATAAATCTTATATTGCAAAAATTATTGTTTTTGAACTGCTTTTGTAGACTTTGAAAAAAAGAATGGGAGTTTATTAAATGGATAAATGAGAAAAATAACATCAAGGAAGACAGACATAGACATATTTTATTTTAATTTAAAAGCAGTCTTTCTTTTCTCCCCCCCCCCCCCCGATCTGAAAAGTTATTAAAATGTTTTATGCATTGACGACTACTGCGTTGATGCATAATTCTCTTGAGGATTTTTCACCACCATTAGAAAATTTAAAGACAGAAATATTATCTTCTTTGCCATACACATTGACTGTTGCTGGCTTTTACCACACACAGCCAGACTGATGAGCAGGACAAGCTGTCGAAAGCCGGCTTTCTAAATAAATATATTAAGTTGACGAAGATGACTTCCTTTATTTCTTCATATAATTACGTCAACAATACTGCATCAGAATTCCCACATTTTAGGCATCATCTTTACTTGATGTCTAAAAACCATGGCAGAGTGCCGCACAACAATGTTTTGGCATCTAAAAGCAAACAACCATAAATAGGAAAAAATATAACATATGAGAAAAATTGTGTTGGTGTACACAAATATATTCACAGTGTTAACTCAGAATTTTCATTCACAACTAATAAATGCATTGTTTTACAAATTACAATACATAAATGAGGAAAGGAAGTAAGAAACTTTCTCCTTTTAAAAGCAAGTAAACTGTAGGTTTCCTGCCAAAACAATGTTACATTACATAATTTTAAGAACAAAAGCGAATAAGGGCCAGTTAAAAGTAGGCTATTTATCATTATTAGACATCGGATGTTTAGGGAAATGCCTATTTTTTTCTAGAGAACTTATTTAAAGGCTGATAATATATGTCCACGAATCATGACAAATGATGACGTGATGAAGTTTTATAATGCTTATTTTTGCTTATTTTAGCATAAATGCCTATTTTTTGCATAAATACCTTTTTTAGGACTTTTTTGCCTTTTATTTATTATATTTATATACAATGCTAAGATATCGGAAAATCGGCGATGGTCCAACGTGACCATTCATTACGAAACCTTAAATTCATGTCTTGAAATTTAAGATTACGAGAGAATTCCTGAAAGTATATCAACTGATTTTTCTCCATTTCCCTATTTCATAAATACCAGCCATGATCTGAGAACATGGACGTTTGACAATGCACCCAGGGAACCGAAATTTTAAGTGGAAATAAATATAAATACCCAGAAGGTTTCAGTGTTGTTATTGTTGGACTGCTAAAATATATGCCAGTCACATCGTTCAGATATCCTTCTCCGCATTCAAACTGATTTTGTCTCCCAGTCGTCGCAAATTTGAAATTGTGATCCTTCAAAAGTGACTGGTACTATGTAAATATTACTGGTTAATGGAAACTCTTAAGAATAAAATGTAGAAGAGTTGTAAGTATGTAAATCTAGTTTTACATTAAAATATACTAACTGGTTTTGTGCATTTAAGTTTACAAAATAATATAGACAAAAAATACAATTTTTCCATTTTATTGTGTATGTAACTTATGATAGTGCCTTTTCTCTCCTTATTCTTGACATTTTCAGTGCCTTTTTAGGCGCCTAAAAGACGATTTTTTAGTGCCTAAACATCCGATGTCTAATCATTATATACCTTTAACACACAGAACAAACTAAATCGTAAACCACCTCTCTGCATAGAAAGATCACCTTTTCTCTCAAAGGACAACAAAATATAGAAAGAAGAAAAAACGACAACGACAAACAACTATTTTATGGCTCAATATGTCTTTAAATGTACAATGTGTTAAGCGAAGAACACTTATATTGATATAGGTGGTATTGGTTAAGCACAGCAGCTCTCATAAACATATATCTCACCTCATACATACGTATTCAGTTTATAGCCATGAGAAAACCACCTGGAACACAATGAAAATCACCAGCAACTTTGCTGGTGTGGGGCTCTTGTTTGATCCGGTTGTCAAATCGGAGTGTCAGGGTCTTTAGTAGAGGATGGCCATTCCCAGGGGCTTGGAGCCGTTTGAGGCCAGGGCTCCAAGACAGACCCCTTCATGAAGCGTCAGCATTTTCAAAATTTTCGCCAAAATAACTCCAGTTTTTTTTATTAAACGTTGTCCTCAGATAGCATAAAGAACTCTTAAAATTGCACAGGTATTGTTTTCGTCGGAATCCCTGATTTTTTGAAAATTACAAAAGTTAATCATTTTTCGGCGTCTTCCAATAGCTACAATGTTGAAGATCGCGAATGTTTTCCTTCATGAAATCTGTAGTGCAAAGACGGATCTTGAGATTAGGACACGCAGAATTTTTCAAACAGAATAAAACGGAAAAAAATGGAATAAAGAATATTTGATGAGTAAGAGGCTTAAGAAAATGGAGTGAGGAATTCTGGGAGGTGAAACAGACTGAGAATTCTAATTTTTGCAAGTGAAAATCATGTAGTAATCATCAGGTGTCAGTGTCAACAGCTTACTACAAAAAAATTCACACAAAATATAGCAAAAATTCGCACAAAATATACATTATTTTCCAAGGCATTGGCAGATGATATTAAACAATTAAAATTGATACAGATTTTTAAGTGTCAATAAAAATATTTCTGCTGTTTAATTGTTTAAAATTAAGACTATATGGAGCATCAAAAAATAAAATATTTATTTTAACAATGATATGTAATATAACCGTTTGTACTGTAAAATTCTAAAAAGCTATATATGCCTCTAACAAGTATTGTTCCTCAGCTTTCGGGGTTAATGCCCAATCTCAAGCAATTTTTATATCCAATTTCGCTGATTCTTTGAGAAAATGCAGAAATGACACCTTGCTTTGTTTCTAAACATAAATGTAGTTTCACTATCTGTTGTTTTTCAAAAAGAGCACAATAAGGTATAATAGCCCAAATCTGTAGCTGATTTGCCTTTGCAAATAGTTTTTATTACATGGGAGCGAATATTTCCTTATCAATTCTTGCCCGAAATGCTTGTTGTTACTTGTATTCATTATTCAATTGAGACCGGATAGGGATCACAATGCTCAAGAAAACATGCACAGATTGGACTTCATTTCACAATAAATCACATACGATATTTTTAACGTTAAAAATAAATAATTAAAGAAGTAATGGGAATAAGAAAGAAAGATGGTAAAAAGGTATGAAAGGAAGAACTGAAAAAATGCTTTTGATAAAGATTAGTGATATTCCTTTGACATATAATCAGTTTCCACTTTGGCCTATTGCATCTGCAGCATCTTCATGTGGTGAGTCTTCTCTAAAAACGGAGCATATTTTGTTAGTGAGGAACCATCATGTTGTTTAAAGCAAACTGACATACATGCAGTTGCAACTTTCATTGATTACATTTCAATGAAACTTTTGAACTCACTTTTTTTATATAAAAACATAAAAGTTTCTGTCACAATTTATTCATATCAGAAGATAGTTTGACCATGGAGTTTTCCTCGGAGACTGATATACTTAAAAATATAGAAATAAAATCTTAGAATCATGCAATTTAAAGTTTTTATTCTTCTTGAACAAAATTTTATTGCTACGTTTCAAGAGATAATTTTTTCTATCTTCAGGCTCCAAGGAATACAACAGGAAAATTTTGATGAGTATTGAAGTAAATGAAATGTTACTGACATTAAAATACAAAAAACCAACTACATATATAATAAAATAGTAGCACTTGATATAGATTATAAGAGGAGACTCATCATTGAAAAAAATAAAAGATAACTAACTAACATATTAAAATAAATATGAACACCAGCCAGTGCAAAAGCACTTTCACCATGGTGGTCACATAAAGAAGATTAAATGGTTCCCACCAAATAGAAGAAACAATGGGCTGAGTCCATTGTGAGTTAGTAGTAGAAGGGGAAGGAAAGGAAAGGGGAGGAGGGAGAGAGCTTCAAAATACTGTTAAATGAAAAAGGGACAAAACCGAACTAATTCTCATGAATTTCGAAAATGCAACAGAAGAAATTTTATTTTTCTCAAATCAAAACAGGTATATCTTTCAACTTAATTAAAAAGAGCAGAAAGAAAGGAACTACGTCAATCTACCATACAAAACCTTATTTTTTTGAAAAGTTTCTCAGGGCAGAGTTCCAAACACAGGTGAACATATTTGACCCTTGTGTTGAGACAATTAGTGGTTTTATATGTATTGTTTCAAGAATCAACATAGAACAATATTCCCATTCAAATTTCAAAACTTCAACACCTATAAAATCCATGAATCTATGACACTGTCCAGCCAGTGTGTCGTAATAGAATTTGGCTGATTAGAAATTTAAAATATTTTGATAAGGCTCTGATACACACATTTACAACTTCCTCTTAGTTCATTCAATGTATGATTTCTAACAATGTTGAAAATTGATAGATAAACAATTTTCTGAAGATCAAGATTTTCTCTCTTGTCTTATAATTTATTAACAATATGCTTCTTATTGCACACTTGGTTTAACAATTTCATATCAAAATTAACTTTTAACTCTTCTTTTAAATGCTTATTAATTTGAGGTTTAAAAGACAAACAAATGTATTTCTTTCTTTCATCAAAATCACAATACTTTTCAATCTTGGTCTTCTCAATTTGCACAAATGCAGACCACCAACAGAGATCAAATATGATTTGTTGAAGGACAAGTTGTTGGAGTTTATGTATTACCAATTCTGCAAAAACAGTCCTAAATGTACCACCAGCATGCCCATGCATTGGCATACACTTTGCGACTGAAAGTAAACACTATATTATTCAGAATAGCTTGAACAGCTATCATGATTTGGTCTCATGAAATATGAATTTAGTAAAAGTTAAAAGATTTAATCTCTTTCAATGCTTCTTCAATTAAACAGTGAGGAACTGAAGGGTACATGGCAGTCAAATCAAAAGACACCAACTTAAGATCAGGAGTCATCTTGACAGTACTCAATTTACTAATTAATTCAAAATATTTTTATGGCATAACCATACACAGCTATAAAAAGAGACTGAAGAATTTGATTAAAAAATTTACACAAAAAATAATCCATTATTCCAACCAAAGACACTTCTAGCCTCATCGGAAGATCATGGTAGTGGACTTTTACAAACCCATACGTGAAATTGGTGTGGTAGGATACATGTGATTAAATTCTTTTATCAAAACACAGGATCTATTTTTACACATATAAAAACTACTTAGTACAGAGCAGATTCTGTAAAATGATTCATTCTTGGGAGTTATATTTTATTGGACTCTTAACAAAGGAGTAAGATTATTAGAAATCGAAGAACGCATTGATTTGTGAGCATATTCAAGTATTTTTAACATGTTAGATTCAAAATCCTTTGTACATTCAAAAATGACTTGCTTTTTATCACTATTATTAATTGGGAAGATAAAATTCTTACTTAGTTTTAGTGCCTCTACAACCTCTTGTGGAATCTATACTTCAGTTAAATTATAAGACTTAACATGTAGTTGTGCTCACAGGCTGAAGATTTCTATTGCAATGGTTGAGTAAATCTTAAATTTTTTAAAACTTTCTTCGACATTTCTAAAGTATAAACATTACTAACGCACCTTCGTTGAATCTTATGAAATATATTCAACACATTTGAGCTCACAAAAAATGTTAGTTTCAATTCAGTATGACTTAATTGTGGCTATAGCATTCTGTTTTACGAAAACTTTTCTGCTGTACACAATTTTAAGGTCTTGATTTGATATGACTAGGGAACGGATTTCCATGTAATTACATGTTTTTACTGGAACTAGATACCTGCATTCAATAATACTTTTAGAGTTTATGAGACATTCCGAATGAATTAGAATTATTTTTATTTTATATATTTTAGCTTTTACTATATATTTCGTTACATTTTAATTTATTTGTATGTCGAAACAGAACATTTTAGATGCACGTTTGCAATATATGTTACGGAATCAACTTTCTTACAAATCAAATGAAATGCTGCTGCGCTTCTATGACCCATATCTTTGCCATGATCCTTGGCCCCCCCATATCTTTCCATGATTGGTCAAACCTACCCCCTCTACTAACAAATATATTTTACAAAAAAATTTCTTACAGCGTTGTTCGATGGGGTGGGGGAAGGGTAAATTCCTTTTAACTCCCTACCCCAGGATCCATCACTGGCTACACGGTACTACTATTCACTTGAACATTGGCTCCTCGTAAACATTGTAATATATACTATGAATGTATTTTAATTTTTGAATGTCATTCTTATCTGTTGTGAAGTCTAGTGTATAATTACTTTTGTAGATATAGAACTTACTTTCAGCGCCTCTGAATCATTGTTAAGAACTGATCGGTGACGTTCTATGCTCAAAAAATGCTTGTGGAGAACAATTTTAAACACAATAAGGAATTTTTATTTTACATATTTTCTATTTTTTTACATGATTTGGAAAAAGTAAGTACATAAATATGTACATATTTTGCATTTTTTATTACAATAAATTCCATTCCCTAGATATGACCTAACATACGTAGAATGTCTCCTACTAAGATTGCAAAAATTAAAGGTAATCTCAGGGTCAGTCATTAGGGTAATAAATTTAGGAATCAGCTGCAACTTTTTACATTGGATGAAAAATGACAAGAGAGCCTCCATGCATTTATTTCCAGTACTTGTACACATCCACGTCTTGACTCATGATGCAGCACAGGGATGTAGGGAATAGATAAAACCACTCCCCGGATGGTCATCTTCCATTTTCAAAACTTTGGTGTGTTCTTAAAGGCACTTTGAACATGTAATGATAAACAAGAAGCCACCCACTGTAAGGCCAGAGCAGGTATCACTTTATACATAAAAATCATAAAAGTTTAATTTATTTCTAAATTTTTAAGTGAATCGATTTGTCAAGAAAAAACTGTGGCAAAAAGTGTGGCAGATGGCAAAAACTGTGGCGGGTGTAAAACAAAATTATCTTTTGATTGTTCACCTTGCAGAGCTTGTGCCAAATATCTGAATAGGAATGCTTGCACTGGGTCTGTGAGACCAAGAGACTTCTTTTTATTTCTATAGAAAACCATGGAATTATTTTTATTTTAAATGAATACACATCATTTATATAATATTTGCATTTGGAG
The DNA here is from genome assembly GCA_011170035.1 of Teleogryllus occipitalis. Classification (NCBI taxonomy): domain Eukaryota; kingdom Metazoa; phylum Arthropoda; class Insecta; order Orthoptera; family Gryllidae; genus Teleogryllus; species Teleogryllus occipitalis. The sequence goes on along the minus strand of BLKR01009128.1, from coordinate 89,828 downwards.
TGCATTTTTAACATATAAATATGTATAAAAAAAATCATTTGAGTGTATGTGTTAGTTTTTAAAATTACTAGCGGAAGTTTACTTCTTTTGCAAATCAATGCAAACATTAATTGTCACTACAACTTTCTAAGATAAAAATACTCTGAAACTATATCTAAAAGTATTGAGTCAGTTGGGCTTAATATGATTCAACAGAAAATAAGGGCTAATGTCATACACTTTAAGAATTGTTAGTTATTTACGTCCATAACAAGAAAATAGCAAATGATAGGAAACATTTTCTATTATTAATGACCATATAGTAAGCACTCAGAATGTTACAATATTTAGGGGGGGAATCAAAACATGAATGACTTATCTTTTCAGTAAAATACTTTTCCGCCATGATAGAAAACTTTTGATGTTACTTCATTATTTTTTATGAGAGGATATTTTTGAAAATAGATAATCAATCAGGAAGAATTAATATTTTTATCTGTGTTAAAAGAATGCAATAATATTAATCATGTCATGACATATACAGCTTCAAGTTTGTGGGGCTAATGTGATACGACTGAAGGGGCTAATGTGATACGGATTTCAACGTTTTTTTGATACACTAAAAATTAACACGCAACCAACTGGAAAGGTTTTTTGTTTTAATGTTTAATGTTACATCAAACGTGTGAAAATCTGTGAAGCGACTAATCGCAATTGTACAATAAGAGATTTCTACAGAACAAAAACTCAAAAATATCCGGAAACAATATTTAATCATTTCTATTCATATCATAATATTGAAAATAACAAAAATCAGTATGCTAGAATGAAGGTACAAGGCTCGCGTTTTGTATTCTGAAAACCGATGTTAGCTTACAATGACCTATTAAGTGTTTTTATACTATTGCACACTGCTAAGTCCTTCCTATTATCTTCAAGTGGTCCATAAGAAACCTGCTGGGCACCAGCTGGGTCTTGGAGAAGGAACTGAGGGAATGTTAGTCAAACATTTGAAGACAATGGCGAAAAATTCTTTTGATTTGAGGATACAAGATGTAGTTAAGGATTTTGTAGGACAAAATTCATTGATAGTAATATCCATTTAAAAATAATAGACCTGGACATGATTGGTACAGGGTATTTTGCAAAAGGCAAAAGCTGAGCCTTAAAAGTATGGAGCTCTTAGAGAAAGCACATCGCTTAAACAGAAGTGACACTTTCATAATTTATCACTTTTATGATGTGATTGAGAAAAAGAATGAAGGAACTGGGGCTTGAGAATAGGCCAAATCACATTTACTAACTTGATGAGATGTCTTTTTGCTATGATTCTTCTCGAGTAATATTACTATCTGACGTTGGACAGAAAGCTCACCAGATGCAAGAAAACACAACAGTTTTGGCAAATTGTAATGTGGCTGGGAGAGTGATGCCTCCATTCATAGTGTTTCATGGTGCTAACTTGTGGCCATCTTGGAAAGGAGAAAAGGATCTGCCAGGTACATTCTATGCATGTTGTGAAAATGGGTAGATGACATCAACTATATTCTATGATTATGTTATGAAGTTTTGTTCAGAAGTAAAAGAACGGCCAATCCCTCTAATATTTGACAGTCATCTAATGCATTTGGAGATTGAAACAGCTATATATGCTCTAAATAACCAAGTTGAGATAATAAAGCTGCAATACAACAGATGTTTTGCAGCCCCTGGACATGTCCTGCTTCAAGACATTGAAGTATAAGTGGATGGATGGACTGACGTCAGAAAATATCAAAGCTGGATTCAGATCTGTTGGATTGTACCCCTTGGATCGAACCAAATATCCCGTTTCCCGATTTGATGTTGATAAACTATCAAAGTATTTAGCTGAGAAGGAAAGAGCATTCAATAACACTGAAAGGTTTATTCATTCTCCTCTCTGCCCAATATGAGGAGATTCACTTAATGATTATCAATTGGTGGGACCTTCTACCTCATTGTTTCAGTGCACAGCTACAATACTGATTTTTCTCTGGAATCACAAGGAACCAGGCCCTTAATAGAAACTGACACCATCCCTTCAACTCCAGATATCAACTGTTCCCCTCCAGCTACTATCTCTCCTTGCACTTTTGAGATACTACTGTTGAAGAAAAATAAAAAAAAAACTGTAGCCCCCAAAAAAACAAGAAAGTGGTTAGTCCCAAGAGCAGCAATTATTACTAGTGAAGAGTGGAACGAAATTGAGAAGGGGAAGAAACATGAAGAAGACAAAAGAAAAGAGAAAGAACTGAAAAAGAACCAAATAAAAGAAATAAGCAAAATAAAGGCAGAAAAGAAAACTCGAAAGGGTATTAGGAAAAATAAAATAATTTTGTCAGATTCTAGCGTTACAGACAGCGAATATTTTATACCCTTTGAGGAAAGCGGTAATGATACAGACATGGAGGGTCTGTTAAGAGAAATTAACAGGGATGAACAGTCAGACAAAGAATTTGAAGAGCTGATTGGAAACAAAGAACAGTACAAAACCTATAGATCTATTAAGATTAAGGATTGGATTGTAGCAGAATTTTGTATGAAGAAGAAGATTTTGCACTATGTTGGCCAAGTCACAAGCATTGAAGAAGGTGAACCACTGGTGAAATTTACAAGATTCAAAGACAAACATGGAAAAAACAATGTTTTCTTGGAAGGAGCCAGAAGACATTTCACTTGTTGAAAGAAAAGACGTGGTGGAAAAATATTACTATTTTAGTAACTATTATTTTTGATAATTTCTTATATTAAAACCAAATTAAACTATGTTTTTTAATCTTTATTTTAAAGTTTCCTTTTTGAACTTTCATAGCATTTTCATAGCAAAAGATAAAAAAACGAAGAAAATACTGTTCAAATATTACACCCTTGAGTGTTTCTCTATAGCCCACTCCTTGTTCCTCAATCAAAATTCATTGAGATATCATGGTGTGTCACTTTAGCTCCACCAATGTATCATATTAGCTCCATCAGGCGGGGTTAATTTGATACACAGTTTTGAATTATTTTTAAAGTTGTGGAAAGTCTTGTTATTTTTCATTTCATACATGGCTTTAGCAACAAAATCCACATATTCATTATTTTTTATGTGTGGTTTCTACAAATGGCATAGAAGATAAGTTGAAAAGTTTACATATCTGTATCATAATAGCCTCGAATGACCCTAAACAAAAGATTTTTTTAAATAATATGTATTAAAGACATTGTATATCTTTGCTCAGGCATCAGTGACAGAGAATAGAAATATGCTCTTAGAAAAGTAATTTGAGGAAAAGTACTTGTACTTGAAGCAAAAATATTGAATTTTTTGTCTTTTCCTTCAAATTCTTGACAGTGGCCCCCTCTTCCCTAATTCTGATATTTGTTTTTTAATTGCAAAATCAGTAAGTGTTGACTCTAATTCCACTTGCAATGTTGCCTGATACTCAGAGGCGTATCTAGTTGGCAGACGTTTGCGTGGTCAGATGGAAGAGCAGGCCTCATGGCTTGAGTCTCGCCACGTAAAATAAGGCACAAAAAAATTGGTAATATTTCTGAAAGGGGTGGGATTAGAAAAAAAAGAAAAAAAATACGTGTCACCTATTTTCAACCCTAGACTTAAGAAAAATTTCAAGTCGCTAAAAAATAGTGGTGTTTTGTGAGTGTGCGATTTGACGTGATATGACTCACAAGTAGGGAACGGACTTTATTGTAATAAAAAAAGCAAAATATGTACATATATATATGTACTTACTTTTTCAAAAATATGTAAGAAAAAATTGGAAATATGTGAAATAAATATTCGTTATAATGTTTACAATTCCATTCTTCAAGCGTTTTCCGAGCAGAGTACGTTGCCGATCAGAACTTTACATGGATTCAGAGAGGCTGAATGAAAGTTTTACATCTACAGAAGCAATTATTCACTAGTTTCTTCCGAAACATAAAACTTTCGTATTAAATACAATGTTGTTTACGAGGAGCCGGAGCTCGAGTGAATAGTACCGTGTTGCCTGTGATAGAAGGGGAAGGGGGTAAAGGGAGCATACTCCCACTCCAACTCCAAAAAAGGGATAAGACAATGATCTGATTTTTTAATCGAGTTACGCATGGGGTCTATGAAACAGGAGTAAGCACGTGGTTGAAGTTCCTTCTGCTTCACATACTACATCCGCTCATCGTTGATCCCGACTACGCCGTTTCCAAGAAGCAGTGGTGCGAGGGGAAATAAGTTTGGCAATTAATAGCGTTTGCCTGGCGTTAATACAAGCGCATTGCGTATTTTTTAAGTATTTCAATAACTAAGTTAGTTTTCAAGTAACATATATTTCGAACATCACAAGTGAAATGTTCATTTTCGACCTATAAATATATTAAAATGTAACAAAATATGTAACTATAGATAAAATATGTAGAAATATGTAATTATACCAAAATATGTAAAAATATGTAAAATAAAAATGGTTCCAATTAGTTCAGAATGTCGTGTTAAGTGTAAAAAATATTAGTGAATGCAGGTATCTTATCCCTGTAAAAATATGCATTTACATGAAAATCCGTTCCCTACTCATAAGTGTGTTAGTGTTTCTGCTTAAATCTTCAACCCGGGAACAATGTCTTTTCAACAAAACTTGGTATACATTACTACTGGATAATGGCAAAGGGGATAATACTGTGAGTGTATGACACCCGCAGAGGGGTGGTTGGGAGGGGAGTGTAATTTACAAACAAAATCATTATGCAACTATGTCATTATCAACCTGCTATCCTGTCTAATGCGCACTGAGCGGGCATAATGGACGAGAAGGGCAATACTCATTTATAGATGATTGTGATAAATATATGCTGGCAACGCCAAATATTCACTAAATAAAATATAAGTAAACGCCGAATACGTACTCGTACTTTGTCTATGTGCGATGTACATAAGGTGCGATACTCACTAATTCCAGAATTAGCTAGTAGCTGCCGATCGACGTTCTCACCGCGGGTGAGACAAAATATCAGTCCTTCTACGTCATCAAACGCCGCAGCGTAATGAATAACGCTGCGGCCGTAGAGGTCGACTAGAAAAAACCTCGCGTTATTCGCATCAGCGTATCTTCTAAAATGAAATACGTTAGCCATTTTTCGAATTAAATACGAGCCACACACGCACACGTCTGATTTTCTGTTGGTCAAAAAGTAGACTGCGAAGAGGTGCGTCAAGCTGGAACAGCCGTGTCGGTAGCACACCGACACGAAACATGTCAAATCATTTATTGCTAATTAATTGCCAATTAATTGCCACATTTTTGAATTAATTGCCACGTATTTTCGCGGAGAAAACGGGTGTGTGCTAGCTTGACGTCAAGCCAGCACACACATCAGTTAAATTCGAGCCAGAGCTCAACGGAAACCATCTAATCATTTATTGCTAATTAATTGCCACAAATTGGAATTAATTATCACGTATTTTCAGTCTAAAATAATCAAAGTAAATGGCAGCAGGCATGACGCAATCCGCAACATAATTTGAACGTCAACCCGTCGAGGTGGGTTGGCCCACGTCCTGACGGGGGGGATGCAGAGAGGGCTCTCAAGTATTCTTTTCTTTCGCCAGACATTTTTTCTTCTCCCCATATATCATTCTCGTTCCTTTATTACATCCTTTCTCCTTTCTTCTCCCTCTTCTATTTCACTGGCCCCCTCTGTATGCTGAACGCCCACCCATGTGTTTGCCGTGCATGGCGACCCGTGTCGGAGGGAATGTGTGTCCTGGCGGTTGAGGAGTCTGTTTGTTTCCCCACTACTTACCTTGTGCTACGTTCTGCTTTGCACTTAGGGATACATTGACTACGTATTTTGGGGAACATTCCTTGTAGGCTTCAACACGCTTGCTTTGGCCTCGGACTCTTCCAGACGGGCGGTCGGGAGCTAACCCACTCCCGATCAATCGGCTTGGACTAGGTCTTGTACTGAACTCCAGGGTGAGCGGGGGGATACACGGTGGTGCAGCGCTGTGCTATTCCCCCACTATATCTCCGTGGCAACCATGGCACTCTGATGGAGTGTCCCCTTGTTGAGCTCCGTGGTGGGTGGGGACCACGGGGATGAACTCAATATCCATCTTCATGGATACTAAACCTTCTCCCCCGCCCTCTTCCGCAAGGAAGAGGCGATGTCCAGAGAGAACTATTGATTTAAATAGTTTCTTTTTAAAAGAGGAAGACCGACCGAAGAAGCCTAGATTCCTCCTCATGGGTATGCGCTGAGGAAGGAAAAACATTCAAATTTGTCAGTGCTGTTCGTTTGGCGCGCGCCATAGAGGAAACCTTTGGAAAGCTGCAAGCTGTAGTGCGACAAAGGAATGGTACCATTCTATTTGAAGCACGTACAGATGGCCAGGTTGTGAAAATTATGAACACTAAGCAGATTGCCGACCTCCAGGTGGATGCGACCACACACCCTACACTAAACCTTTGTAAGGGAGTGGTCAACCACGAAGACTTTTCAACGGAGAGTGAGGAAGAACTTGTTTCGTTTTTTAAAGACCAAGGCGTGACTGATGTGTATAGAATCAAGAGGAGGGAGCATGGGCGAGAAATCCCCACTTCCACTCTTATCTTGACCTTTAATCTTCCTACTCTCCCTGAGAAGATATCGTGCGGTTTTTATAACCTCCACGTCCGACAGTACGTCCCTAACCCTTTGAGGTGCTTCAAGTGCCAGAGGTTTGGCCACACACAGCAGCGGTGCATGGCAGACACCCCCGTGTGTGGTAAGTGTGGGAGATCTACACACGAACCTGAACCCTGCGCCATTGCACCGCATTGTGTTAACTGCGAAGGTGACCATTCGGCCAATTACAAACAATGTCCAACCTTTTTAAGAGAGAGGGCAATCCAGAAGATCCGAGCTGCTGAGAAGGTATCATTTCCCGAGGCCAAACGTCGGTATCTATCAAGGAACCCCGTTGATCTGTCTCGCTCCTCCGCCGCTGTGAAGGTTAGGACTGCGGGGGTAGCAGTGGGTTGTCAAACGGAACGAGCTATCCCCCAAGTTGTGAGTTTCGCTTGTCAGGTGTCTCCACTGGACCTCCCTGTGGATACCTCACCCCTGCAGGGTGGGAGAGTGATTATCCCGACAAAATACAAGAAAACTGAAAAAAGAGCTCAGCCTTCGCAGAAGACCAAACCTCTTCCTAATGTTTCAATGGAAGTTGATAGACGAACACCTACTTCAGACCCGGTCAATAGAAAACAAAAGGCAACAACACCTAACGAAACTCGCACTGAGCGAGCACCCAGCCCCTCTGGCAATGTCAAGGAGGTTTCGTCCTCGGATGAAACACGTTGGGGCGGTATCCCGATCATCCGGCTCCCAACGCCGGAGGAAAAAAGAAACCTAATTATTCTCCATGGCTCTTATGTCATGGAACGTAAATGGTTACTCCTCGCGGCGGGACGATCTCAAGCTGTTGTTGTCCCGTTACAATAGTCTTGTAATCTGTCTCCAAGATACTCATCTCACTCCGAGCCGTCCCTTGTCTCTTCGTGGTTTTTCCCCTTTCAGGTTCGATGTGGATGATGGCCTCCGTGCTCATGGCGGAGTCGCTTCATTGGTTCATGATTCGCTGCTGTCTTCAGAGGTACCTCTTCAGACCGACTTCCAAGCAGTGTGTGTGCAGGTGCACCTTCCATCCCTCACACTCACTGTTTGCAATATCTACATCCCTCCAGGACTGAGTGTATCTGCTCATGAACTTTTGGGTTTGATCAACCAACTGCCCTCTCCGTTTGTGATAGTCGGGGATGTAAATGCCCACAGTCCTCTCTGGGGCTCTTCCCGCACTTGTCCGAGAGGTAGTGTATTAGAATCGGTTATAGACTCAGCGAACCTGCTTACTTTGAATTCCGGTGAACCAACTCACTTCGCCGTCACCACAAACTCAAGCACGTGTATCGATCTAGCACTCTGCAGCCTTTCTCTTGCAGCCGTTCTGCAATGGTCCATCCTAGATGACCTGTACGGAAGCGACCATTACCCGATTATCGTCCACATTGATGGGCTAGCCCGTGGGCTGGCGCGACCCCCTCAATGGTGTGTCGGACGTGCTGACTGGCTGACATTCCAAGCGAACGTCAGTGTATCGGAAGAGGAGTTTGTCAGTGTGGAAGAAATGGCAGCACATTTTAACAAAGCTGTATTACGAGCTGCGGACATTGCAATCCCCAAGTCGACTGGTAAATCGCGACACCCTTTCGTCCCGTGGTGGAACTCGGATTGCTCAAGGGCTGTTAGTGCTCGTAAGAAAGCTTTGGCGAGATTAAAACACTATCCAACCGCGGATAACTTAATCGAGTACAAAAGGTGCAGAGCAAAGGCGAGGAGAACCATTTTAAAAAGTAAAAATGCATCATGGAGGTCATACGTCTCCTCTTTGAATTGCCAAACGCCACCACGTCTGGTATGGAGGAAGGTGCGTCAAATCAAAGGATATCCTTTCTCAAACTCTGTGCCAGGTCTTCTAAAAAATGGTCAGGTTATCACAGCTCGAGACGCCATTGCAGAGGTACTTGCCACTCATTATGAAAAAATGTCGAGTTCGGCAAACTATGCTCCAAACTTCATTCTTCTCAAAGAAAGAATGGAAAACCGCGCTTTGGATTTTTCTAGCAGAGCACATGAGGATTATAATACCCATTTCTCCATGTTTGAAATGAGTTCTGCTCTAATGCTTGCGAAAAGAACCACACCAGGTCCAGACCAAATTCACAACTTAATGCTGCAACATCTTCCCGAAATGGCCATGCAATTTCTTCTCCGACTCTTTAATCGTATTTGGGAAGAGCACACCATCCCTACCTTTTGGCGAGAAACCATCATCGTCCCAGTTCCCAAAGAAGGCAAAGATCGATCACTGCCATCAAGTTCTCGACCTATCTCTCTCACAAGCTGCGTATGCAAAGTTCTGGAACGCATGGTGAATCAGCGTCTGGTCTGGACCTTGGAGTACAAAAATATGTTGACGCCAATCCAAAGTGGGTTTAGAAGAAACCGTTCAACCTTGGACCACCTCGCTTCGTTGGCAATAGCTGTTTGTACATCGTTCGTCTTGAGGCAACATCTTTTGGCCACATTATTCGACATAGAAAAGGCCAACGACACCACCTGGAGGCATGGCATTCTGCAAACCCTGCACTCTTGGGGATTTAGGGGGAAGCTTCCTCTATTCCTTCAAAGCTTCCTTTCAAACAGATCCTTCCGTGTTCGTGTGGGTGATGTATTGGCAAGAGCAATTAAATCGTGTATAAAGTAAACATTTAGTTTTAAATATCTATTAACTATGTTCCTAATTTTATGAGTTTGTGGTCGTTGGTTTTATCTATATTCGAATTTGAATATCTGGCTTAGTTCGATAACTCTGATGCAGTTTCAATAACGTTTATAAAATTCACGGCCACATTTAACAATTGATCTTTAGTGTAATGTTCTAGCATTGAACGTCCATTCAATTATTAAATAGATTTTAGATATTAGTGCTCGTATGTACTATCGCAATTCCTGTTGGAAAGTCAACCAGATTTTGTAACAACGAAGTTTAAAAAATATTATTAATAAACGACAAGAGCAATTAAATCGAGTAAAGAATAAAAAATTATTTCTAAACATCCATTAACTATGTTCCTAATTTTCTGTGATTGTGATCGTTGGTTCTCTGCATTTTCGAATTTGAATATTTGACTTTGTTCGATAACCCCCATACAGTTTCAAAATGTTTATATAATTCACGGCAACATTTATCAATTTATCTTTAATGTAATATACTAGTATTGAACGTGCATTCAATTATTAAATAGATTTTAGATATTTGTGCTCGTTGGTACTCTCGCATTTCCTGTTCGAATGTCTTCGAGGTTTCATAACAAAGAAGTTAAAAAAAAATATTATTTAATAAATGACAAGAGCAATTAAATCGTGTATAGAGTAAACAATTAGTTCTAAATATCTATTAACTATGTTTTTAATTTTATGTGATTGTGCTCGTTGGTTCTATGCATTTTCGAATTTGAATATCTGGCTTGGTTCGATAACTGCCATGCAGTATCAATCATGTTTATATAATTCACGGCAATATTTATCAATTTATATTAGGTGTAATAATGTACTATTAAATGTGGATTCAATTATTACATAAATTTAAGATATTAGCGCTCGTTGGTACTATCGCAATTCCAGTTGGAAACTCAACAAGATTTTATAACAACGAAGTTTTAAAAAATTAATATTTAATAAACGACAAGAGCAATTAAATCGTGTATAGAATAAAAAATTAGTTCTAAGCATCCTTTAACTATGTTCTTAATTTTATGTGATTGTGCTAGTTGGTTCTCTGTATTTTCGAATTTCTGGCTTGGTTAGATAACTCACATGCTGTTACAAAATGTTTATATAATTCACGGCAACAATTATCAAATTATCTTTACTGTAATATGCTAGTATTAAACGCGCATTCAAATTTTAAATATATTTTACATATTAGTGCTCGTTGGTACTCTCGCATTTCCTCTTCGAATGTCAATGAGGTTTCATAACCACAAAGTTTTAAAAATTTATTATTTAAAAAATGACAAGAGCAATTAAATCGTGTATAGAGTAAACAATTAGTTCTAAATATTTATTAAATATGTTCTTAATTTTATGTGATTGTGCTCGTTGGTTCTCTGCATTTTCGAATTTGAATATCTCGCTTGGTTCGATAACTGCCATGTAGTTTCAATAACGTTTATAAAATTCAACAATTTAACAATTGATCTTTAGTGTAATGTTCTAGCATTGAACGTCCATTCAATTATTAAATAGATTTGAGATATGATTGCTCGTTGGTACTATCGCAATTCCTGTTGGAAAATCAACAAATTTTTTAAAAATCAAGTTTAAAAAAATTATCAGTTAATAAATGACAAGAGCAATTAAATTGTGTATAGAATAAAAAAATACTTCTAAACATCCTTTAACTAAGTTCTTAATTGTATGTGATTGTGCTCGTTGGTTCTCTGTATTTTCGAATTTCAATATTGGCTTGGTTAGATAACTCCCATGCAGTTTTAACAAGTTTATATAATTCACGGCAACATTTATCAATTTATCTTTAGTGTAATATACTAGTTTTGAACGTGCATTCAATTATTAAATATATTTTAGATATTAGTGCTCGTTGGTACTCTCGCATTTCCTGTTCGAATGTCTTCGAGGTTTCATAACAACGAAGTTTTAAAAAAATATTATTTAATAAATGACAAGAGCAATTAAACCGTGTATAGAGTAAACAATTAGTTCTAAATATCTATTAACTATGTTTTTAATTTTATGTGATTGTGCTCGTTGGTTCTCTGCATTTTCGAATTTGAATATTTCGCTTTGTTCGATAACTGCCATGCAGATTCAATAATTTTTATACAATTCACGGCAACATTTATCAATTTTTCTTTAATGTAATAAACTAGTATTGAATGTGCATTCAATAATTATATAGAATTTAGATATTTGAGCTCGTTGGTACTCTCCCATTTCCTGTTCGAAAGTCGATTAGGTTTCATAACAACGGAGTTTTAAAAAATTATTATTTAATAAATGACAAGAGCAATTAAATCGTGTATAGAGTACAAAATTAGTTCTAGTCATTGATTAACTATGTTCTTAATTTTATGTGTTTGTGGTCGTTGGTTCTCTGTATTTGCGAATTTGAATATCTGGGTTGCTTCGTTAACTGTAATGCAGTTTCAATAATGTTTATATAATTCATGGCATTATTTATCAATTTATCTTGAGTGTAATAAACTAGTATTGAATGTGTATTCAATTATTAAATAGATTTTAGATAATGGTGCTCGTTGCTACTCTCGCATTTCCTGTTCGAATGTCTTCGAGTTTTTATAACAACGAAATATGAAAGAATTATTATTAATTAAATGACGGGAGCAATTAAATCGTGTGTAGAGTAATAAATTAGTTCTAAATATCTATTTACTATGTTCCTATTTTTATGTGATTGAGCTCGTTGGTTCTCTGTATTTTCGAATTTGAATATCTGGCTTCGTTCGATAACTCCCATGCAGTTTCAATAATGTTTATATAATTCCCGGCAACAATTATCAATTTTTCTTTAATGTAATAAACTAGTATTGAATGTCCATTCAATAATTATATAGAATTTAGATATTTGAGCTCGTTGGTACTCTCCCATTTCCTGTTCGAAAGTCGATTAGGTTTCATAACAACGAAGTTTAAAAAAATTATTATTTAAAAATGACAAGAGAAATTAAATAGTGTATATAGTAAAAGATTAGTTCTAATTATCTATTAAGTATGTTTTTAATTTTATGTGATTGTGCTCGCTGGTTCTCTGTATTTTCGAATTTGAAAAAGTGGCTTGGTTCGATAAATCTGATGCAGTTTCAGCAATGTTTATATAATACACGGCAACATTGATTAATTTATCTTCAGTATAGTAAACTAGTATTGAATATGTATTTAATTATTTAATAGATTATAGATATATCGCACTCGTTGGTACTCTTGCCTTATCTATTTGAATGTCGTACGTGGTTGCAAAACTACGAAGTTATAAAATGTATTATCTCATAAAAGAGAGGGGTAATTAAATCATGCATAGAGTAAAATAATAGTTCGATATGTCTTTAAACTATCTCGTTAATTTTATGTGATTGTGCTCGTTTGTTTTCTCTATATTCCAATTTTTATTGTGTTGCGGGTTGCGTCATGCCTGCTGCCATTTACTTTGAATATTTTAGACTGAAAATACGTGTGAATTCATTCCAAATTGTGGCAATTAATTGGCAATTAATTAGCAATAAATGATTAGATGGTTTCCGTTGAGATCAGGCTCGAATTTAACTGATGTGTGTGCTGGCTTACGTCAAGCTAGCACAAACCCGTTTTCTCCACGAAAATATGTGGCAATTAATTAAAAAATGTGGTAATTAATTGGCAATTAATTAGCAATAAATGATTTGACATGTTTCGTGTCGGTGTGCTGACTTGGCTGTTCCTGCTTGACGCACCTACTGCGAAGCGCTCGCGCGTGAGTGTTATCAACCCTAACACCCATCCGGGCGCTGGCCTTGGGCGCGATAGCGTGGCGGCGCGAGCGCTTGGCTGGTGGGTGGGTGGGCGGTCGCGTCTTATCACCGTGGCCCCATGCGCAGGCGCAGTGGGCGGGGTGGGTCGACCTAATATCATATCATTCCGATAGACGGCAATCTCTCCCCCTTCGACCTCGCCAAAAAATGCGCACAATTCCAGCACTATAATTTTAACATGCGCTTCGAGTAAACACGTTGCGCAAACTCACATGTTCGCTAAGAGAGGGCGCGCGCGTGCACCTCTCGCGCGCGGACTCATCACAGTAGATCGAAACTCGACTTTTCCTTCTTCGCTTCGGAACTAGATGACGCGAGGGTGCACAGTGGGTCGAAAAGTCGCTTTAACAGTCAACATTTTTTAAAATGCTCCGATCGCGTCGCAACTCCAGGACGCCACTCTCCGTTTTGCGAAACAGTACACAGTGGGTGAAAACGTCGCTTTGGCAGTCAAAAATTTTTAAAATGCTCCGATCGCGTCGCAACTCGAGGACGCGACTCTCCGTTTTGCGAAACAGTACCCAGTGTGTCGAAACGCCGCTTTGGTGGTCCAAATTTTTAAAAATGCTCCGATCGCGTCGCAACTCGTGGACGCCACTCTCTCAGCTTTGCGAAACAGATCACGGTGGGTCGACGTCGCTTTGGCGGTCAAAGTTTTTTAAAAATATATATTTATAAATATCCGGATTTAGAAAACAAAGCTCTCAGTTGCATCGATCTCATGGATGTCTTCGGACACGCGGTTCGGGCGCGTCACGCCGCCACGAAGCGATACGTTGATGAACAAATCGATAGTGTTTTGCATAAGCGCATAAGGAGGAGAGATGATGATGGAAGCGATACTCTCCAGAAGAAGCTTGCGGAAACCGTGAAAAGAACAACAAAAAGCGAACTCGATGCTCTCGAGAGGAAGCTCTACGCGTGTCGATCAACAGGAAAAAGACCTAAAGGCGTTCGCGAAGAGCGAATACATCGCGCTCGTGACCGCGCACGAAAACAAAATTCCTCCGAGACTTTTGGACACGTTACCGCAAGTCGGTTCGTCGGGTAATTACAATTTTCACGGCAGGCTTATTCGCAAAGTAGGTCCTGGCACCGTCGGCACGGACGTGCTGATTAAGGAGCAATTGGACGGAACGCTGGCAGCTGCGAAGAAACACTCGGAGAATATTTTTCGCGTGCAGAAAGAGCTTATCAAAAACGAGATAGAAACAGCGATGGAAAAAAAATTGGACGACACGCTGACGAAGGCGAAAAAATACACGGAGACTTTTTCACGCGCATAAAGAACTAGCTAAACACGAGATAGAAACAAAGATAGAACAAAAATTGGTATCGAAGGGGATATTGAAGAAAGATGATATTTTTTAAAAAAAAGGTATATATTTCGACACTTGCGCTCGTGTATTAGTACTGTCATGGTTCGCACAGTGTGTAGAACGACAACGACGAGAGATTGTAGGAAGTTACCACCACCACCACCACCACAGAGGAGAGGAGGCGCACGAAGAGCAGTGGTGAGCGTTGGCACGGACGATTATTCACGGGCGGGTGCTGTGATCATTCCCGCGGCGATGGGACGCGGAATATCGCGAGGGAGGAGGAGGAGGAGAAAAAAAACTGCGTGTCATGGAAGGAAGAGTAAGAGAGGCGGGTTTTTGCCTGCCCTCCTCCCTTTAATCCCCGCGATCCTAAGCGGACTGGGTGCGCTCGGTAGTGTCGCAGGCGGCGCTTCCGCTATCGCGAACGCTGTGAAAAACGCCAAAAGCAAAAACCAAGAATTAGCGGAAATGGTGCGTCATAACAAGGTCATGGAAGAGACCAAAGAAGGATCGGGCGTGTTGCTAAGGGCCGCGAAAATGGTTCGAACGAACAGGAAGACAAAGGGGAGGAGGGGGAGGAGGAGGATGAGGACGTCTCGAAAAAACCAATGAGTGGAGTACCGCGTCGAGCGCTCACGCACGAGGAAATGACACGTTTTGCGAAGAAGATTTTGAACATTCCTTATGTTCGTGGCGTGTTTACGCGTGATGCGTTGCCCAAAAGAACAAAGTGCGTCGGAGCGTGAGTGCGGCGTCGTCAACCTCGACAACGCCAGCGGCGACGGTACTCATTTCGTCGCGTACGCGAAACGTGGCCGAACGGTGCGTTATTTCGATTTGTTCGGACTTCCGCCCCCTCCCGAATTTCTTCGATACGCGCGCGGGCACCGCGTGACGTACAACACGCGTCGAGTTCAAAAATACAACACGAACAACTGTGGCAAGTTGTGTTTGCAATTTCTCTTTCACGAAATGGGGGAGGGGGGAGAGGGAAAAAGGAAGACTCATCGATAGGCGGGGTTCATTTCACGAGAGACGCTTACATCATGCACACCTACACGCTTATCGGACGAGGACCGGAGGTGACGGCCAAGTTCGCGCCGGCCATCGACCTCTCCACCGACATTCACGAGATCGCGTTAGTGCATCTCAACACCGCGCACCACGTTCAAAACTTGAAAGAAGGAAACAACCGGTTTTACTACACGTTTCCAAAGGAAGAAACAAAACATATGATATGCGTGCCGCCGGGCATGTATACTTTAGAAAATATCAATCGACACATTTACAACGTTCTCAAAAAGCAATTTCCCGAAGGGTTCGCGATGAAAACGCATTTTTGCGACTTGAAAGCGGACCCGCACACGAAGAAAGTCGCCGTTAGCACTTCTTTCAGACTCGACTTTGAGGGTGATAAATCCATCGGTCAACTTTTAGGATTTAAAAAGAACGTTCCACCTACAGCTCGGGGAGAGTACGTGATGTCCGATCAAGCACCGGCGATTGTGAAAGACATTGAAGTGTTCGTGACGTGTAACGTGATCGAAAGCGGGTATATAAACGATCGGAAGGCCCACGTGCTTCACCAGTTTCACATAAACGACTTACCTGCCGCCATCTTCGAAGAAAGACCGACGGAAAAGATATTTCATCGCGTCACGCGACATTGGATCGACGATTTCGATTCGTTTAGAGAACGCGGACGGTCAACTGATTCCGTTGCATCCGGAAACGCCGTTGACGTGCACTCTGCTCGTCCGTCTTAGACTGATGGGGACTGACTGAGAAGAAAAAAAGAAATGAAACACTATAAATTGGAGGTATTTCCTCGTCCGCGACACAGAGTGCTTTGCCCGCTCGCCACGTTAACAGGGTCCAGCCGACAAATCTCACGAGCTTTAGGTTATAGTCTTCTCACCAAAGGAAGAAGAACGAGAAGAAGAAGAAGATGATGACGACAAAGAGAATGAAAGTGAAACATTCAAATACGGAATTTATCGACGAACATGCCATAGACATTCTTCATAGAGAGAATCTGAAACATCACATCACCGGCTTCGCTGTTCACGATCACTTGCCCTATATCAGATCGTTTAATAATAACGATGAAATACGTATTACTATCGCGAATAAGGACGCCGTTCTTCTACCGTCCCCCAGTTCTCTCGTCCTCCGAGGTTCCGAAGACAAGCCGGACGGCAGCACGGATCGCCCCAACACTGAATTGCTGAACAACGGTTTCGCTTTTCTCTTTAGCGAAATTCGTTATGAAATCAACAACGTCATCGTCGATGTAGTGAAAAATCCCGGGATCACGACCACCTTGAAGAATCTTCCTTTGCTCTCTCCGGCGGAAAGAAGAGAATTAGGGTGTGCGGGATGGACCGAGGAGGTGAATTTGTACAACGGTGATGCAACAACAAACGCGCCTTCTGCGAGCCGGACGGAAGGTTTTACGCGATCATACCTTTGAAATTGTGGATGGGTTTTTCGAGGACCACAATCGCGTCATGACCGGTGTTAAACACGACCTCGAGCTGATTCGCGGTCGCAAAGATAAAAAAGTCTCTTTTTAGAAAAGCAGAAACGGCAGATGCAGCAACGTTTAATATCCTCGATGTCGTTTGGAGAATGCCTCATCTCACGCTCAGCGACGCCGCCTCCCTCGCCGTGACAAGGGTATTGGACAGCAGGCGGCCCATTCCCATTCAACTCAGACGAGGGGAACAACAGGAATTGCCTTCGATCACGGCAGGGGGGAAGGGACCTTTTCAGTGGTCGGTCAAAACCGTTCCGAAGGAAGATCATCCCCTGTACGTCATCTTTGCTATGCAAACGGACAGGGATGACGATTATAAAAAGAACGCGAGCGAGTTCGACGGTTGCGATATTCTATGGGCAAAACTGTATCTCAACGATGAGTTTTACCCTTATTCCGATCTTTTATGTAAAGTATCTTATTATAAAAACAAAAACTGGTATACGTATCTCTTTGAAATGATAAAAAATATGGAAGAAAGTTACTACAATCGTCATCCAACTTCGGCTATTACAATGGACTTTCTTTCAACTTGTCCTTTTATTTACTAGGACGTCTCAGCTAGATCGTCTGCCATGGTTCCTTCGCAAACCGACATTAAGATCACGTGGGAAACAGAAACAAACATGCCGAACAAAACCTCCGCGTATTGCCTCATTATCTATAAAACGGAAATGCACTATGTGCCGATCGATGACTTTGTCGCGAGGAAAAACGTGTGAGAAAACTATAAGAAGTTGCGTCGTTCGTCCACCAGTGTCATTTCCTTTCTTTACTTCGTAGCCGCACGTTGGGAGAGAGAGAGGGAGAGAGGGAGATGACGCACGAGGATCTGCCGGAAGTCGGTTCCGCTTCTTCTTCAGCGGAGCCAGATGACCCGTCATCAGCACCACCACCACCACCACCACCACCACCACCTACGCACGATGTGTGTACACACCCGTGTAACATTCATTGCGCATTAAAAAAGAATAAGAAGAAAAAGATGAAAAGACTGCAAAAGGAAAAAAACTCTACAAAAAAATCTTCTTCACGACGCCGACGGAGGAACGATAAGGAGGAGGAGGAGGAAGAAACGGACGGGAAAGGGAGGTCAACAACTCCGGACGCTATCACGTGTTGTGGTCTCACATTTTCCCAATTGGATGTCAAAGAATGTGCACGCAACGCAGCGGAATGGTTGACGAAGGCTATCGAGATATCAATCGCTTCCATGCTTTCTTCTTCTTCATCTTTAGCCACAGAAGAAGTCGACAACAGCACATATGAGATGGGTGTGTAATTTGAAATAAATAAATTTATTTTTTTCAAAAAAAATTTTGTTTTTATTTTCCTTTGTATGTGTGTACCAAGTAGGATTCCCTCCCTCCTTCCTAAAAAAGATATAAATGTTTTTGCTACTCGCATCATACGAGCAGTCTCTCTCGAGAATCGTAACACAATGGACTGCCTGAAATTGCCCGTCGTGAACGTGACGGCCTTATGGAGTGCAAGAGGGGAGGGGGAGGGAAAAAAGAGTCAACACGGCCCTCTTTTCCCTGATAGCGTGCGCGCTCTTATCGTTGGTCCTTCCGGATGCGGAAAGACGAACGCGGTCGTCTCCGTCCTGACCGGGAAGTTTGGACTGGCCTTCCTCAACGTCTATTTGTACTCTACCACCGAAGAGCAGCCCATGTATGCATACTTGAAGCGAGTCTGCGACGGACTCGTTCCTTTTCATTCGTTTTCATAACACGACAACATCGTGCCGCCCGGTGAGGCGCTTCCCGACAGCGTTTTCATTTTCGACATCGCCACGGAAAAACAAGATAACATTAAACATTAGTTTGCCGCCGTAAGACACAAACACACGGACGTGCTCGATCTATGTCAGACGTACACGAAAATTCCCAAGCAACTGATTCGCGATAACGCGAATATAATCGTCATCTTCCGGCAAGACGATAACAATCTAGAGTACATCTACAAGGCACATGTTGGAAACGATTATAGCTCATTCAACGACTTTGAAGCAAAGTGCTCCGAAGTGTGGAATTCCAAGCCTTTTGCTTTTGTGATGATCTGCAAACCGAGTCCACTCAATAAGGGGCGATACCGATCGGGTTTCGATCAATTCCTCTGGCACTATGAAACATCTTTTCTATCCGAGACGATCTTCACTCTCTCAAGAGATGGTGTACGTGCGACAACATTCTTCGTATTTCCCGGAAACGCGACGACCTCGTCACTATCGAGGTAGCGGATTTATAGGTCGGAGCCTCAATCACGCGATCGATAAGCTTCCCTTCGAACTTCACATTCCCGGTGGTTATCAGTTCTACGGTCCCGGAACGAAACTCACGAGAAGACTATAAAGAGGCGACCGGGGCATCAATCCGTTGGACAAAGCGTGTATGGGACACGATATCGCCTACCACAACGATCGAGGGGGGAAGAACGCAAAAGAGCGGACGTATCGCTCGCCAAGGCGGCATGGGAGCGAGTCAAGTTCAGAGACGCGAGTTTCGGTGAAAGAGCTGCGGCGCTCGGTGTTGCGGGTGTGATGAATCTCAAATCCAAACTCGGGGGTCGCTTGAAGACAAAAAAGAAAGAAAAAACTGTAAAAAGGGAAACGCAAAGAGGAGAAAAAAGGGATTTGAAGACCCTGAGCGGGCTTGAGAAAGCGAAAAAGAGACTGCGCGACAAGTCACCACGTCACCGTCACCGCTCCCCACCCCCCGCTCCCCTTCGACCCGAAACACCGGAGGAAAGGTTGAAGCGTGAAGTGGAGAAGGCGCGCGAAAACGTTTGCAACAAAATGGACACATTGCAAGAATCCGAAACGACGCGTAATAGATTACTCGATACCTTTCTCACGACTCCCGTCTCAAAAGCGCTTCACCAAAGAGAGAGAAAAAAGAAAGAGAAAAATGTTAAAAAATCGTTTTTACCTCACGTTCGAGTAAAGGAGGACCTCGTCAAGTCGGAAGAAGATGAAGAAGAAGAAAGCGATGACTTCCATGACTCACTCAACACTATCGCAGAGTCTGAAAAAAAAAACATTCGCCTCCCAAAATTACGCTCTGTTGAAACAATATTTAGATCGTTTCAAACTCGGGATAACAGATGACGTTTACGGTCCGTTCTATATAGGAAACCAACCTCACATCGGTAACAGTTTAATTGAACTTCGTCCGGAAGACGGTTCCTTCTACGTGCAGGGACAAGTTCTATCCCGAGCCCGGTGTTTTCGCACTACTTTTTGATAAAGAACCTAACCTCCATGCGATTACGGAAGACGATAAGTTGAAATACAAAAGAATTCTCGAATTAAGTTCCGCTCACAGGGAGTATTCCAGATCGAATTTGCCGTTTCACTCATCAAATACGTATAAATTTAGTCATATCATCTCACCTCTTTTCAGAGAGGAAAGACGAAAAAGCTCAAGACTTCAAATGAAGAAGAAGAAGGGGGGTCTGCGATTCGTGACCCCGCCCAACTACAAATATTGGCGCGATCCGAACACGCTCGTAGAAAGACTACGTCTTTTGCACGCTTCGAAGGCCGCCGAGAACAACGGGGTCGACGGTGAAATCGTAGAAATAGAAGACGAGCCGCGTGACGCTGGGATTATCGTCTAGAGGCCTTTTTTCCCTGGAATAACGTCATTTGTCCGGCAAGGTCTTGCCGTGGAATTACACGCGCCGGCCCGACGACGTTACGAGAGGCGGCGAGTGATTACGAAAGGACTCGAAGACCTATTGCAGGCCGACTTGGTCAATATGCAACCGTACTCGAAAACCAATCGAGGTATGCGCTACATCTTGACGGTCATCATCGTCTATTCAAAGTACGCGTGGGCGGAATCGATAAAGAAAAAGACGGGAGCGTTAGTCGCGAAGGCTTTCGATCGCATCGTGAAGTCGAGCGGCGGTTGACGAGTGCCTCACTTCCTGCAAACCGATCGAGGCACCGAAGTTTACAACAGCACGCTCGCCAAGTTGTTTCGAGAGCGCGGTATTCACCATTATTCCACCTTTTCGAATGTAAAGGCAGCCGTCGTGGAACGATTCAATCGCACACTCAAAGAGCGTATGTGGAGACGGTTTTCCGCCGAGGGCACGCGCCGCTGGACCCTCATGCTCCCCTCCCTCCTCCGAGACTACAACAACACCAAACATAGGACGACACAGCACATATGAAACCGAAAGACGTTACAGACGACAAATTAATGACGACGGTGTACGCCAGCGCGAAGACGCTCGACCCGCGTCTCAAGTCGAATCGATTGCTAGTCGGTGACGTCGTTCGGGTGAGCACGTACAAAAGCTCCCCTTTTCGGAAAGACTACGAAGCGCGATGGGGAACCGAACTATTCAAAATCGCGCGCGTCCATCTGTCCAATCCCGTGACGTATTCGCTCGATGACATGCGAGGTGAATCGATTGAAGGTCGATTCTACACCGAGGAATTGCAGCGTACACGCTATCCAGATCAATACCTTGTCGAGCGGATCGTACGCAAAAAGGGTCCGCTTCGTCTCGTGAAATGGCTCGGTTTCGATTCTGGACACAATTCATGGGTACACGAAAGAGATATTGAAGTGTAAAAAAATAAAAAAGGGAGCGCTATCAATGCATGTGATAAGCCGTTTCCGGTATATAACGAATCTTTCGTCCTATGACTTCGTCAGTCAGTCAGAGGAGAGCGAAGCGTGTACTACTACTACTACTACTACTACTACTACTACTACTACTACTACTACTACTACTACTACTACTACTACTACTACTACTACTACTACTACTACTACTCCACACGCATGACTACAGAAGACATTATATTCTCAGTTCTGTTTTCTTACGTGGATAGTTTGCGTGACCGGCTTTGTCATTCTAGCCTTATGACGACTTTATTTTTTGCGCCGGCTCACGATGAAACAAACGAAAAAGACAAATATCATCCCGTCACCTCCAGGCAGGGATTTCCTTTTTCCCCCCAGACAATCAATCAGACAGCGAGAGCGCTACAGGATGTGACGTCACCGCGGGGGGGGTCTTTTTCACGATAGTGGAGAAAAAAAGGGGGGTGGAGGCGCATGCGCGTCTCATTCAGTCGTGGACGACAGAGGTGTCAACATATCTCTCTCTCTCAGCATACATTCATGGTATGTATATATGTGTGTGTGTGTGTGTGCATGAGCGCACGCACGCATGCAAGCCACGCCGCGCCGGCGCGCGCGCGAGGCAGGCGAGAGTATCGTAAAACCCACTCAAGAGACGCTGTTCTCGGGCGTGTCGTGGTTGCTCAGAGCTAGCGTGCGCGCCACACCCCCTCACAGGAAACGCTACTCCCGGCGGTTCGAATGCACCTCGCGCCGACTCCCCGTTTTTGACAGACACCACTACGCAACCAGCACATGCCTCCGACTTCCACAGGAGGCTCACAGAGCGCGCCACCACCACCATCTCCACCGCACCCTTTCGCCGCCAGGGCGCGCGCGCACTCACACCATGACGCAACTTCCTCTGACGTTATCCCATGTGCGGGTGCGGCCCCCGGAAGTGATGTCACTTATCTGCGGATAAGATACGCTGATGAGCCACTTCCGGGGGCCGGACCCGCACAACACCCCCAAGAACACATATGCGGGTACGGCCCCCGGAAGTGACGTCACAAGCTGAAAAGATAAGATAAGCTGATGACGTCATTTCTTGGGGCCGTACCCGCATTACACCCCTACTTAATGTTTTCTTTTTCGAAAACTGGTGGATAAAGTTCTCTGTAGGAATCGTTTCGAAGCATACATACATGTGCATCAGACTAATGTCAAATGACGTTCACATTAAGCAATACGAGGTGGTTGGGGTAAGTGGAGTACGCTATGGTGGGTGATAACAGGCATGTGATAAACAGGAATCAGAAAGCTGGTGAGAAGTGTCTAAGGCTTGGGAGAGATGAGATGTGAAGTTTTGAGAATTTGTTTTCAAACAGCCAGGCAATGTACGAAAAGGTTGATTGGAATTTATTCTTGGTTTTGTGGAACTGGTAGAACTGCGCGAAAGAAACGCACTATGTTTGATTTTACGCTCTATTTTTTCACTATTAATTTTCTGTTTGATAAGAAATTATTAGTAGGCAGAGAATGATAAAATACAGAAGAAAATGAAAGTAATATATATTATTGAATGCATGTGGCATTTTGGGCCCATAGTTCGACTTTGCCGGCCAGCTAACGGTGTCTCCCATGTCTGGACCTAGTTGAACTCATATGCTTGGGAGTAAGAACGACGTTTGGTGAACATGGCGTATACCCAAACCTCTTATGTAAGTCGATTACAGGTTCTCTACCATGACTCCAAAAGTTAGGAAATAATAGTGAATATTGTATTACACATAGCAAGTGTGAAAAAATTGGGGCATACTCACGCTTTATGACACTTCATGAATAACTCTTCACAATAATGCAATAAGAATTTGCTACTCAGTTCTTTATTTGATCTTTTGCATCAGTACATAATGCAGCATACATCTATTTTTCTTCATGGATCATTGTCCAGAATGTTGTAGACAAATATACATCACATTAATACATTTTAATTCTTGGTTATACATCGTGGACTCGCCAATCGATTATTTTTTGGAAACATTTCTTTTGGAAAAGGGGATTACAATATGATAATTTTACAAAAATAGCTTGGATATTCAGGTAGGAAAATATGCTCACGAGGGTAACGGCAATACAGACGGAGTCCCAGAGCTCTATATTGGGTCTAGGGTTTGACATAGGCGCCGATCCGAGACGGCGGGGGGCGGGGGGCGATTTGGCGAGCCCAATCACATAGCACACGACACACATGGGCTCTGGGACGGGGCGAGAGGGGCGAGATGGGCGGGACGGCCCGGGGGCGTGGGAGGCGGGAGAGGCGGGGGAGGCAGGGGAGACGGGCGGGCGGGAGAGGGCGAGGCCTCACACGCACGTGGCGCCGGCGGCGGCGGGCCCCTCTTTGGCAGCGGCCGGGCTCACGCTCTTCTGCTGCACGGTGCCCCGCTTCTGGTCGTACACCAGCACCTGCGGCGGCGGCGGCGGAGCATTGCGAGGGCGGCCGCTACGGCGCCGCAGGTTGGTGCCGACCAGCAGCAGGATGATGGCCGCGTAGAACACGATCACCACCTGTGCAAGTGCAGAACGCTCTCAGTTCAGTATTCCTGCTTCAAGTTAAGTACAAAGTCATTTACTGTTAGGGGAGTGAGGCGTCATATCCACAGAAATTCAACATGCGTAGGAAAGCAAGTCCTTCATGAAGAGGTAATTTAAACATATCACGCACTAACAATCATATATTATTTTGCAAAATTACCCGATATTTTGAGTCATCAGGTAACGCAACAGGTAAAGCAACTTCTTTCTGAATTACAAGACAAAGTGCGACGGTTGTACAATTTTCCCTACTTCTCTTTTCGCATGAAATTGAAAAAGAAAAGAAAGAAAAATCTTGCATTTACAACTTTCACAATTTTCGAAAATTCAGAAATATTCAGAAATGAAAATGAGACTGCTCCGTATTTACGCGTCTTTTGTTCTATCCCAAGAAAAGATTTAAACAAAAATATTGGAGGCGTTTTGAGATTTTTTCAAATAAATTGTTTAAAATAAGTTTCAAAAATTTTAAAGATCTAATTTTTTAAAAAGTGATTTCATTTAACAAACAAATTATTATCATAAATATTGTACTTTTGCAATGTTAATGTTTTGCATATTTCGAAAATACAGTGAGTTTGTAGGAAATGAGACCAGCCCCAGTTTTTACAGTTCTTTGCTACATACGAGGGAAAAAATTGAAGAAAACGATTTTGGACCATTTTTTAGGAAAAAGTGTTTAGAAATGCTTATATTTCCCGCAAAATCACCATAAACGACTCATCCTTTGAAAAATTGTACTTTACCTTATTTTAAGATGTTATTGAACGACATATTTCATTATGGAAAAAATATTTGTCTTAAATATTGTAGTTGTAGAAAGTCGACAAGAAAAAGCTTGAACTGTTTGTTTCCAAAACTTCACAGATTTCAACGAAAATGAGACCTCGCATTTTTAAGCGTTCTTCACGCTATCCGAAGACAAAAATTAATTTAAAAAATTCATGCCATTTTTCAGAAAATTTCGAAAATGTCGTTGAGGCTACATGTACAATACTACCAAAAATGAAAATATCCATTTGAAACACACAGGAAATTGAGTTCGTTCAGATCAATTGGAGAATATCAGTTTTGAAGCAAATCGTTTGAACGGTTTGGGCCTTAGCATTGACCACAGACGAATGGACAGACAGGCCGACAGAAAGACGTTTTGCCGTTAATCGATATTTCGGTTACAAGGAGCTACAAAACGTGAATTCTAAGTATACCACATGTTAAAAAAAGTAATTTATCACTTATAGGAACAAGATTGACCCACTTTTTCGTTACTAAGCCTGATAAAATTAGTTTTTTGCGAAAATCGTCGATTTCCGCTGCATCTTTTTACTACGTACGTAGTAAGGCGAGAAAGTAAAATCGCGCCTGCTCGCTGCGGCTATGCAACCCGCAACACATCCAAGTATTCTCCCTTCGATCGTGTATAACTAGGAAGCGGTGCAAACTAGATCCGTAAGACCTGCTTTTCGAGGAGCCGGGCCTACAAGTTGTGCCCCGTAGGTAGTAATTATGAACATGTAACTTTCATAAATATATTAATTTTTTTAAAATTGAGCTGTAGCGAGTGCCACTTCATGACACAGGCGACCAGAAACGCGCAGAATTTTCATTTCTAGTATGTAAAGTTAAATTGACTATTTGATATTCTGCGAGATTTAATCTGACGGGTCTAAGCCCTTCTTAATAAACGCTTACCAAAATAAGCAGTATTCACACACATAACCAGGACCATGCATATGATATAACGCACATATATGGGCATGGAATGATGTTTTATAAAATGCGAATTATTCGTACGGGTCCAGCTAATATTAAATAATAGATACAAGTAAATAACAAATATATCTCTACCTTGGGGTAAGGCAACGGTGAGCGCTGCTCCGGCCATTTTCCGGATTAAGGCATGATCACATTCTTTCCTTATTCGACTACCCATCTACATACTCAGTTTGGTCATTTCTACCTTATATATTGCATTTTAAAAACTAGCTGAAAAGCGTCTCCGATTGTGTTGTGGGTAGTTTAATCGTATGCGCAATTATTATTTCGAAAATTGTGTTCAATAGTGGGATTGTGGGTGTAACATATCCTGGCATGCCTTCAGAAGATTTAAAAGTTTTTACAATAATCTTTTAAGTTACACCAAAGATTAATGAAGACCAATGAGCCTCTGAAGTAAGTTAACATTTAATAAAACGCATGGAATCGACTATTAATCATATTAATGGTAAATGTAGGGGCAATATTATGGACAAAGTTAAATTACAGTCTATAATGTTTTAAAATTTCGTCAAATTTATTTAATTAATTTTGAAGGTCTCGGATAATCAAAACCTGCTTTTAGAGACTTTAACATGTACAACATTCTGGGCTGGTCTACGAAGATAGAAGAGAAGAGAATACTGTCAAAAATAATGAATCATAGAGATGCAGCACAATTCCCTGCAAAGTATCTTCAGGAAATGAAGGTTTAACTAACATCAGGACATGTTAAGTCTCTTACTTGTCAATTTTTTATTTATATAAGAAAGAGTAGAAAACAGAAACTAAGATGCATGCTTCTGAAAGCATTCCTCCTCCTCCTCCTGAAGACAAGAAAGGAAAAAATAAAATAGACTAAACAATCTCAAGATAGCATTGCATTTGCAAATGCCCACATTGAAATATATTCTAGCCCATGAGTTTTAGTATACAAAGTGTCAGCAGAAAGAGGGAAAAAAGTACCTGGATGGTGAATTTTCTATAATTTTACTTTCTAATTTATTTATATGCCGAGAAGTACTCTGAAGAAAATAGAGTTCCAGTTTTCGCGCATGCCTTCAGGAAAAAATATTCTGCTCTTTCTTCAATATAACTTCAAACCTTCATTGAAGACATACAACACATGTGATGCTAAAGAATTTAAGTTGAGGCTTTGTGGTGACAATCAGAAAAAAATCTGCAAACTTCGCTGGATGTGCATCTAGTGAAAGCAATCAATAGGCATGTCATCATCTAATTACGAGAAAAAACTTCTGCCAGTCCCCAGCTTAATGTCAAAGTATTTCATAAGATCTGAAGCAATCATTATCAAATTCAAAATACGCTTGCCCTTTTATTCAGCCCTTGCTTTAATTGAAAAAGGAAAGGCTAGGTTGCAGTTAATTTTTATTGATATAGCAAAAATACAAACCTATGTCGAAGATTTTTCCCAAATGAAATCTGTTCTAAAACATAAGATCTTTAAATAAGGTCACGTACAATTTTTTGATAAAACAGTAGTTTTTGCGTAATTTTTGCTTGAAGTAAAGGCAATTAATATTTTTTTTTCAATAAGGCTTCAATAATTTTCTTTAAACTTTCTCTCCGACAAAGGACGCTGAAGAAGGGGTGGCTCAGGCCACATTTTCGTGAAACTCTCAATTTAAAAAAAATTGCAAAAGTTACCAATAATGCGAGAAAGTATGCACTTTTATAGCATCAAGCTGACCACTGGTCATTGGATAGAAATAATCATAAAAGCTTCAAAGAAGAAATAGTTTCAGAAGCATGCTATTAAGTTGGATGATTTTTAACACATTCATTCCTGGCGAAGTTTGTGACAAACTGAAATCTTGCCAAGGATGAAACATTCTCAATCCCAGGAAAGACAGCAGTTTACAGATTTCTTAAAAATTTGGATATATTTACTCAGAAGTTGATAAGATCATGTACTAAAATAGAGCAATGACATGAAATTTCGTTTAAAAAACGAGAAGGGCAACGAAAAATGTCACAGCTTTCTCTGGTTGCGAAATCTCAAATTTCCGTGTTCATTAGCAAACCTAAGTATGACGAGATTGGTAGTTAGTGCCTTTTCAGTCCTTCACTTGACCATGGATTTTTTAGTCAGTTACTTTTTGATGAAGTACAAAAGAGGTAAGGTGGAGAGGTAAAATTGTCTTGCATTTAAGTTAGTACTAAATTTAACAGAAACAAGGGAATAAATATTCATACCATGACTTTTTTGTTATTTAAGGTCACATCAACATTTCGCTCATTAGTGATCACTATTGGTGTTAAAGTTATGGTAACTGTGAAGATGAAACGGTATTCTGAGGATAGGGATGAAAGGACGAACACAAATACAACCACGCCCGAGGCGGGCCTCGAACCTGCGACCTACGACCTACGCCTTAGCGATCTCGGCCATCGGATCGGCACCATGACATTGTAATGTAAATAAACGTAGTTGCAACAAAAATACTGTTTTCTTTAATAAATTTACCTTGCATTATAAAATTGAAATTTTTTTCGGCAAGATAACGGGAAGCGCCATTTGCCGTTAGGCGCGCGAATATACTTTTCAATATATGGTATGTGGCGATTTTCACCTTTTGTTTTAATCAAATCAATGCCAATCGTACATTTAATATACTGGTAGAAAAATGTATTTAAGTTAAATTATTAGTACACATAGACAATACACTGTTTTGTGACATCTCAGAATCTTCTTGGATGCGCTTACCGTTGTCTTGTCCTCGTTCATACAGTGGAAAGGCAAACCATCACTGAGCCTTCCATCAAGGAAAGGGTAAGTAAAGACGTGAACCTTCTCCCTCTCTACGCTCAGTAATGAGTATACCACTTATCATTATTAGTTTCTTATACTAGTAATTTGAGGAAACTTGAAAAAGTTGCAAAACTAGGAAAACTTGAAAAACTAGAAAAACTTGAAAAACTAGGAAAAATTTGAGGAAAAAAAACTTGAGGAAGGAAGCTAAAGAAGGAGCCCTATTATCAATTTTAATGAATGGGAAAGACACTTTAAATCTCTCCTAATGGAAGACAGAATCGAATATCAAGGAACAGATTATGAGTTTCAAGGAGGGGTCGATGTAGGACATACCAACCCATTAACTGTCGAAGAAGTACGAAGAGCCGTTATAGATATGAAAAATGGAAAATCTCCAGGACCTGGAAACATACCGATAGAATTGGATAAATATGGGTCAACTGTTCTGTGGGAGTGGCTGAGCAAACTGTTCAATAAATGTATGCTCGGCGGTGAAGAAGTTCCATATGAATGGAACATAGCATACCTCAGTCCTATTCATAAGAAAGGGAGTAAGAAACTATGTGGCAACTATCGTGGAATAAGTGTTATATGCTCTGTTGGTAGGTTGTATGGTCGAATTCTGAAATCAAGAATAGAGGAGACTATAATTGATATGGAAGAACAAAGCGGCTTCTGTAAAGGGAGGTCATGCAATGACAACATTTTTTCTTTAAGACAGATGGTTGGAAAGAGATTGGAAAAAAATATGAATAGCCACTTAGTGTTTATTGATCTAGAAAAAGCATACGACACCGTCCCAAATAAGAAATTATTTGAAGTATTGTATCAAAGCACAATTAACAAAATATACGTAAGAAGTATATTTAATATATATAAATCATCGGAATGTTTGATTAAAGTGGGGAAAGAGATCACAAAGGAACCTTTCAGAATTACGAAAGGTTTAAGACAAGGTTGCTGCCTTTCACCAACATTATTTAAGATTTATATTCAGAAAGCACTGAAGTTGTGGTGCAGGAAATGTGCAGGTATGGGTATTGAGATAGGAAATAAATGAATATATACACTTTTGTTTGCTGATGATCTGGTGCTCATAGCTGGAGATGAAGAATATATTTCCTTTATGACTAGAAAATTATTCGAAGAATATACAAAATGGGGTTTAAAAATAAATTTTGAAAAATCAGAATACTTGAGCTGTGGAGAAGACGCCGGAAATCTTAATATTGAGGGCCATCAGATCAAGGTATGTAAAGAGTTTAAGGGCAGCATCTTAACACAGGATGGAAAATGTGATCGAGAAATCCAACATCGAGCAACTAAAGGAAGAACGGCAATCTCAAAATTAAACGCGATACTTTGGTCCCCAAAAATAGGATGGAAAGTTAAATTGATGATGTACAAGTCCATTATGGAACCTATAACAACATATGGAAGTGAAAGTTGGAAAGTAACGCAAAAGAACAAAGAAAAATTGGAAGCAATAGAAATGGACCATCTCAGAAGATCTTTGAGAATCTCCCGCCGAGAACATGTAAGCAATGAAGAAATAAGGGAAAGGGCGCAGTCTCAGTATAACATCGTTGACAGAATCCAAGAAAGGCAGCTTCTCTGGCTCGGGCATGTATTAAGAATGGGAGAAGATAGATGGCCAAAGAAAGTTATACTATATCAACCGGCAGGAAGGAAAAGAAGAGGAAGACCTAGAACATGGTGGTATGCAGGAGTACAAGTAGCCATGCGTGCAAGGAATATTGAAGAGGAGGAAGAAGCATGGTGAGACCGAGACCTGGGGTGTCGGAGGTGCGGGAAGCGGCGACAGCTGTAGGACCCCCGCAGAAGAAGAATACTAGTAATTTTTGATTTTTGCTGCTGGAAACAATAGCACGCATTCTATCGTACATTGTACTATTTTTGCTAGATATTAAAAATGCAAAATAATCTTAATGGAAAGCTTTCAGCATTAGTTCAAAATGCACTCACAATACGAGCTCAACAAAAAAATTCTGTGGAGCAAAGTCACTCTCCAGGAAATGCAATTTTTGCTTCTAGCTGAAAATAAAATTTCTGGCTAATAATTGTAGTTTTCAAATAACAATAACAAGCAATATTTTGCACATAATCCGGTCACGTAATATATCTACAACACCCTATCTTCGTGACAAGGTTTTTGTGAAAACTATCACTTGAGCCTTCGTGAACCTTTACAGAGGAGAAATCTGTTCCCTTTTGTTGAACCAATATAAAATTTACCCGTTCCATATTTCCTGGAATGTTTAGTCATTGTGGTTGAGATATGTCAGACACCTCGCATGTTCATGTTCTTCAGTATTTTCCGCATAATTTTTCAGTTTTATTTATTTACCGTCAAAAAGAGAAAAAAATGTATGGCAGAGAAGTATAACCTATGCACGTTTTTGTGAACTCCAAAATCCCTACCTCACAATCTTACCATACTTAGTGAATTACGAATGAAGGTACGAACAAAACGTGGTTGACAACATTTGAAAACTAAAATTTCGCTCCCGAGTAATATAAAACGTATTAGCATCAGCATGCTAACTACAGATTTAATTTGATTATATTGCTGACAAAATAACACCCCCGGCCTCTTTCTACCAGAGCTAGTAAAAACGACCACATAGTAACAAAACGACCAACAAAACGACCGCATAGTAAAGCTACATTTCCAGAAGCAAAAGAGCATTTGCTCAATGAATCATGGGAAAATGGACGACAAATCTGATCGAGACGTGGTTTTTTTAACCAGAAGCTGAAGTACAATACTTACAGACATATTGAGTCTTTTAGAATCAAACCGTGCTATCTGAACAAGTATGGTTTCAAGTGATTTTTTTCTACATTGTTTGAAAATTGCAGATTTATGTTTGTAATAATATTTTAGCTCTAAAATATCAAACATCTTCCTAATAGCCTTGAGATTGATTATAAAAACTAGAATAAGAATTTGGCAGACTTAAGTTACTTTGAAATTGCATCTGAGAATCCTTCCGACAATTTTTGAGTAGTAAACCTTTCATTAATAATCACGAAGCTACTCCAACAGGTGACTTTAAAACAATGCAATTTAGGAGCCATATTAGATACTTTTATCGAGAATTTGTCTTTTTTAGTGTCTTTTGTTCGACGTCTGCTAATGAGATTTGTTAATGAGCAATGTTTCGTCAAACGCAATCATTATTTATTTAACATAATTTCAATTGTGAGTTTAAAACTTATGAAGGCTTAAGGCTTGTTTCTCCGAAACGCTTGTTTGTCCAAGTGAAAAGCTGTGCAGGAGCGAAGCAAAAAGAGAAATGGCCGCCGTGGGGCGATCCGTGCGGCCGCCGCGGGAGCGCTGTGCGCGCCTGCCCCGCGGCGCCGCCCGCGCCGCGCCCCGTCGCGCCCCGTCGCGCACATGCGCGCGGCGCCAGGCAGAGCTCATAAAGGCCGGGCTTACACTCCTATATTGCGCTGAAGCCGGCTCCGCTGGATCGGGATGAAGCGCAACACGAGACGCCTGAGAAAGTGCCTCACATTATGCGCCGCGGGCGGCACGGATCGCAATCGCGACGAAAGGACGAATGCGCTGCGTCGCGCCGCGCTCGGCAAGGGTACTAGCTCCGAATAAATCCCTACTTCTCTACGTGAGGGCAAACTCACTGTTCTAGAAAATCTTTAAATGGATCGTTTGCAAAATTAATTTTTATAGTGTTTTTTTTATTTCAGATGCTACTAGGCAAAGGATAGTACAGTGTGTTTAAAATGTCTCACCGTAGTGGATGATCGGCTGAATTTAGCTCAGAACCAGTACTGCCACTGCCTCACACCTCTCCACTTCCCTACATCTTTTCCTCTCTTCAGATGACCTCTTGCATCGCACTAAAATCGCGATTTCGGTTGCGAATCGAAAAGCTTTTGCTCCAGGTCCTCGAAAGCAAACGTAAATAGATTTCAATACAATGTATTGAAAAATCCTTCAAATGAAACATTAATTAAAATCAAAACATTTATCGTTGTTAATTACAGTTCGACTCTTAAGATTTTTGCAACTTCATGCTCCGGCGGTCGGTTTGTCTGTGATTAACATAGCAACTAAACAGTTTAGACGATTTTCTCCCAAACTGATATTCCGGCCGAACTATTGGCTCTGAAAGTTTGAAACGGATATTTTGATTTTTGAGGGCACTTCGCAAGAAGTCTCGTCAACATTTTCAAATTGTTTTCAAAAATAGCTCCAAATGTTTCAATTAAACATTTTCTTCGGGTAGATAAAGGACGCTTAAAAGTGAGCAGGTATAATTTTCGTTGACCTCTCCGAATTTTGGAAAATTCAAAAAGTAACAAACAATATAAGAATGTGTGAGCTCTTGTAGAACCACTAGTTTATACTCCGATTTGAACAGAGTGGCACTTGAAGGTCACGAGCTGGACGGAGAGGGGAACATTGTAATCCAACCGGAAGCTTCGTTAATACTTAAA
The DNA here is from genome assembly GCA_011170035.1 of Teleogryllus occipitalis. Classification (NCBI taxonomy): domain Eukaryota; kingdom Metazoa; phylum Arthropoda; class Insecta; order Orthoptera; family Gryllidae; genus Teleogryllus; species Teleogryllus occipitalis. The sequence goes on along the minus strand of BLKR01009128.1, from coordinate 56,646 downwards.
ATTTTGGTATTGGATTGATTGTTTATTAGTGATTTCGGGCGAGTCAACAGCTAAGGTAATTGGTCCTGTGTAGAGCATGCTTTTTGCTCGGAAGGCGAGATTCCCCGCTGGATGGTGAGATCCGGCGCACACCTACCGTTGGCTAGCAGTTTCCCCAAACAGGTATCTCCCCCCAACGGGGCACCGCCCCATCCGGGACAAGCTCTAAGCTCCCAACTGGTCTTGCGGCATGTGTGGTAGTGTAATGCAAATAAGTGTGTGTAAGTAAGGGGTTAGGGTACTGTCCCGGCATTTGCCTGGTATTGATCGGAGAAATGACGGATCAGAGCAACCTGCTACTAGAATTCTCCTCTAGACAGCGACATAACTCGACCCAGCTACATAGCTAGTGTCGAAAATCCTGCCACCATCGAGACTCGAACCAGTACCGGTCAAAGGGACTGCAGTGACATCAGGTGAGGCCCTGAGCCACCTCTCCCGGTTTTGGTATTGGAGCCCCCGATTTGATAACAATGTCCCTCTCTCCTTCCAGCGTGTTACCTTGAAGTGCCACTCTGTTCAAATCGGAGTATACTACTGATCTGTCTGTCTGTAGAGGCACAACTGCTCCTGACGGGGCCAAGGCCTACCAGCGGCGTCCCGGTCTTGCGGCCATGGGTTAAGGGATACGTGCGGTTAGCACATACACATCCCTATGCCGTATTCTGGGCTTTTCAACTTGAGAAGTGAGTATTTTTATCGTCTCACCATAACAGATACTGGGACATTGCAAGGAGAGGGCACAATATAATCTGCCCCGGAGTGGAACCCGGGATCGCGTCACGGAAACCGAGCACGCTGATCAATGAGCTATCAGTGGAGCAGACTACTGATCCCTGGTTTGGAATATTCAAGAAAGCTTCAAAGAAGAAATAGTTTCAGAACGTGCATGATTTTTTTACAGTCATTTTTGACGAAGTTTGTGACGAAAAGAAATCTTGCTATGGATATTTAAAAATAATGAATAATAATGAATATTTCCAATTTCAGAAAAGCAAAAAGTTTACAGATATTTAATTTGGATACATTTACCCACAAATTTAAAAGATCAAGTTCTAAGTTAGAATCATGGCATAAAATCTCAATTAGAAAACGAAAAGGACAATGAAAAATGTCAGAGGCTTTCCCGTCCGAAATTTAAAACTTTCTTGTCCATTAGCAAACGTAAGTAAGAAAATATTAGCAGATCGATCCTTTTAATTCATCTTCTTCAGCGTGGATTCTTTATTCAGATTTCTTATGATCAAGAAGTACAATATGTGCGGACTTAAACATTACTTGCATTATGTAGGCAATAAATTTAACACAAACATAAGAGAATAAATATTCGTAATATTGCATTATGATGTAAATATATAAGAAAACATTATTTTGTATAAATATTCCGTGGATTGTATAAAGGAGAATTTTGTGGAGACAATATGAAATGCCATTTGTCCAGAAGGTGCAACAATATACTTATATATTAATGTCTCAGATATGTGACATAATTTTTAACTTATGTTTTGCTAAAAGGAGGTCAAAGTTACATTTAATACAGCAATGATCGCTTTAAGTTAAATAATCACAACATGTTTCGGAGTCAAGAATAAACTATTTTTATGATTTCACAAAATTTCCCGGGTATCGCTTCCGCCATCTCCCAAGGCACAGACATGTGAAAGAACGCAAATATTCAACAATTTATTGCTACGAATGAAATCCGATATCACGGGGACAGGGCACTTCTAATAAGTTCTCGCCATGACACGAGAATTATAGTCGCGATAATATTATAGGGGAGGTCGGTGGGTTCATCATGCATTTCCTCTTGCCCTTTAATATAGTGGGTAATCGAAAGTGGATAGCTTCCTGCGTGAAAAAACGAGAAACGTGTTTTCTATATTTTAGTTTTTAGTGCCTCTATATTTATAATTTTTTCAGTAAAAAAATCCCTGTTTAAAATCACATTTTATCCACAATAGAAATGTTGAAAAATTGATTGCAAATTTGAATAAAAATATTTTTAGAAACTATTTTGATTGAAAAATAATTATTTAAGGTCGTTGGCTCTATGAATAAAGTCATTAGTAGAAAATTTAATTTTAAATACTGTAGAATTTATTTTAGAGTTTTCGAAGGTTACACAAAACGAAAAAATTAAAAAAATCATCTTCTAACTAGTGATAACTACTACAAAATGGCACTGACTTCCTTGCAATATTTGTAATGGCTACATTACGTTCTAGTAATTTTATTCAAACTTGTATACTACTTTTACTTCAACCATCTCTTGCAAATCTCTTTTCACCGCATTGCTACAATCGCAGCACAACATATGTGTGTGTGTGTGTGTTTGTTTGTTTGTTTGTTTCTTAACATCCGAAACATAGTAGAAAGAACTGACATCGTTGTAAAATTTACCGCCCGGTCAATTTAACTTTAAATGTATTGGCTCCCATAAATATACATTTTCCTTAAAAATCACAAACTTTTCACAATATGTTGTAGGACGCAATATGTACAGAACATTTCCACTAACAAGATCATTTAATTTTCATTATTGCAATATTGATATTTTGTTTACTGTGCTTGAAAAGAAAAAAGTAAAGGTTTTCCATATTTCCTTAATACTTTGGACCCCCACATCGTTTAATTGCAAAGAGACTTTTGGAATATCATAAATTCGTAAGCCCTCAAATATAAAAAAATTCGGAGCAATATTTGAAGTCGCTTTTGAGAAAATTTCTTTTGAACGTTTTCCAAAATGCGCCCTTTTTTAATTCCTGAACAAAAATCTATAGTTAACTTCCCTCTCGAAACTTGATTAGAGATCATTGTCTCTGTACCTACAAACGCATCAGTTCATGAAATATATCTGTAATGTATATATTAACAAAGCGAGAGAGGCTCAAAACAATTACATACAAGTTATTTTTGGATATTCAAATGCATAATTGAACGGTGTCACTTACACTATATAATTCAGTGCATAATGCTTTATCAGTGCAAATAGTTTTAAAAGATTTGAAGTCATTTTTGAAAACATCTTGGTTAAATAATTTTGGAAAATTCTAATTTTCTTAAAAGAAACTAAAAAGCTACTAATATTCAACAAACAATACCCGAAGTAATTTATTGGGCATAACTAAAAAAAGAGGAAGTGAAGGAAATATTTCGAGATCCAGTAACGATATAATAAAAGTATAAAACGCCCGTATTGTAGTTATTAACGACGTGAGGTACTTTACAAAATTATAATTTTGTAATTTTTGTAAAATAAAATAAATACACTCAAGTTACGTTTATGTCATGATATTCGGTGCATTTAACACTATCCGGAGTAAAAAGCTTAAAGACGGATGGAAAGACTGCCAGACAGACGATCAGACGGCCATATAGACGGGCAGATGGATTGAAGTTTTGAAAAAAAAAAAAAAACCCTCCCTAAAACGTGTATTTCCGTTAAAACCTCGCAATCGATTTTATGTAGCATTATACAACTTCCTCTGTACTACGTACATTATTCCGTATATACGTACGTATAGGAGAACGTATAAATGTGAAAATATTTTCTTATTTTCCATAATTTTAACTTAAAATTGGTACATGCATATTTGGAGGTTACTGAATACGAATGTGGTGTCAAACTCTACTTCTGACAGCTGACAGCTGTCATTATAACAGTCAAATTACTACGTGTCAACACCGCACGACTCGCCGCTGCGTGGCACTGAATGGTCGATGCCTGCGGGCTTCTGCAGTCTGCGGTCTCATTTTTACACAAATAAAGGCAAAATGTGCGACCTATGAGTGTTTGGACATCATATTCGTTCTCGCTTGACTGCTTTCTCTGATAAGGAAAACGTAACGGCAATTGTGGAACCGAATAATGAATGTATATAAAATTATTCATCAGCAGGCCACGTCCTCTGAAGGAATTTTATTCGCAAGGGAATTTTAATTCTCGTTTATTCCCTCCAAAAAGGGTGTGTTTTGAATGTGTTTCTGAAAGTAAAGAGTTGAAAAATGAAAGAAGACATTTGGAATAGTCATAGAATCTCAGAACAAATAAAAAAATTCAAATCACTCTCTACAAACTTCTTTGTTAGTAATTGCTTTGCAGAGTAACTGCAAAATAATTTCATTCAGTACTACTTATTTTTTTGATTACTATTGTGTAGATTCTAGTATTCACCGAATTCTCACATCATCTACATGAAAGGTAGAGGTGTATGTTCCTCTACTCTGTCCCTGGGGACCTCCTTACATCGTCAAACTTACAAGGGAATGGTAAGAGGCGGCATGTCCAAAATAATTTTGTGTGTACTTTTCTCTTCACAAGCTCATATGCACTGGAAGTATAAAAAAATATAACTTAGATTAATTTTGCTTAGGGCACAGCAACTGGAAGATTGTACATGCCTAAAAATACGTATCTGACCTCGCTTATCTCGAATTCTTAGCACTTAAACGAAATACCTTTCTGATTGAGGACTTCAGCGCTAAACTCTAGCGTAACAGCGCTAAATAACGAGGGTAGTTCAGAAGGTTGGAGTCGTAATGCTTTCGAATTGATTGATTGATTAGTGATTCCGGGCGCGTCAACTGTTAAGGTCAATGGACATGAAAGTGTTTTCATTGCGGGAGGTGGCGGTAATATTCCCCCGATGGCTAGATCTGGCCCTGGCCGTCGGCTTGCGGGGATTTTTCCTCATCGGGTCATCCACCAACGGAGCACCAACTCAGCCGGAACAAGATCTAACCTCCCTGGTCTCCCGAGAAGTGGTGCATGTGTGTGTGTAAGTAAAGGGTGAGGATAATACAAGGAAGAGGAAGGAAAGATGACGCGCGGTCCTTGGTCCGTTTGTTAGGGCACTGCCTCTGTCTTCACTTGGTGTTGTTCGGAGAAATCACGGATAACTATCGATCAGAGCAGCCGGCCGCTAGAATTCTCCTCCATGAAGCTGCTGAATTCGATCGATCTCTCTAGCTACTGTCAAAAACACTGCCACCGTCGGGACACGAACACCAGGAACTCGAGGTCAGAGGCTCAACAGTGACATCAGTTGATGTCCTGAGCACCTTTGCCAGTCGTTCCTCGGAAATCTTATGATAATTATTATTTCACACATGTTTTAATACTTTGCGGCTTATTGAGATGAGTAGATGCGCTATGGCGAAAACAAGAGTTTGGCCATTTCAGTGGTTTATTATTATTATTATTATTATTATTATTATTATTATTATTATTATTATAAATATTATTGTTATTATTACTTTTATTAATATTATCGCTCTAAGTCACAACTAAAGATGGTTGAATATGGTCGGTTGAATATAAAATCTACCCCGGGTTGCAACCAGCTTCCTAAGAAACAGATCTAAGGACTGTCGGTGCCTCTACAATACTTTGCGCAAAATGTGGGCTAATCCCAATCAAGAAATGTCTTGTACTTTCAATTCTTTTGAATGACCTGGGAGTTTAGCCACGTTCTTACACAAATTTTGCGGAACAAATGCCAGTGCTCCGATAGCTATCGGGACGACCTCTGCATTTACGTTTCACATTCGGCTGATCTCAATTTCCAAACTCCTGTATTTAAGACGTTTCTCTGCCTCGTTGGTTACGACGTTTTGATCGCACCGCACATCTACAGACATAGGTAGACGTGTTCTCTTCAAATCCCGGATAACAATATCCGGTTTGTTTGCCACTATTGTGCGATCAGTTTGAATTTGTTGGTCGTAGAGTATTGTACACATTCCAATAGACGTCACCGGTTTTGGTGAACGTTTGTACCACTTGCAGCATGCGTTTGGAACTTCGAGGGCGTTACAGATTGCCAACATGGATTTAGAAAATCAAAATCAACGGAAACAGCTATATTTTCTTTTCTTAAAGATGTCGCCTCATCATTGGATCAAAACGAGGCACCTATTGGATTATTTTTAGATCTCTCAAAAGCTTTTGACGTCATTGATCATGACATTTTACTTTCAAAATTACCTTCATATGGAATCCGTGGTATTGCTCTAGATTGGTTATGTTCGTACCTTAAACAACGATCTCAGAGAGTGAAATACCTTACTGGAATAATGGAACATTACGTACGCACCTTTCCGACTCTTTGCCCATTGCACGTGGAGTTCCTCAAGGATCGATTTTAGGCCCTATTCTGTTCCTACTTTACGTAAATGATATGCCCTCGACGATTCGAAACGGAAGAACGGTTCTCTCTGCGGATCATACGAACATCCTTTGCAATAAAGAAACCGTAAATAGTACAATATCAGATGTTTCAAATTGGTTCAGAAATAACAAATTAATAGTAAACGAAAATAAAACAGTTTTAATGCAGTTTTCCATTTCAAATAAACTATTCTGTGCTCCATTGAAAATGAACGGTGTACCATTGAGTGATGTTAAGGCAACAAAATTTGTAGGTCTTTCAATTCAGTCAAACCTTAAATGGAACGTCCATTTAAATGAATTGAACACAAAATTAAGTTCATTATGCTACGCGTTCAGAATTCTTTCAAATTTAGTTAGCCATCATACTGCTCGTTGTGTATATTTCGCGAATGTTCATTCCCGCCTGAGATATGGCACAATATTCTGGGGAAATACATCTTATAGCTCCCAGACTTTTAGATTACAAAAACGAATTGTACGAATAATAACCAAATCCCACCCACGTGATTCATGTAAGCCTCTCTTCATTAATCTAGGAATTTTACCATTACCGTGTCTGTTTATTTACGAATCAGTGGTTTTTGTAAAAAATGACTTGCTTAAGGGCGGGAATATATTTTCAGAAAATGCCGATGTCTGTAACTATAACACTCGACGTAGAAATCATATTCATCAGGTGACAGTATCAACAGCTCATTACAAAACATTCACATACAATACATGTACATTATTTTACAACACTTTGCCAGATGACATTAAACGATTAAATTCGATAGAAAAGTTTAAATCCCAAGTGAAATCGTTTCTGCTGCATAACTGTTTCTATACAATTAGAAACTATACTGAGCATCACAAGAAAAGTAACATTAATTTTAACAATGATACATAATGCATTAATTACCATTTGGACTGTATAAATGAGTATAAACAACCTGTACTACAGCTTCCGGGTCAATGACCCCCATCTCGATCAGGTTTTTCGTCCAGTTTCCCTGATCCATTGAGCAAATGCTGAGATGGCCCCTTGTTTTGCTTCTGGACATAAATGTAACTTCATTTTCTGTGCACGTCTTCTAGAATTCAGTGGGAAATACAATTATTCAAATTATCGTTTCCATGTTGTCGCGGCAGGAAGTATTATTCCGAAGGACATCATGGATAAGAGCCAAAATTTATTGCTTATTTATCCTTGAAAATAGATTTTATTACATGGGAGTTTTTTTCCTGTTTTCAAAATTTAAGTAGTATATGACAGTGTAGGAGTCACAGAATTTTGAAAATGTGCACACAATTCACTTTTCCCCATAGCACGTCATACACAGTTTTAACTGTTTTTTGACGTAAAATAAATAAATAGATCTACCAGTGGAAATAATTACACACCCCAGCGAGTATTTTCTTGTATTCGGATTTAACTAAAATTGCACAAGTTGAGGCAATATGATCAATGGTTTCTACTTGATCCTTGCAGATGTGACATCTATCATCTTGATAAATCTTGAGAACCGCTTTATCATAATGTTTTCTCAATGGCTGATCTTGGGAAGCTATTACAACTGCTTCCGATTCTGACTTTTTTCTTCCCATTTTAAACCATATAAATGATTGGTCTTTGTTGATCAGCACCTTGTCCATTCTTTTTGGATATTGTCCATGGAGTGCTTTGTCTCTCCACGATTTTTTTAACATTTTTTGTTTCACATTTCATGGTACGTATCATCTTCACAATGCTTCTTGCTACACTAACAATGCTTCTATTTCCCATTCTTCTGTCAGATTTAATGACCTGACTTTTTAATGTGTTATCTTGATGATTCACTTCATACTTTCCCCTCCCAATTATTGCATTGCGCCAAGAGGCATCAATTTGTCTGAGGCCTCTTCCTCCTTCCTAATGTAACACATGAAGTCTATGTAGTACATCATCTCGATGATGGGCGACATGATGCATTGTACGTAGCAGTTTTTTGGTTTTTCGATCCATGATTCGAATTTCTTACTCAGTCCAGTCCACTAGTCCTAATCTCGGACTACAGAGACCGCCAAAATACCTGTTACAGATATTTTATTCCTGGAATTCAGTGCGGCCTGCAGGACAAGTCTCACTTTTCTGTAATACTTCCTGCGAATTCTCTCTTTCATTGTGTTGTTTAAGGTGTTTTCACGTTCTTCAATGTCCAGATATTTGTAAGTTTTACCTGGCTAAAGGTCGTGTATCAAAGAGTGCGAATCAACTTCATTGCTCTCTGACGTCACTTTGCGTCACTTTTAACTGACTTTTGCACATTATTTGTCAAGACCAAAGGGTACCCCCGGATAAGACAGTAAAATGTGCCCCTAAACCAAATGACATATGAGTTACACTATAACATAAAAATAAGATTTTTCAAATGTTTCTTTGCCCCCCCTGTCCCACCACCTATACCTCTCTACAGCTAAAACGTGTTTTTTTAATTTTAATTTATTTTGTCAACTTAACACTTTTATCTGATTGAAAAAATATGAAAAATAAGAAAATAATTTATACTATCAGAAATACATTTTTTATATTTTCTTTGCGCCAAATTCAAACGCAGAAAATGAAAAATAATTAAAAATAAATTTTACTATGCCTTAGAACCCTGCATCAGGCTCGAAAAAATCTGGAAAGTATCTCTCAAAACACAAACCATGAATCTTCTTCAGAGTTTTTCGACTGCTGGGCTAAAGTTGAAAAATAAAAACAGTATTTACCATTTTGCCGCCTTTAAATCACATTAACTTTTAAATCTACTTTGAAAATGACTGAAATTGTTCTGTGCATTTATTTTAGTGTTTATTATTAATCTATATACATTGTTGTAACACAATATTATTATGACTTCGGAATCTAGTTACAAATTTTCATGTTTTTAAAGCTTTAAGCTTTTAAAGTATTTTTTAAAACATCGACAAAAGAGAAATTGGCCGATAATTTTGAACTTCATTTTTGTTGCCTTTTTGAAGAGCGGATTTATCTTGGCTCCTTCGAAAATATCAGGAAAATGTTTGGGTGCATAAGGATGCATTAAATATGTGAGTTAAGGGGTGTACAATGGCAGGCGGACAAGTCTAATTTGTTTCCAACAAACAATCTGGAAATTCATCTAAACCGACCGAATATTAATTTTTTATTTTACGGATTATTTTGAGAATTTTACAGGAAAAAATTTCGAAAATACCGTCTTCTCTGAAAATTTTGTGGAAACGTCTGATGTTGAAATTTGTGGCTGAAGGCCCATAGTGAAATCTGTAGCAATTCTGGAAAAATATTGAAGAGACCTGTGGGATCTTTCACTTCTCATTACCTTTTAAAACAATATTCTCTATTCTCTCTTCTTCTAGTAAAATGTAATAGTTAGGATAATAATAATATAATAATAATCTAATATTAATAATAATAATAATAATAATAATAATAATAATAATAATAATAATAATAAAAAAATGAAGACCGAATACTTGAAAAGACACGACAGGGTGGGTAGTTATCTCCACTGGCAGATTTGTACCGCCCTCGAAGTTCCAAACACATGCTCCAAGTGGTACGAACACTCACCAAAACCGGTGACGTCAGTTGAACTGTGTACCATACTGTATGACGAACAAATTCAAACTGATCGCATGATTGCGGCAAACAAACCGTATATTGTTATCCAGGATTTGGAGAAAACGTGTCTACTTGTAGATGTGGCTGTGCCGGGTGATCTAAACGTCGTAACAAAGGAGGCAGAGAAACGTCTTAAATACAAGAGTTTGAAAAATGAGATCAGCCGATTGTCGGGCGTAAATGCGCAGGTCGTAGCGATAGTTATTAGAGCTCTGGGAATTGTTCCGCAAAATTTGTGTAAGAACTTGGCTAAACTTCCAGTTCATTCAAAAGTCTGGGAAGTGGAAGAAATTGCTTTATTTGGAACAGTTCACATTTTGCTCAAAGCAAGAGGCACCGACAGTCCCTAGATCTGCTCCAAAGGAAGCTGGTTGCAACTTGAAGTATATTTTATATTCATCCGACTCATAACATCTTTAGCCGTGAATTAAAGGAATAATAATAATACATACATACAAAACAGATCATGAGCATGAGGGAGTACTTTTGGGACAACTATTCGCCGTTATGTCTCAACCAACATGTAATTTAACTCAAGCAACCATCCTTCGATCGAGAGATGAAGCAAGGCAATCCACGGTAGATATCCAGCTAAAGTAACCAATTCCAATGTTGACGCTGATATGTCGTACAAATAGCTCAGTATTGGATATCTATATTCCGAAACTGAAGGGTTCATGGTTACAATCCAAGGCCAAGTAATTGCAATCACGAATTATCTGAAATAAATCATCAAAATTACAGATGAGCCCTCTGATGATTGTCGGGTCTGTGGTCAATGTAGCGAAACTATTCAGCATATTATTTCAGGCTGTGGCTCCTACTGAGTATAAGAACAGACATGGGACGAGTTATCCATGATCTGGACAAGTTGTCCAGATCTCTGGTTTAGCACCATGCTATGATAAAACATATTAAAGTATATCCCAAAATACGTGCTTGAAAATAACAGCTATAAACTGTTTTGGGACCGAAGTTTACCCAATTTACACAATTCGACTGTTTTTTTTAATTTCTCGGTTAATTTTTCTTTCTGTACAAATATATTTATTTCATTGTAAATATTGAACAATTTACATGTTTCTGGAATGTTTCTATGCTTCTGCAATGAAAATTGTTTCCTGTAAAGCATTTTTTCAAATCAACTTTTGAGTGCTTATTGCGGCTCAGCCATTCAGAATATCCAAGTAGTTTATTAGACAAAAAATGCTTAAAATTGCTTTAAGCATATTTTGTCTAATAAACTACTGAGCTTATTTTCGAATTTTCGACGTTTCCACCCCGGACACCTGTATATGAAAATTTTTATGGTTTATTTGCTGGTGAAATGGGAAGTAACAGTGTGAATTGCGCTGACGAAACGGTACTTTTAGGTTATTTGCCTCTACTGTCGAAAGTTATTAAGAACAATTCACAACATCAAAAAATAACATTTCGAGGATGTTAGCAGATGTGCCTCACCTATCTTATTACTACTAGTAGTTCTGCTACTCGAGAAGCATGTGTCTCTAAGAAGGATGATACGCAACCGTGAATAAGGGAAATGGTAATCCACGGAAACATTCTAAAATTGCAATTTTCATATCAATTAAACGAAATAAGATTTATAACGAGTTATTTCACTTGTTTGAGCATAATGCCATTTATTTATGGTATTTTCTTGTATCCTAACTTTAATAAATTGAATTGATAAACATGTTATATTTGTTTTGTTGGTATCAGAGCGGACATAAAATATTCAGAAGGCCCGCGCGGACAGAAAGAACCAGAAAGGGCCGCAAGGGAATTACCAATACCGTTACATGCTTTGTTTCATGTCCTTAAACCTACAACAATGAGATAGTAAATCATAAATAAAATTAACTTGATGTTGCATTATTACTTTATTTACAGGGTTGTCGCATGGTTTGGAAAGCCTCTTTCCCCAACGCCGCGTATCAATTATGAAAATTACTCTTTTAACTCTGCTGTGATCCTCGGGTCCATTTCGATCCAAATGAAAATTTAATTCGTTGAGTTTCTTAAGAAAACAGTGCATTCGTTCTATTACTCCCTGAGTATTATAGTTTGACTGTTATCTAACCGTGTATAAAAATTAATAAATTTATATTCAATATGAAAGGAGTTTTGATTTTTTTCACACAAGTTTGTCGGGTTCATTTAGACCCGTCACTTATATCTTATTTCTCGTGTTGTACTGAAGTTAGACATTTGATATAATAACTCTGTGAATCCAATTCTGTGAGTTATCTCCTATGGAAGGATCGGTTGTAATCGGAGACTAACTTCTGATAAAGTGTACAATGACAATGTTTCGTTGAGCAATTTGAGTATACTACCAAAGTTCTAAGAATTTTTGTTCATCATACCAGTTGTGTCAGAAGCTTTTGGAATGAGATATCACTCTCATTGTAATTATACATAAAAAAATCTTCTATGCCGCTAAAAGTCCAACAGGCGTAGCAAACTACTCTTCAACTTTCGCATTTACGAATGACCTGACATTCATCGTGTCGTGTTTGCCACAAAATAAAGAATGATTTTCCTAAGGATGAGCCAAAGTGACAGTTCGCTAAACAAGTGGACATCACATGTAATTCAGAGAAGTATCCCTCCGCCACGACGGCTGTTCAGCCACGCCCCTTTGTAAAGTGCTAATGGCTCCTGTGAAAACATCCCTATGCAGAAGTCTGAGTTTCGCTGAGGTATATGCACGTACGCGTGTCCGGGAAATATTTAAATTTAATTACGTATGTGGAAAATCTCTTAACACGCAATCAATAAAAGAAAACTACCACGAATGTAAATAGAAAGAAAAATGATTTTAAGCCGGAAACACGTCCACCGGTGCGCATCTCGCATTCAAGTCTCGGTTTTAAAAGAAACATAATATTTATTACACAAAAAGTAAATTTAATGTAATGCTTATAGAAAAAAGAACTTTTACAGAATAGCACATAACACTGCACTTTCTAATTTCAATTATTTCTCGCGGCGCACTATATTTTTCTTGGATGAGGACATTAATAAAGGAAGCGTCGAAGCCATTTACAAGTCAGCCAACTGCAAACGAACGAATGCAGGAAGAGAGTCTAATGGGCTCGAGGGCACAACAACCACAGAACCTTCAGTTATGTTGCCAGTACTAACTGTCCCTTTGGCTCATCCTTAGGAAAATCGTTCTATAACAGGTGTTTTGTATTTCAAAGAACACTACAATCATGCAAGAGTCTGCGATTCTCAAGATAAGAATCCAGAAATAATAACAAAGTATAATTCTATTGAGGGAACTGTGGATACATTAGATAGGATTAGCAGTTCTTATTCATAGATAATAAAAACAATAGAAGCCCTATTGGAGTTTTTCTAACGTAATAGAAATATCTTTCATCAATTCATTTTTCTTGTTCACAAAAGTAAATCTTGATTGAAAAGAAAGCTTTTATCACAAAATAATATTTTTATACAAAACTTTTAAAAAATCACTAGTAATGCCAGTTTGTAAACGTAGAATACACCTACCATAAACTACTTCATCATGGGAACTCGTAGGGAAAACTAAAACCTCGTGAATCTCTTCAAAATTAAGTTTGTCAAATTCTACTAAAAAGGGTGAAAATGTTTTTTTTGTTCCAAAACATAACGAAAGTACTTTGCACTACTCCAAATTAATTTTTTTACGTAAAAATCATGCTAATCAAATTTGTGCTAAATATTTATAATTCATTTTCACTACTTTTGCTGCATATTCATTATTAAACTATCAAGCATTTTGTACAGGTGCGCACTATTTTACATTATTACACAATCTTAAAATTAAAATAAATGTGTATAATTAAAATTTCAAAGTCTATTTTTAATTTCCTATTTTTCACACTAAATATAATAATTGTAAAAATAAATAATGTGCATGAGAAGTTATAAGGATTCATTTGGACCCGAGGACCCTAAGTGGGAGTAAACTTGAGAACCGCAGCCGGGTTAAAATAGAGGGAAATAAAGAATTTATTATATTTACGGAAATAAAATATTTTATTTGCCGGCTCGGTGGCCGAGATCGCTAAGGCAGTAGTGTCGTAGTGATCTCGGACCGAAGGGTCGCGGGTTCGAGTCCCGCCTCGGGCATGGTTGTATTTGTGTTCGTCCTTTCACCCCTTATCATCAATCACCATATCGTTTCATCCACATAGTTACCATACCGTTAACAGCAATAGTGGTCGCTAATGACCTTAGATGTTGATGCGACCTTAAATAACAAAAAAAAAATTTTATTTCATAGGGCTATAGGGCTCCTTTCGAAAGTATCAGGAGGAGGGGCACGGCCCCTCTTCCCCCCTGTGCCTTCGCCCATCGATATATCACCTCTGATCAGACTTCCAAATTCATCCTCTGAACTCGCTTTAGTCATAGTCCCAGCTTTTAACCGATATTTGGTCACTCCCTGGTTGAACATTGTAAACTATGTTTAAAGGAAATAAAAATAGGGAATTTAATTGTTTTAATTTTTTAGGTATCCTTTCATTTGTAAGGCAATCAAATTAAAAACAATCAAAACGGTGGAAAAATTCAGTCTTTATTCATTGAGTTAATTGCAAGATGATGCAAGATTAGATTGCGAGATGTTACAACGTTTCGTGAACTGATCCACATATATATGGGCTCCCATCTCTCTGAATATTCGACATGCTTTTCCAGAATGCTCTCACACTTTTAAGGTAGAATGGTGTTGGCTGTTCGCCCACCGTAATACGATTGGATACCAAAATACTATGTGATCTGTATATTGAGTCCATGCCAATGTCACGTTCTTCTACAAAAGGGGCTGAGGAATTGAGCATAGAGAAATAATAGCATTTTGACCGATATGTGTAAGGGGCGCGGAGTTATGCTACGAGGTCGCTCAAAATCTCTTTTAATGGAGCAGGGTGAGCTTCCGCGGGAATAGATTTTAGCGGCAACAAAGAACGCATTAATTCTGTTTGAACAGGGGTTAATGGCGCCCACCCACTTCTCCCGCCTCGACCGCAGCCCCAAGGACAGAGCGGCGGAGGGAGCGCGGGTGCTGGCTTTGTCTGCGCGTGTTTATTCAGAGACGCATCGGCCGTGGCGCAGCGCAGCGCCGCGGCAGCGAATGCCATGGAAACAGCACACACGGAAATGTTGACAGATACGGCAACTCGTCGTCGTATGGAATTAAAACGTCCGCAAAGAGACGACAGATTGGATGAAGCCCCACTATATGACGAGCGAGTTTGGGCCCGACCGTTGGGATGGTGGGAGCGCTACCAATGAAAAGGTATCAGGGTTGGCGACAGGAAAAGAGGAAGAAGGAATCCCTGGATGCATGTAGTACAAACAAAAGCTCATAGAATCTCTTGTTCCAGGATGTTCATTGTATCTCTTCATTTATTTACAAATGGTGATGCCATTTTATCTAATGCACTTCTTTCCGGAATTTTGTGAAGATTGTCAAATGCGACAATTTGGTGTTGTTCACTTCTTTTGTAACGCATGAATGGTAAATTATTCTGACACCGTTTGCGGAACGAAGTTAGTAATACGAAGTTAGTAATACGAAGTTAGTAATACGAAGTTAGTACTGATTGTAAATTGGATAATACAAAATATTTCATTAGTGATCCTCTTTTGTTCAGAAAGAGGTCATTGGCGTTTTTTCATTAAAAATATGTTACTGACAATTATTTAGAAAATATGTTACTCAGTGGATATAGTATGTAATATACATTAATATCCTTGCGAATGTTGAACACTTTAAACACTATTTTAATATATTGCAAATTACAGTTGAATAATATATGACTCTTGACTAATGAGTATGACTCATGAGCATACATGCGTCTCCCTCTGTGGCTCGTAGGTTAGTGTGTTCCCTTTCCACGGCGCAATCCCGGGTTCGATTCCCGGCCGAGAAAGCCCTCTCTAAGGTTGTGAAGACCAGTATATATGATGAAGGGATGTCTTTGTGCTAACCACACGAACCCTTTATCCCAAGGCCGAGAGGCCGGGTCACCGCTGCTGGTCGGCATAGGCTCGTAGCGGGCTGTCGAGCCAAAGAACAGGAACCTGAGTATACATGTTGAATACAATATAAACGATTGTTTTAGGGAAAAGAATTCACTGTGTAAATTACGATGCGTCTCGTCGAACCCAGATAAAAATATAAAACTAAGATTTGAGAATGTATTTCTTCATATATTTCTGTAAATTACTTTTATGGCCAATTATTGCTGCCAGATGGACAAAACATCCTCGGCATGGACTTCTCCGGTGGAACGCGGCGGTATTTTGTGCGGTCTAATAAGTTGTTCTCGTCCGTTTTTTATACTTAATGTTTGTAGAATGATGTACTTGAATGATTCTCTTGAAAGGCTCAAGTCCTCCAATTTTCCTGCGTTTTCCTCCTCTGATGGTTAGAGAAGAAGTCGCAGCCCATTTTGTAAGCAACTATTTGAGTTCGTAATAGTATATTAATAAGTAATTAGTATTAATATTAAATAGTATATAATTAGTAATTGACTTCAATAGGCAGTTGAGTCTGCGTGTAGTGAACTCGTAGTGAAATGAAATCACTGGTTCTGATTCACAAACATAAATAAATGTGGGGCTCAGAGAAAAACAAAGCTAAGATACATTTCCTTCCTGAGATAATTGAATTTAAATTTTAATCCGGAAGAAAATTATATTAACATTGTATTATATATTAAGTATATTACATTAAGTATATTACGAAGTTTCATTGCAACCCACTTTTAGGCTATTGTCGTGAATATCCTTTTATGTAATTATCATTTTACAATTATTTTCAGATTTATCAAAATTTACGTTATCGTGGATTAATAGACTATTTTGCACCTTACCGTGTAAGAGGTAAAGTAGTACAAGTTAGGAATGGATATTTTATAATCATTCTGCACGACGATGACTATTAAATTAAAATTAAATTAATAAAAGATATAAAAGATGAGGATGTGTACGTACAAAAAAGTCATTTACTTGTAAGTGAGATATTTTATTAATTCGCCGTTTTATGATCCTATCTCCTTTTTTGTGCCAGAATTTTACGTTCTTTTTAATAATGAAACATTTCAATTATAACAATTAAAACTGACAAATATCGATAAGTTAACATTAGTACCTTTTAAGTATTTAATCAGTGCAACGTCTGTAAGAATTCTTCACCAGACAGTGACTGAATTAGGCCTAGCTATATAGGCTTATAATCCGTCACCGACAAGGCTGGCTCTGAGCTAACTCAGCCAGTGAATCCTAATTCTTCATTCAGAGAATGCTTAAATAACATAGTGAGAAATTTTATTTTTCTACTCTAATCCATTTAATTTATCTCTACTGATCACTTGACCCGCGTCATCCTTCTTTATGTTGTCCATCCTTCTTATTATTGTTCCACGTAATATTAACACAATACTATGTACTACATTTACCAGAGATGAAAACATGTAGTTATTTCATTTCGTTTTGTCTGAACGATAGTGTGTGCTTTTGTTATCAACAAAAATGCAACTGAAATACTGTCACTTTGACTAGTTTCCTCCAACAGAAAAAAAGTCATCTCATTAGTAGTTACATTTTCTACCAAGATACGTAAGCACTGGTAATAGGTAACAAGTAGAATATTTTTCTCTAATAATATTTAATATCTTGTGTTCAAATATAGGATTAGCTTATTTCTCCTCAAAATACTCTTAGACTCATTTTACTTTGAGTCCCACATATTCTACTGTTGCGGAGTGAGAAAAATAAAAAGTATTAAATCTGTAAGCAATCTGCAAGCAAGAATCAGGGGTTAATTTTTAGTATTAATTATTTTATGTTTATAATTCGCCATTATCTGTGAAAATTACATGTGATTGCAAGAGACCATTGCCAGAATCAATACTCACAGTAAATATTACATTAAACTTTTTACATTTCTTTCTATCCTATGAATATGACATGAACGAAGTTATTATTTCATTTTATTCTTAAAGAATACGTTCGATGTTATAATTCAATTTCTTTAAATTATTTATTTTAGGTTGCTTTAAAAACATCTAAGGTCATTAGCGACCGCTATTCATTTGTACATCTTACAAATTAGGATAAACAGAAATACAATAACAGTAGACAACACAGAACAGGACAATACCGTACATAAGTAGAATAAATTTAAAATAATTCAGATCTTATTATCAAGACCAGCAATATTAAGATAATTTAAAATTGACTTACAACCTTCAATTGAATTACATATTTCATAAATTTTGTTTTTGTTGCCAAGAGAGTTTTTTTTTAGAATTTGGAGGCTTAAACATTCGAGTAGAGTGTGAGATGTTGCTAACCTTGCTCCACATTTTGGACAGGCGGCTGGGTCGTTTTTTTATTAGATGTGAGAGGGTGAGGGTAGAATGGCAAATTCTTAATCTTTTAAATCAACAATTCAATTTTCTATTAAGTGCGTTATGGAAACATCTTATCGAGTGAAATCTTTGTGCCATCTAACGATTCTGAATGCTATTCAGTGAATGCTACGACCTCTTCGTAACCCTAGAACGACGTCCACTTAACGCATTTCCGTACAGAATGCACTTATGTGGTGCAAAAGGAACCTTGTTACTTGTAAGCCGCGAGGGAGTACACTTACCGTGACGTATAATATAGCATCCTGTGAGTGATCGGCCACCGGGCGATGAGCACGCTGATTGGCCGAGTGGGCCAAGGCCGCCTTGTACACTGCTGGCAGCAGCGAGCCGTGACAGGCGGACCCCAAGCTCCTGAAACAGCACGCCTCTAGATGTTTTGCTGCACATGCATGTTTCATGCATCATCGCGAGAGCGCGTGGCCGCACACACGCGCATTCACGTGCAGTCCCTCCAAGGCAGGCGCTTTTAAACCATCCGTAAACGAGAACACTCGACGACTCATCAGTCGGAACATCATCTCCGCGGGAGTCGAGAGTTTCCACTCCCTTGATCCAACCAACTCAAAGAAACAGCCGCGGAGGGCCCTCTCGCCTCGGGCTAACGTTTCAAAGCGCTCCTCATGCAGAGCGCCCTGGGCCTAATGCTACGTGCCTACATATGGATATACCAAGCTTTAAACGTCAAATATGTACTTAATGTCATTCGCGATGTGTATACACACTCCCCACCATGTCTGCATGTTCTGTGTGTATTCTGGAATAAATGAATGGGTAACGGGCTGTCCCGCACAAGGGGGAACTGCGCGGGCAAGGAGAGGCGGGGCTGGCCCGAGTAGGGAGCGCCGAGCAGCGTGGAGCGTCGTTGGACGTAAAATTACGAAACAAGGGAAGAATGAAGACGAAGAAGAAGAAGAAGAAGAAGAAGTGGCTTTTGATTGGATGTGAAGAAAAGAGAACGAGATAAAAACAAATGGTGAGGGGAGAGGAGGAAGGGGACAGGGTGAGCGAACAAGAGAGGGAGAGAGCTAGAGAGAGAGAGAAGAGAGGGAGAGAGAGGGAGATAGAGGGAAAGAGAGGTAAAGAGAGGGAGAAAAAGAGGGAGACAGAGAGAGGGAGAGAGAGGGAGATAGAGGGAAAGAGAGGGAAAGAGAGGGAGAAAAAGAGGGAGACAGAGAGGGAGAGAGAGAAGGAGAGAGAGGAATGGAGAGAATATAGTCCTTATTATAACTAAGGAAAAGAGATAAGGGGAGAGAGGGAGTGAGAAAGAGGAAAGATGAGAGTGGAAAAGAGATCAAATAACATCATGGCATCAAATAATGGGATGCGCAATATAAATTCGAAGAATCTAAAGTAATAGAATATAAAGGAAGATTGAGGTGAGGAAATGTGACACAAGTGCTGCATCTTTGAACGAACGTAATAGATAGAAAGCCTTTCGTCTCATACTTCGATTGACATAAACACTTCTTTCTTTTTTTTATGCAGCACGCAATGACATGAGCAGCTCTCAGGGAAATGAGATGCGCAATATCGCATGTCTGGCAACGCAGTCGCATGTCAACGCATAGAGAGTGGATGCCCGTTTTTCACATCGTTTGCTCGTTGAATATTCAGCAAAATATACCACTGCCTTTGTTACAGTCTGCTTTTTACCTTCGCCTATCCTCTATTTATAAAACAGTTCTTTGTCTCATCTAGCGAATGAACAGTGATTAAGTTGTGATTTATTTATTTCCCATGTGCATACAGATATGATTTTCTATTCACTTCCGGAAAATGAAAAAAATCGCCGTTTTCTAGCGCACGATTACGTAACTTTTTCTTCTTACGAAGTAGCTTCGTAAAGGCGAGACAGTAATAGAACATATTGACGGACTTTTGCAAGATAAAAAAATATTCTCATACATTAATAAGAGTAAGGTGTTAAGAAGTCCATAGAGAAAAAGATTAAACAAATAAAAAGGAACAGTGACATAAAAATAAAGAACAACGATAAGTGAAGTGATAGTGGCGTGACGATGAGTGAAATGATAAACTGGCAGTGAAGTTATAACTGATAAGTGAAGTGCTAGCTTATTTAGAATCTTACAATGTAATAGGCCTTTGCTCTACTAAGGGCCAGTTGCACAATTCGAGTTTAAACCTGATCCACCGTTTAAACTTGGCTTAATGTCCTGTGGCCGGTTGTACAATTGACGATCAGCACTGAACGCCGTTTCAACTGAAGTCGAATATGAACGGCCGATCATGGGAGTTTAAACCTAGTTTGAACTAAGTTTTGTCGATTCTCCTTCAAACATAACCTTGAAGTAGTAGCTTGGTGATGACTTATGTCGAGGAAGGTAATGTGGAAAGTGCACGATTAGCCGACGATGAGGATTTTGAAGAATTGGTTTTCAAATACATGTTTCCGAGACAGCCAAAAATATTTCGTCCTCGTCCGAATATTCGAAATTTCGAAATGTGGTGGGAAAACGAATTTTTTGACAGATTCCGTCCATCCAAACATGCGTAAAACATGTTTCGCATGAAACATGAGAAGATTCGTCTTTCAATATGTTCACCTACTGATAGGTAAGTATACCATACAATGTGGAGAGTTGCCACCTCGAATATCGGAAGACATTTCTGAGTTCTGTGATTGCTTTTCCTATTATATAATTTTTAGCTTTTCAAATATAGCTTCTTATTCAAAATTCCCGGTGTGCATAATTTCTGAGAAAGAAATTTCCGGTTTGTTGGCCACTCTAAAACTCATTAGTACTAAGTAATGAATATTCTTATTTTTCCATTTCTTTCAATTTCTATTTTACAGAAATCATGCTGTAACTCCTGAACAAAAACTCCTCATAACTCTTCGGTACTATGCTACTGGAAGGTTTTGTCCGATGCTGCTGACTTTGGAGGAGTCCATAAATACACAACCAGCCGAATAATTGCTGATGTTACAACAGCATTGGCTAAATTAAGGAAACAATACATATATTTTCCAGAGGAAGAAAAGTTAACAATTGTGAAACAAAAACGTTATGATATCGCAAAATTTCCGAAGTGCATTGGTTGCATAGATTATACTCACGTTTGAATCACGTCTTCAAGGGGAGATGATGCTGAAATATACAGAAATAGAAAACACTTTTTCTCTCTGAATGTGCAAATAATTTGTGATTCTGACCTCAAAATACTCAACATTATTTCAAGGTGGCCAGAAAGTATTCATGACTCTACAATTTTTGCCAATTCGAAAATCAGAAGATTTGAAAGCAGGGAGTTCAAGGATTTGGTGTTAATAGGTGACAAGGGATATGCTTTACGATCTTATTTATATCTCTTTCGGAACGCGAAATTGTGTGGAACGAAGCTAGGGAACCCGTTTAGAGTGTGGAAAAGGCGATTTTCTGTCTTAGCTACGGGCATCAATTAAAAATTTTGTAATGTTGAAAGTGTAATAGTAGCTACTGCTATTCTGCACAATATAGCATGTCAAATGGAGAGCATTCCTGATATTACTGATGATGTTAATGATTTAATACACTTGACTAATTTTACACAGCTTGGAACTGAAAATGAGAGGGAAACCATTTCATTTGTAAGAAATGCTTTTGAGAGTTATTTTGAAACATTGTATTGAAAAAATACAATTGTAATAAAAAATACAATTTAAGTTTTACATTTAATTTTTGAAATTATTCTGTA
Organism: Teleogryllus occipitalis; assembly: GCA_011170035.1. Lineage (NCBI taxonomy): Eukaryota > Metazoa > Arthropoda > Insecta > Orthoptera > Gryllidae > Teleogryllus > Teleogryllus occipitalis. The sequence goes on along the minus strand of BLKR01009128.1, from coordinate 34,667 downwards.
GAAGTTTTTCTTTCTTCAAAAGAAGAATTTCCATTCGCAACAAATGTTCTTTCTCCCACATATACACTTTTGCTGCACTCTCTCTTTCCATTATCTCTACTTTTTTTGCTTTCTCTTTTATTATTTTTATTTTTGTCTCGTGTTCTTCCGCAGCATTTTTTTTAATTTTCTGCAGCTGTGCTTTGGTGCCAGCCCATTAGCACACACTGTACTGAGTTTTTGCTCTTTTATTTTGTCCCAGGGCTGATGATCTACGTTTCCGTAAATCTTCGGGGTTATAATACCCTGTCACCACACTGACTTGTGGAAGCAACAGGCTCCCAAACACTACTTTTAACATGCGCAGAAGGAACAGGTTCCCAAACACTGGATTGTAATCCCCTCCAATCATTGAAATTTGACGAGCCTGGTTCAATGTTAGGGCCTAATTCAGTAATAACGTCTTCCATTATTTCATTTTCCTGCATACGCCTGCCTTTCTCAAATACGATATCTTCGGAAGCACCTATATCTTCAACAGCTCCACCCGTAGCACTAGTGTTTGCAGGTGCGTCCACATCATTTTCAGCATCATCATCAAACTGGAAATTGTTTCCAGTTATTCTAGTTCCCAGAATTTCCATTATCGTGCAGAAGTGGACTGCAGAGCCATTGGGGGCCCACCCCCAGTGCCTTTCGAATGCAGCTTGGCCTCTGCGAACTGACTTTTTGTCCTCTTCTTTATATTGTCATACTTGCCCCGAAGGACAGTATGTGTCCTCGCAATCTCACCCATTGAACTCTTAGGTGAATTTCTCCTAAGTTTCATTCTTCTGCCTGATGAAATGAAAGAGCATATGTAAACACGAAAATTAAGTTAGTAACCAGCGTTATACAAACTGACTGGGCTGATTTTCTTTCAGAACTTCCAATTACAAATATTATTGAATATTATTGTTAGCAGATATATACCTGTTGCTTTTGGTGTCGGATTTCTTGCATTCTAATACTGCCGAATGCTTTTTTACTAACTGCTGAAGAAGTGATATTTCCTTGGGGGAAAAATTCGCAGCTCTTTCCTTCACGTCCATTTTGTTCAAAATAAAAACAATTAACGCTACAGATTTCCAAAGGAACGAAAACTGCACCAAGTAGACAGAAGTTGGTTACCACAATAAACAACAGCAAAGAGATCATACATCAGCAAAGAGACTCCAGTTCGAATTCATCGTTTTTCAGTTGTTTGCGTTTTTCCGCTAGTTCAGGGCAGACAACTTTCTTTCCCGAAAGTCTAGCGTTCGTTTACCTGAACTGTCGATTAAGTTTGATTAACAACTGAAGTGTGGCTAAACTGAGTTCACATTCTGAACGGAGGTACGCCGATCTATAGTTTAAACGACTGCTTGTACAACTGGCCCAAAGGGATGTGAACGGGCTTATAATAATAAAAGGTGTTGAATATTTAATAAGGTTAACTGGTCATGAAGGTTACTTCAGTCAGTTCGTTGAAAATGCTCCTGTAGGGAAATTTTGTTTTAATTTGTACAATTTATTTATTTTACGTGGAAAAACAATGAAAATTGTGTGTGACTTACTAAGGGGAGAAGTATAATCTGTGCACGGTTTCTTAAGCTCTGGAATCTCTGTCCTACATCATATACATAAGTTGAATTATGAACACAGATAGCAATGAATACTTTTGGCAAGAATTGGTAAGAGAATATTTATTCCGTGGAATAAAAACTATTTACAAAGATAAGTGAGGTACAGAAGCAAATGAGCTACAGCTCTTAGAAGCAGTTATAAGTAGAAGTGGTTAGAAGCTCCGTTTTAATTTGTTGCTACTATATCTCTGTAAGTTGTTGACGATTATGGAGCTATTTCGTTCTTCCCATTTGAGTACGATAGGTCTAACTTTTTGCCAAAAATTTAATTTAAACTTACACGTGAATAAAATTAATAAATTTAGATCTTAACTTTGTGATATTAAAATTAATAACTATATGTATAAATTCAGGAACTTTTTGCCATATATTAAGTATGTAATTAGCATATCATATGATGCTTGCTGTTAAGTTACAACATTATTTTAAAAGCGAGTGCCAACGGGGCTAGATGAGTCAATGCTTTTAGGGTTAGGTAAAAAGTGGCCCAGTTAACTCCTCAGAAATCTTTCTGGATATGTCCTTAGTTTTCTGACTTTAAGTTCAAAATGCTCAGAGTGAGACCAATACAAAGCGACTAAATATCGGGATTATCCGAGGTACACCGGCTAAGGCGACTCAGTAACAACAACCGTTGCAGCGTCTCTGAACGGGAGGTTCTAGGGTTCGTGTCTTGGCGGTAGTGAATCGATACCATTTAGTTAGGTCGAAGGGTCACAGACCGCGCGCGAACTTTCCTTGTTCATCCTTGTCTCCTCCTCTTCAATAACACATCATACATAGTTACTCATACATGCGAAAACTACCTCACATATCCGCGCTTAGATATAGTCCCGGCTGGGGCGGTGCTCTACTATACTTGGAAGGGAACCTTACAAGCTGACGTATACGTCGGAGCCGGATCTCACGTTCCAGAGAGGGAAAAACGCCGCCCCCTCCCAACTATAACACGCACTACAGATACGGTTAAACTGACCAAACTAGTTGAACCTTAAGTACTCACTCATTCCAAAAGATCTATTGAAGAACGCAATAAGGAAACATCTAACAGGAACAATTCTAAACTGAAACTTGCACAAGGTTTTTATTTATTTACGTCAAAACAGTTAAAAACTGTGTGTGACGTTATACGGGGAAAAGTGAATTTTGTGTGTTCGTTCGAAGTGTTTTAGTAATTCTGTGATCCCTACCCTAAGCCATTTACTAGTTAAATTTTGAATATAGAAAAAAATGAGCGTTTTTGCAAATGTTGCTAGCAAATGTTCACTCCGATGTAATAAAATATATTTTCATGAATAAATCAGCTATAGATTTAGGCTCCTATCCCTCATAATATTCTTAGTGAAGGGATAGTACTTCCTGCCGCGACATGGAGAACGATAATTTTAATAACTATATTTCCCACTGAATTCTAGAAGACTTGCACAGATAATAAACTTACATTTATGTCAGAAGCAAAACAAGGGACCATCTTAGCATTTGCTTAAGGACCAGGGAAACTGGAGAACAAAGAACCTGATCGAGATGGGGGTCGTTGACCCAGAAGCTGAGGTACAATACGTGTTACAGTTTCCTTAGAATTATGCAGTCCAAGTGGTAAATAATACATTAAATATCATTGTTAAAATTAATATTACTTTCCTCTTTGATGCTCAGTATAGTCTTTAATTGTATAGAAACAGTTATGCAGCAGAAAAGATTTTACTTGGGACTTAAACTTTTGTTCCAATCGAATTTAATCGTGTAATGTCATCTGGCAAAGTGTAAAATAATGAACATGTATTTTATGCGATTTTTTGTAGTGAGCTATTTATACTGTCACTTATGAATATCATTACTACGTCGAGTGTTATATTTATAGACATCGGTGTTTTCTGAAAATATATTCCAGCCCTTAAGTCATTTTTGACAAAAACCACTGATTCGTAAATCTACTGACTAGGTAATAGTAAAATCCCTAGATTAATAAAGAGAGGCTTACCAGAATGACGGGGGTGGGATTTGGTTATTATTCGTACGATTCTGATTGGTAGTCTAAAATTCTGGGAGCTATAAGATGTATTTCCCCTGAATATTAATAATATCTCAGGCGGGAATGAACATTCGCGAAATACACACAACGAGCACTGAAGGCTGACTGAATTTGAACCAATTCTGAAGGCGTAGCATAATGAACTTAATTTTGTGTTCAATTCATTTAAATGAACGTTCCATTTAAGGTTTGACTGACCTAAACATTTTGTTACCTTAACATTGTTAATTTTCAACGGTGTACAGAATTGCTTATTTGAATTGGAAAACTCCATGAAAACATTTTTTTTCATTTACTATTTACTTGTTATTATGGAACCAATTTGAAACATCTTATATTGTATTATTTACGGTTTCTTTATTGCAAGGAATATTTGTATCATCCGCAAAGAGAACTGTTCTTCCGTTTCGAATCGTCGAGGGCATATCGTTTACATATAGTAGGAAGAGAATAGGGCTTAAAAAAACGATCCTTGCGGGACTCGACGTGCATTTGGCAAATAATTGGAAAGGTGTGTACATAATGTTCCATCATTCCAGTAAGATATTTTCACTCTCTGAGATCGTTGTTTAAGGAACGAACATAACCAATCTAGAGTAATACTACGGATTCCATGCGAGGTAATTTTGAAAGTAAATCCGATAGTAACATTGACAAGGTACTGCTAAAAAGCAATGTGTGTATAGAAATGTTAAATTTATTCCCGGTAATAACCTTGCGGAATGAAGAAGAAATTTTACTTGTCAATTAAATAAACTTATAATGTAAGGTTGCAATATTCACTGCGGTTTAACGACCAAAACTACTGAAACTTTGCATATGAATATGCAAAATTTTATGAATCCGAATCGACAGTTCATCTTAAAAAATAGTATATTTATTGTGCAAAATTTCTTTTGATACATGCTTGATTAAAAATGTATTGTGTGTTTTGCAATATTTTTCTGTAATGTAGAATTGTTTTTAACATGTACACTAATGGCTCACTTAACCACAGTGAGTGGGTCAGTTTACCCCGTACTGGTGTTAAGTGTGAGCGCCCACAGCGATTTCCATCTTTTTTTGCATCGCAAGAAATTCCTGTCCAGTGAGCATTATGCGTATCACAATGATCACAGAGATATGTCACAGTGATCCATCGCGTTTCCTAATTTGTATATGTAATATCACATTTCACCGTTGGCTCTTAACATCAGTAGAGTTGTTCATAAGCGAATTTTAAGGACTGTTCTATAGTACGTTAGAGTTCTAACTGTAATTTGTATGGATCGTTATTATTATTATTATTATTATTATTATTATTATTATTATTATTATTATTATTACTATATTTTTTATCTTTCAGCTATTAATAGTTAAATTATTGGGAAGGGATTCTGAAACTCAAGAAAGCGTGCGCAGATGATATTCTCCCCCATACGTCACATACAGTTTTTTTACTGTTTTTGACTAAATAAATATCTAAATATCGTAAGGTGACAACCGCGTATTCGTAAGTACTGTTGAAGACGTTTTGGCTCCAAGAGATCTTGAGAATGGATGCTCAGGTAAATAGCTACCCATTGAAATTTAATTGGGCCAGAATAGGAGGAAGAGGATTGCATAGGGTTTGTGATATCCGCGAAACGTTATTGGATCGAGGTGCGTCAGAAATTCAGTTCGGAAACGACTCATCAAAATAGCGGGACTTCGCAATACTCCTCCAACCAATGCGCGAAACGAGACAACCTAAGAAAAACTGCCAGAATATCGCCTTTGTTCACCACGTATTTCACTTTTATTGTTTTGAGTTGGAACTATAGCCCCTTCGGTAGGAAACCCATTAATTTACTCGGTAGATCCAGTGAGTCATGAGTGACTCATTTGTTTTGATATTTCCTTAATTCAATCGTCGTTTTCTCCATGAAAATAATTAAATGGGCTATAATAAACGAAGTAAAGTGATAGCTGAAACTCAACAATTCTCCATTTCCACAACGAGAGATTAGCAATAGTTTTTTGACATTATATTCATGATGGCTACTGATAAATTTTGATGAGTTTAAAAGTTATAATATTTTAGCACCTTCAATATAAATATAGAAAAAAAGTTAAATATATCTCCCTTGAATTTTAAGTTTCGAGTATTTTTGGACCACGGAATAAATGGCAAAATCATTATCCATTCATCTTACAATAGCTTGTCCACGCACATTTCGCTCGTAAGGTATGTCGGCAGAACGGTTTTGTGAACGCTCGTGTCTTGACTGTCGACGACTGACAAATCGTCCTCAGCGCCAAGCAGGCACGTCCATCGCGCCCTTGCCACCCTCCGTTCCGATTCCTGCCTTCCTCTCTCGGCTCCCTCTCACTCTCTCACGAAATTGTGTCGCGGTTGCTGTCGCTGTCGCGCAAAATACCTTCCCGTAAATCTTGCGGATCTTATTACATCGTAAGCTCGAGACATCACCAGCACACAATGAGGGCAAATAAGCGTACCTTTCTTTCCTTACGTTCTCCCTCCCCATCTCTCATTCTCCCTCCCTCCCGCCCTCAACCTTCTCCTTCTCTCTCTCTCTCTCTCTCTCTCTCTCTCTCTCTCTCTCTCTCTCGAGGAATTTGGGAGAAATGGGACGACCCGTTTTCCCGGTAGCACAATGCGTTGCCTCCAATGTCTGGGTAACCGGAATCAATTTCCTATCACTCTGTGAGAAAAACGCGTTCACGGCAGATTTCACTATAGTTCTTTGTTCTGATCTTTATTTCTCGCTCGTTCAATGTTCTTTAATTATTAATTGATCATTCCACAAATTGCCTAGACACAGTCTAACTGATACAAAATAATGGGCTCAGAGGTGAGTTCCACAGCACATACTTCTCGCATTATTTGCTACTTTTGAAAATTTCGAAAATTCAGAGCCTGCAACGATAAGAGTCTACGCTATTTTTATAAACGTACTTTGCTCTCTTCAAGAAAAGGGTAAAGGAAAAAATGGAGCCGTGTTTGAGGATTTATGTTTTTTAAATTATCTTTATTTAAATAAAAAAATACGAGAAAATCACTAATTTTTTAGAAAATTGTACAAGGCCTTATTTAAAGATCTAATTTATTAGAACAATTTCATCAACGAAAAAAACTCATCAATTTTGTAGTTTTGCAGTTTTTAAAAATACTTAGGCTTCACCGAAAATGGAACCTGGGCCAATGTTATTAGCGTACTTTGAAAAAAAAATGAAAGAAATAATTTTTTTAAAAGAAAATTTTGTTTCTAAAATTGCCTAAATGTCATGCAAAATTGCGAAAAAACCACACATATTTTTGCAAAATTTCACATTATCTGAATTAAACATCTATTTTTGAGAAACAGACTTAATTTATAAAAATCTCTGTTCTCAATATTGTAGTTGTAAGAAGGTTACGAAAAAAGGTTGAACTTCTGCAATTTTCGGAAATTGCAAGTTCAACGAAAAGAAGGTCTCCGCCATTTTAAGTATTCTTTGCTCTATTTGAGAAGAGAAGTCATTTAAAAATTTCTAGTTATTTTGAGAAAATGTTAAAGCTTAATGTAAAGAACCCTAAAACTAAAAATAACCGTTTCGAATTTGCAGGGACTCTAGTGCGGCCAGATCGATAAGGGAATATCTGGAGAAAATTCTATGTAGTACATTTCATGCGCTAGTTTTAGCCACAGATGATCGGACGGACACACAGGCAGTCACAGAATTAAGTGTTGCTGTAAACCAATTTTTCGGTACCAAGCACCCAGGAATTGGGAATTATGACCACACGTGTTAGAGGAAGTAATTTGCTTCATACACCAAAAAGATTTATCCATTTTTTTCGGTATGAGGGCTCCCGCAATACGTTATTTTCTGACAAAAATTGCTACTTCCCGCCGCAGCATTACAATCTTTACTCTTTCTCTTTACATAGATGCCGAGAAGTAAAAAGCGTTCAATAGGATATTGTTGCCACAGACGGTGATAACCCAGGACAACACCTGTTGCCACAGCAAGTTCTCTCGTAGGTTTCGAGTCCGCACAGGTTTTCAACTAGTTAGGGCGACTTCAAATGTCGTGTGGAGGAGAATTATAGCGGCCGGCTGCTCTGGCCGATAGTTTTTCGTGGTTTCTCTGATCAGTACCAGGCGATGCCGGGGCAATATGTTAACATTCGGACCACGGACTGCGGTCAATCTTCCTTTCTCATTCTTCTCCCTTCCTCTTCACTTACACACACACACACACACACACACACACACACACACACACACACACACACACACACACACACAATGACATTCACTTTACTACTAACGTATCGGGCTACCAGTTGGGAGCTTATAGCTTCTCCTTCAAGTAGCGGAAACTGCTGGCACAGACACGTGGAGGGAAGGCTTTCCTTTATTAAGGAAAATCTCTATCTTCAGTATTGTATTTGTAGGAAGACGCCAAAAAATTGAACTTTTGCAATTTTCAAAATTTCGGAGATTTCATCAAAAATGGGATGAAAGGTATTTTTAAGTGTCCGTTACGCAACCCGAGGAAAAAACTTAATGCAAAAATTTGGAGTCAATTTTGAGTAGGTTTTGAAAATATTGAAGCGTCATGTAAAATATCCCCCTAAAGTAAAATATCAATTTCAACCTCCTAGAGCCTTGAGTTTTTTTTAAATCCATCGGGGAATATTAATGTTGGATATAAGCGTCTGAATGGCTTAGGTGCGCACTCGGACAGATGGAGTGGCGTTAGCCGTCAATCAGTTTGTCGCAGTCAAGCACTCACAAAACGAGGATTCTGACTACACAACGTGTCAGAGAAGGTAATTTACTAAATATACGAACAATATTTATCTACTTCTTCGATAGTAGGGTCTCACAATACGAGTATTTCTCTCGAAAAATCGCTAATTTTTGCCGCAATTGTACAATTCCTTCTCTTTACTATGTGTGTAGTAAGTCGAGAAAGTAAAAGTTCACTTTAGTCACATTTTATGTCGCTAGTGCTTGTACAATAAGAGATGGCACGTCAAACGAGTGAGCCTGTTGAAAATATTTCTATGAATACCGTATGTTGGTACGTAGAGATCCCTCTCATAGACTATCCTAAATACTAGCCACTTTTTCGACTAGTTGGAAGATTCAAATTAATTGTTATCAATAATGGAAAGTGAATCTTGGAATTTTACTCAGAATATGGTTTCAATGAAGGATTCAAATAACTTAATTTAACATCTAGTATAGAAAATTTCAATAGGCTTTATAATCAATTAATATTTTTTCGGAGCTGTATTCACCCTGTGTTGGATGGTACGAACTCAACTTCCTCGAGTACTACCTAATCCCTTTGAAACAAAAGTGTTTCGAAAATAAGGAGTCTCCTGGCAGAGGTATCTGAGAACGCAGCCTACCTTTTCCCTCGATTCGCCTTTTCGTAATTCCGACAGCGAAATGCTTTTATGGGCATTGAAACTCCACGTTGCGAGCTTCTCTATTAATACCCAGCAACCCTGCCTCCCTCACCTCTGCTGCTCCCCATTCGCTTCTTTAGTCTCCTTCGGTCACCCCTCCCCGACCCCCACCTCCTCCCGAGTACATCTTCGTGTAACTTTCCCCGCAGATGCTTCGCCGCACCGATGCTGCCATCTAGTGAGCGACCCAGAGGTTCCCACCGCGAGGGCGAGGGCAGTGGGGCAAGAGCGGACGGACTGGCAGCATACGATTTCAGGCCGTGCGGACCTTCCTCAAGACGACTCAGTACAGGTCATAAAGGATATTCATAATATCTTTGCATATTGTATATATTTATTTAAACATATATTTATTAATGAATATACCATTAAACAAATATTTTGTAATATTCGTACCATCGAGGAAGAATTATAATTCTTGTACAGAAACGAAATGTCTCTGAAATTTAGAGATTATTAGAAGCACAAAATGTACTGAACGTAACAGTTTCATTAATCAACATCTGTTGTAATATTCAGGAGTTGGCATAAAAAACTTTTCTTTGAGAAGTCAAAGGAATATCATTACCAGTAATTATAAAATGAAATATATAACCATTCCATGTAATGCAAAGTTTTATTTAGGAAGGAAAAAGACAAAAAAGAAGAAAACAAAAAAATCCGTAAAAGAGTCTAATTGCATTTACTGCTCGCACATCCATTAATTACAATTATTTTAATACGTTTTTATTATGAAAATGTGTCGTAGGACGTAAATGCTTCAAATTGACTTAAAAAATATTTGAACATCTTTTTTGGAAGTGTTCATGAATTGTCTTTTTGAGCCAGAATTGTTGATGTATTATTTTATGTACCATCGTTCTGCTTGTTCGAATTTACGAGACAACAATTTCAAGCAGACTAAGAGGGTAGATATTTTCTGCGTTTAAAAATTTCCACTAAATAACATTATGTTGTTGATCAAGGTATCCATACCCTCCGATTATATAATATGTATTTTTAGCCAAAAGTGAAGTTTTATTATAAGATCAATAGCTTTTAATCTTCAAAATTTGTTTTGCCGGAAATGCGGCAGCCTTTCGAACCAAGACCTGATTTAAATACTGTGGGGCTCCCAAGCCCAAATCGTGTTGGGAAGACTCCGCTCTAGAATACATTTCTCCAGAGTTATTAACAAAAAACAATTTATATATTTAATTGCAAATAATCATGTGTAATTAACATTAGACTAATTTAACATTTATCAATTTTATTTTATTTTTTTAAAAAAATTAGTAACTATTTTATTATTAACTATTTTACAGATAGAAACATATTTTATGTAGTACTTATTTCGAACTTTTTAATTTTTTTCGGGGTCGCGGTTCTCTCCATGGATGGGGGCCCATAAGCAACTGCTTATATTGCTTGTAGGTAAATCCGGCCCTGATTGGAAGCCACGTGGTGACACTCCGCATTTCTCCCTCTGCGGCCCGGCCCACGTCCCCCCTCCCCCCTCCCCCTCCCCCTCCCGCGCGTTTGGAGCACGTCAGACACACCTGGCATCTCACTCTACAAGTTCACCTGTTTTGACTCGCCCTCAGAGCATGCGGGACAGATTACACTGCGGAATTGAAGTTGTAATCCAGAGTTCTGATGGAAAAATGTGTCGGCTGCAGTTTGTCTTCTCCGCTGCGCCGCCCACAGCCAGTCGCATTGAGATTCTTTCTGATATTAAATCAACGTTCAGGATAGATCAACTGGTCAGAGAGCGATTGTTATGGCACAGTTTTCAACAGCAGATTTGTGATGAATGTATTCTTGCTCTGTTATTTCCTACTTTGTTGCAACGGCATATTTTTCTTAGTCATGAGTTCCTGTTTAGAAATGATTTATGTCATTCGCGACAATAACCTACTCTAGACTTTCCATTTTGAAAATTGTAACACAAACCACATCTAATCTTGTTTGGAAGTTTCTATTTTGTTTCTATGAACAAAGTAAGCAAACCAGTCAAAAGCGTAAGTTCGAAAATTTCTGATTTTTGTACTTTCTAAGCATTTTGTCGCTAAACATCCCAGAAACATTTTTCAGCATACAGGCCTCCGCACTCCTTTTTTATTATCCGAATACCTCAGTTAGTTAATTTATAAATAATTGCTTATTACCCAAATACCTTTCATACATTGTTCGTGTCGCAGAATCACAATGCGTGATCATGGTTCACACGCGAAAACTACTATTTATGAGTTTTGCATCAAAACGTACTTTACCAATTTATGTTATTAAAGGAAATGTGAATATGTGCTGCCATGACAACATGCAAATATCAGATAATCATTGTGTCGGCGTGGTGGCGCAGGGAGTTGGAACTAAAGTTTCAAAATACGCGTCACATGTAGGCGGTGGGCTCTAATCTCTCGTAAGGATTGCTGTCTGCAGCGACTCTGGCCGGGAGGTCCTAGGGTTCGAGTCCCGACATTGATGGATTTTCAACACTAATCCTCACACTTTAACATTCTATAGTTCGGGACGTTCGTCAAGGCCATGCTGTCTTCTCCCCGCCCGCCCAGGCCGAGGCGGCGGCGGAAGCGGCGGCTCAGACGAGGAAGTTGAGCCTCCAAGAGAGGGGGCCTTCCCTTCCGCCATTTTTCGCGCATGCGCAGTCCAGGTTTTTTTTCTTAGTTGTCGAGATATGGGTCGAATTCGGCCTGTCTGGAGGAGAAATCTAGCGGCCGGCTACTTTGATCGGTAGTTTTCTTTGGTTTCTCCGAACAATACCAGGCGAATCAGTACCCTAACCACGCAACACAAACCACTCGCAAACAATACCACTTGAATACCGCAACAGTACTACTACGGAGACTGCACCCTAACAAAGGGGCCACGGACCGCGCACAATCTTAGTTTCCTCTCCCTTGCCCCATCCTCGCCCCTTGCTTACACACACTGACACACGCACCACTCTACCACACATATTGGAAGATTAAACGGTAGCTTAGAACTTTTCCCAGCTGAGTGGCGCCCCGCGGCGGGGAGATACTTGGAGGTAGGATTTCCTCACAATCGACGGGTAGGTCGGCTCCGGATCTCACCGACCAGCGGGGGCGAATTCCTCCACCTCCCGGCATAAAGGAATATTCACTACACTAACAGGACTAATGACCATAGCAGTTGTAGTGCTCGGAAACATCCATCAATCAATCGCGAAAGGTGTGGAAATTTTCGGTTGTGCTGTGTCATGGTGTCAATCCAAGTTCACCTGTATCCCCATCCAATCAAAATGCTTCCCAGAAAAAAGTAAGTGTTGTGAATAGGAGGGTGACGTATTGGGTCCAAGGGCTGCAGTGTCAGCGCATTTATGGGGTAGCCTGTCTGCATTCCTCTACACTGGACTAAGGTCTCCAACAGACATCGGGAGGTACTACGTTGCAAAAAGAAAGTGGGCCGGAAAATGTAGAAAGAGGCCAAACAGGCTGCGATTACACACAATAAGCAGAATACTCGATGTCACAAAACGCCTTTACGTATCACAAGCTGAAGATCTTGGCTGCGGAGTTGACTACTAGATCGAATGCACATCTGCCTGAATCTTGAATGTCTTGAAAATAGATAACAGGGAAATGAAAAATGAAAATGAAAGAGTGAACAATGTGAAAAATGAAAGTACGAAAACTATTTCTTTGTAAATACCCGAAAAGAACGAAAATATTTAATAAAAGTAGAACAACAAAATGAAAATCTACAAAAAAGCTCTGGAGTGTGATCGAGGAAGAAAAAATGATCTAGAAAGTTGTAATGAAAAGAATGACTCACTTCCACCTCTACTAAGTTTTTCTCTTCTTCACTAGTTCTATCATAAAACACTGATCTTGGACACTAATTGACGATAGCCGCGAGAATGATTTCCTTCCCGGTACATCCTTGGTTGACTGAGTTCATGTGAGAAGAACGTTTCACCGCAATGGGGGTTGGGTGAGGGGGTGGGTTACTCCCTCTCTCACTGGGCCAGTGAGAGCTGCGACGAATGGCCCTGCTATTCCCAGTCGCTGTCTCGCGCCAGCAAATTGAATATTCGCCAGTGGCTGGCGCGGCGCTAAAGCGAAAGAGAAAAATTCTATTGGTCTCAATAAATTTACCCGTCTAGTTCGTTTTGGAGCAGGTTATAACGGGTCGTATTTTCTTCCAAGAAAACATTTCTCCGAGACGCATAAAAATCCCTTTACTTCACATTGAGAAGTCAGACACCTTTTTAGATTTGAAGTAAAACATTTGTTCTCTTCCAAAGATAAGTATATTCATGTTACTTAATTCCTATATTTAGTGTCAAACGTACGAGTATATATTTCAAGAATATCATCTATCTTCACACAAATAGTACAGTTCTAACATCACATACTTTCTCACATTATATTTAACTTGTGCAATTTTCAAAAATTCAGAAAGTTCAATGAAAATACGACATTGTTAAGCGACGTTTGCTCCATCCGAGGAAAAAATTTAAAGAAAAAAAATTGGAACGGTTTTCGGAAAAAGAAATTATCATAATTGCCTTTTCTTCAAGCCAAAATTACGCGAAACGTTTCGGTTTTCTAAAATTTGTAGACGACCTTATTTCAAGATTTAATTTTTTAAAAACATTTCATTCAGTTAATCTTTATACGTCAATCTATATCATATCTATTCAGTTAATCTTATCTACACCATCCAATGTTAAATTTTTCATTTTCCAATATTAATTTTTTCATTTTCCAAAAATATTGACTGATCACCGAAAGTGAGACCTGCATCATTTCTTTAATGTTTTTATAATAATTTTTCTTTAATTAAAAAAAATTAAAAAATGTTTGGAGACGTTTTTGAGAAAATAATTGTTTTGAAATTGCATACATTTTACTAAAAGTACGCGAAGACGACTCACATATTCAAAAAATGGTACCACATAACTTTATTTAAAGATGTCATTAAAAAATATATTTAATTAAAGGAAAATAGTATGTTCAATATTGTAGTTGTTCGAAGACGCCGAAACAATTTTGAACTTTTGCAATTTTTGAAAATTCAGAGTTCAGCGAAAATTGATCAGAGCCGATTTTAATAGTCCTTTGCTCTCTCAATTCAAGATTTTAAAAAAATGCGCCAATTTGTGAACATTTGAAATATTTTGAAAATGTTGAGGTTTCATGTTAAGTACAATCAAAATATTCGTTTCAAATTCGCAGAGCCCCGAGTTCAGCCAGATCGATTCGGCAATGTCAGATTTGGAGAAAATTGTCTACACGGTTTACGAGCTAGCATTGACAACAGGACAGACATACAGATGGACAGACGAATTGACACATTTTGCAGTAAACTAATTTTTCGGAATCAGTATCCACAAAACGTGGATAATTACTACATAACGTATTAGAAGAAGTAATTTAGTGCATAAATGAAGATTTTTCCAATTTTTCGATATAAGGTTCGACAACACGAGTGCGGGACGAACAATAGCTACCTTCTGCTACAAATTTATAATATTTTGTATTTATCACGTACGAAGTAAACTAATGATGCTACAATAGCACATACTTTGTCGCAATGTTTCTAATCTATGCAATTTTCAAACATTTCTAGAGCTCAACGTAAATGAGACGTGTGATACTTTATTAAAGTTCTTTGCTAGATACTTTCTCTTACTTTACCATAAATATAAATTATAACAAATTACGTAAATAAGTGTATGATGATTTTATATAATTTAATGTGATATTTATTCGAATAAAGGATATACTAGTATTATTTCATTTAATTACTGTAAAATATATCCCCCAAATGGACATTTCCTAAACAATAATTCTGTGAGAGGATTTTTTCTTCTTAGAGAATGTTAAATAGATTTTTAATTAATATTACATATGAATAATTCGATAGAATCGAAGGGAACTATTTTCAGGAGCGGATTCTCTTTAGAGAAAGTTTGTTTCGTCTCACATCTAATAATAACTTTTGATTTAATTTCCATTCCGTACTGTTGAGAAAATTTCAGCGGTCATTTATTCTTGCAACAATTGAAAACAAAGTGTAAAGTAAAATAGTAGTTTTCACTGTCGGCGTCGTTACTCGACACGAAATTTCGATGTCTCGAGTGAAAACAGAATGTGGAGGACGCTTATGCAGACTGATCAAGGTAAATCTGAATTTTGCCTATTGCACCTGTGAAATATGAATCAATCAGTTTTTAGTATTCCCATACTCTGGAAAGCAGAAAAAATTATCCCTCAAACTCGCTAGAGTTTGAGCGATGTCGTGTAATCTGCTGGACGTGCATTAGAGTCTTGTAGAAACCGAACTTAATGTAATGGTCTCTATCTGCAGTTCTACCGTCAAAAGGTGATATCAGTAAATTACTGAAATAAGAAAAAATAAAAGTACAAAAACAGAGCAGTTCATGGGAGCAGTTTTTGAAACAACTAACCATGCAAAAGCATTATTTTCGAAATATTATTTGCAATATATAATTTCATGCCAGAATCAAATGCGAGAAACGCATCATTGCGCGGAACGTGCTTGCAACGTGAGCACGATGAGAAACACGAAAATAATGGTGAGCATCTCGAATTATCGCCTTTAAATCTGATGAAATATATTCATGCAGTATCTTTATTGTAAGACGAATGGTAATATCATTAAGATGTCATAACCACACATATAAGATGTCATAACCACTCCTTTACACAATTGATTGGCTGTCACGGGGACCTTACTGTTCAGAGTTTTCCATGTCCGTCCTCGCCACTTACTGCTTCTGACGTCACGTTCGCAGGGCGTTCATGCCATACAGTGAACCGTCCATTTCTCAACACGAACCGTTTGCTAGTTAAAGGCATGCATACTCTTGCTATAATATTGCGTTGACGTTTCTAGTGTCCACAATATTGACGCAACGCGTATCCAAGACCCTTAAGGGGCGTTAAGCGCTTTGCGCTGGGGAGTAATCCTCCATTACATTGTGCGCTTGAGGAGTAATTCTCCATTATAACTTTCTGTCATGTCGCATCACGTCGCAGTCAGTTGTCAAGAGGATCGCCAGGTAGCATCTCCGCGTACGCGCCTCCTGCTACGCGCTCCTGAGTCACTACCCAGCGGCCAGAATTGGGAAGGAATAAGGATAGGGGCAGGGTTTAGGACACTTCACAAGGGTTGGAATAGCCCTTGTAAAGCAGCCAAACTCGTTTTGTTGGAACGAATTTAACATAAGATTCGACGGGAATCGATCTCGGACCTCAGTGGTGAAAGGCTAGCGACTTCGCAATGTGCCACGAGCGCAGCTGCGTGGTGTTATTGTCAGTTGACCGAAAAACACTTTAAGGCTCTTCATTCTCAATCGTCCCGAACGTTAAGGAATCGACTCATCTCTGTAAGAGATACGAATACGACCACCGGTCCGTGAACGGAATGCCGTCATATTTTTAACTTCAAAGTTTTAAGGCGAATTGATGCTTTGCTACGCTTTCTCAATTTCATGACGTGAATCTTGCCTTGGGCATACGTGATTAATGTAAAACATCCTTTTTGCTACTTAAATGTACTTTTTTGACGAACACTTAGTAAGTCATAAGTGACGATTCGTTACAAGTGGCGAAGTTCTGTACGAAGTTCTGGTCTATGGCCAACCTAATTGACATAAAACATTCTTGAGACTATCCTACGTATGATTTATAACGTATTTTATGTGGAATAACTTTTTAATTAATTAAAACACGCCACTGTCATTTGAACTATAATACAGATTGTCCTCATTTCCACCACTCGTTCTTGATTTTCTTTCGTCGATCTCGCAAAGTCGATTCTCGGCAATAAAGGATAGTACCCAATTTTATGAAGATATTTAGTCTGTTGAGTGGTAACATAGGACTCAATGTTTACGGGAGACATTCTAAGAAACACGCAATAATGAATTGATAAATAAACTAGTGGTGCTACAACAGCACCTACTTTCTCACCTAATTTGTAACGGCTACGCAAAATTACTCTACAATAAAAACCTGCAAAAAAGTTACCAAGCAGCAAACATTTTTGTTCTCTCCGAGATTCGAATTCAGATCCTTCGAGTTACCAGATCAAGCACGTTACCGTAACTCCACGCAGTGAGCCGTGATTCTTGTTTTTCTCTACCCTTAAAAGTGAGCTTCTCTCCCTTTATTTTTTACACATGCCATTTTCGACAATTCAGAGAATTCAACGAAAATCAGACCTACGCCATTCTTTGTTCTATCCGTGGAAAAAATTAAGAAAAATTTGGAGTGATTTTTGGTAAGATGTTTTTTTATTGCGTTAAAATCAAGAAAAACTACATGAAAACCAATAATTTCTCAAAAATTGTACATAATCTTTTTAAGGATCTAATTTTATAAAACAGATTAGCTTAAGACAAAAAATTTTAACTTCAGTACTTTTATTAATTTTTCCCAAGTTCCATTGATATAGGGAATTTGCCAAAAATGGGACCAGAAATACTTTTTACCGTCATTTGATATATATACGAGAAGGAAATTTAAACGATAATTTAAGCCGTTTTTGAAAAAAAATGATTAAAAATTGACTATTTCACGAAAAAATTAGGCGAAAACGACTCCTACTAAAAAAATGTTCTCGGTCTTATTTGAAGATCTTTGAACCACAGATTTCTTACAGGAAAAAATCCGTCTTCAATATGTAGTTGACGAAAGATGTCAAAAAATGTGAACTTTTGCAATTTGTGATAAATAAGGGATAGAATTTCAAGGAAAATGAAACTACGCCAATTTTAACGTTCCGGGGACATTTAATAAAATTATTTGGAGCTATTTTTTGAGAAAAGTTTGAACATATTGTTGAGGTTGCATGTAAATAATCATGAAAATTCAAAATATCCTTGTCTACTCACAAGGTCTCGACTGAGTTCAGATCGATTAGGAAATATCAATTGTGGAGAAAGTCGTCAGAACGGTTTAGGCGCTAGCGGACAAACGTACTACAGCGTGAGAGACGGAGGGTCAGAGAAACACGTTTTGCCGCAATCGATTTTTCGGTATTCATGACCCACAACATATGAATTCTGACTACATATTGTATTAGAGGAAGTAATTTACAAAAGATCGGATAAATCTTGTCTATATATTTATAGACACAAGATTTATCCAATTTTTTTACCAGGGTGCGACAATAACAGTTTTTCTGTTAAAAAATCGCCAATTTCTGCCGCGCATTACAATTATTTTTCTTTATTACTAATGTAGTAAGGCGAGACTGTAAATTAGCAAATGCAAAAAGGAAGAGAAAGTTTTTACTGACCCTTGTCTCTGCGAATCTTTCGTGACAGAAGCATCAGAATATCTGAGAACTCCCATACTCTCTACAGCAACGGGAAAGTCACACGAGTTTACGAACCGCGGCAGTATTTAATTAAGAGACGAAGTGTTTAGAGCACAGCTGTTTGAAGTTTACACTGAGTTTTGGGACTCGTGTTCTATGCTGCGTGTCAAGTTCTTGAAAAGGCCACAGTGTTCTTCCTTCATCATGCTCATCACCTTTCAGGTAGAGTTACAAACGCTGTCGTCCGTTTGTAAAATAACCTTATTTACAATATTTAAATTCATGTAATTATAATCATATCCTCTTAAAACATAGAAGCGATACACATTTTCACAGGAACTCCCACTTTCTCTGCGCAACTGCTAGACAACATTAGAGTGAAGATTTGAGGATTATAAAACAAACTAGTAATGGTAGTACATTACACATTTTCTCGCATTATTTGCAACGGATGTGCAATATTATAATACTGTGTGAACATGCAAATGTATGTCGAACCAGTAAAAGCTTTGCCCCTGTGATGGAATACAAAGTCTCGATTTTAGAGTTAATACGTCAATTATGTTACCTCTGCACCTGCAGCTGCAGTGCAAAACTCACGTTTCCTGAGAGTTAAAAAAATGAATATTTACATTTGCAGTTACAAAATGCAGAGATCTTTTACATTATTTTAAAATCAACTTTAAAGAACAGATTTCGTCAAGGAAAAAGACCTTTATCAGTAATGATGTCATTAAAATAGGGCGATTTGACAAAGCACAACGCAACGCTTCTTTTATATATAAAACGGGAAACAATCACAGAAAGTCGCTGTGGAGAGTTCCTTAACATACTGTGTTTATTACGAGGTGTATTTTGTAGGAAGTCATTCAACAAAAAAGCGAAGTTTACAATGACCTGTCGTAATCATAACTGAAAACTAACCTCTTATATCACTTCTGATTCCATTTCTATAAACGATACGACTTCAACACTCTATATGCTCATTCCCGCTTGCCAATGCAGTCTACAGAGGAGGTATCGAATACCTGGAAACGACGCGTATGAAGAACAAACAAAGTGCATTGAACTAAATCATAAATTTGGTCAGTGTGAATAACGAGCTTGCAAAACATCTCCAACCCGCCGCAACGGTCGCGAGTTACAAAAAAAATTCATTAATTTTTAGCATATTTATTATTAGTAAATGCAAACCAAATCAACCATCTCAGCACCGTATTGATGTAAATTGAGATTGAAACACCTGATATGAGGTCGTGAAATAATTCGTATTTCATCATATAACTTTCAGAAGATAAACTAGTGGTGCTAAAACAGCACGTACTTTCTCGCCCGTATTTTCACGCAAAATTACGCAAAAAGTACTCAAATTTTCGAAAACTTCTACATGACCTTATTTCAAAATCTATCTTTAAGAAACAGATTTAATTAAGAGAAAAAATCTTTATTTTCAAAATTGAAGTTGTAGGAAGACGCCGAAAAATGTTTGAATTTCCATTTAAAAAATCAGGTGTTTCAACGAACATGAGACCTGCAGCAGTCTCTTAAACCTTCTTTACACTATCCTACAATAAAATTTAATCAAAACGATGGAGCCATGTTTTTGAACGTTTTGAAAATGTCCTAAGGGCTTCATTTAAATTATCCCCAAATTTGAAATATCTATTTTAAATTCAAGGGCCCGGGACATCAACTAGATCGATTGGGTAATATCAATTTTGGAGAAAATCGGCTGAACGGTTTAGCCACAAGCGTTGTTCACAGACGGACGGACGGATAGACAGACGTTTTGCCGTCATTTGATTTTTCGGTATTGAAGATCCACAAAACGGATTCTGGCTTCACTACGTGTTACTGGAATTATCCACTTTTTCGTTACCCGGACCCTGTAATAAGAGTTTCTTCTGCTGAAAATTCGTTGTTTTTTACGCAGCATTACATACTTTTCTCTCTAGTGCGTAAGAGGTAGCGAGAAAGTAGAATGTGAACGATAGTAATATTTATTGAAACAAAAATGGTTTATGGCCATATTTTATAAACATGAATCATCAATATAGTATTGAAACGGACAAAATAATTTTTATTATATTTCATTTAAAGTATATTATTTGGATTTTTTGTAACTCAGATTCTAGGGAGTAGCTGATTTGGTCTTTTTGAACAGTAGTTTTATTTTAGCATGGCAATATGACATTGGAAGTGTGATTTTCCTTCCTCTTTATTAGTCCCAGCACTAAGGTGGCTTTTAATTTGCTCAATGATAGGAGGAGCGTACTAAATACGAATATATTCCCTGTGTAATTTGTGGTTGACAAAGCGAGTTTTCATCTGTTTTTTGGGGATCTCCCGTTTCCAGTGAATCTCAGTCCAGCATTTCTCCATTATCACCATCCATACTCATTTTTGTCTCTGTCACGTACTCCTTAGGTCCCCAATGTGTAGTTGAAGGGCATCTAAAAGCCAAAAGTGATTAAATAAATAAGTTTCAATATGGACATCAATAAGCAAATGGCGACAGAGTGTGGATGTCTCCATTCCTTTAGATTTACTCTGACACGTACTGCCTAGCTATAATAATACTACCACCGAGAGGGTGTGTTTGCGCCCGCTCTTTTTCGTCATGGTCGGCGCGCCCTCGAGGGCCTCTCCCTAGCGGATGGCGTGGAAGAGGCGGGAGGGAGCAGGAGGAAGGGGAATCTTCCTTAGAGCTGGCCCGGGGCGCGGCGTGGGGCGCGGGGCGGGGCCCTAATATCCGCGCGTCGTCGCTGCGCCGCGCCGCGAGCCACCTGAGCCGGCCAGCGCGGGGCGCGGCGGCGTCGCTTTGATTAAATGGGAGGAGCCGCCCTGAAGTCCTGAGGGCGGCGCGCGGCGCCTCGCCGTCTCCCCGTCCCAGACGCTGCCGCGTCGCGCGCCTGAGCCGGAGTGCACCCGGCACGTGCACAAGAATCCCGACTCGGCTCGCTCGCCAAATACCGAGAGTATGGCAAAGCATTTCAATTACTTTTGAAGAAAAAGGGCTCTTGCGGCGTTAGACATTCGCCAAAGGTGGGTATCTGTCCAATTTTCGATGACCATATGTTATTAATAGACATCAGATGTTTACGCACTAAAAATTGTCCTTTAGGCGCCAAAAATGACTGAAAATGTCAAGAATATGGATAAACAAAAGGTACTGTCATGAGTTTAATACACAATAAAATGGATTTTATTTTTGTCATTTTTACATGCACTACGTACATATAAAACAAGATTTACATATTTACAACTCTTTTACATTTTCTTCTTACTTTAGTTTGCATCGCAATATATTACCAGTAACTTTGCAAGGATCACGATTTTAAATTTTCGACAATTGATTGACAAATCAGTTTCAATGCGGAGAAGTATCTCTCAACATCTACGGATGCGAATGACATATTTTAGAAGTCCAACATTGGCAACATTGACTTTTCATTCTCTGAACATGGCTGGTGTTTATAAAATAGAGTAATGGAAAATAAATATTGCTATACTTTTAGGAATTTTCTCGTATTTTAACATACAAAGACGTGATTTGAAGGTTTCATAATGAATAGTCACGTTGGAATACGGCGGTTTTCTGATATCTTAGAATTTTATATAAAAATAATACATAAAAGGCAAAAAAAGTTGAATAATAATTCTTAAAGAGGTATTTACCTAAGAAATTATATTTATGATAAAAAGCAAATATAAGCATTATAAAATATAAGCAAAATATAAGCATGATTGTTAGTGATTCTCGGCGCGTCAACTAATGTCATTAGCTCTGTAAGTATAGTGCGTGCTTTTTCTCTGGATGTGGCGGTGTTCTTCCCCCTGGATGGCGAGATCCGGCGCCAACCTACCGTCGGCGGGCGCCGGCGGGTCGGCGGGACGCCGGCGGGTCGGCCCGCGCCAACCTACCGTCGGTGGCGACAAGCAGAGTTTTCCCTAATCAGGTATCTCCGATCAGCGGGACATCGCCCCACCCGGGTCTAGCTCTAAGTACCGGACTGGTCTCCCGGCATGTGTGGTAGTATAGTGCATGTCTGTGTAAGTGTGAGTATGGGAAGAGGATAGGGCAACGAAGAGGTAGGAATGATGGCGCGCGGTCCGTGGCCCGTTAGGGCACTGATCCTGTCTTCACTTGGTGTTGTTTGGAGAAACCACGGAAAACTACCGATCAGAGCAACCGGCCGCTAGAATTCTCCTCCAGATAGCGACTGAATTCGATATATCTCACAAGCTAGTGTAAAAAATCCTGCCACCCTCGGGACTCGAACCATGGACTTCCAAAAGAGAGAGACACTGCAGTGATATTAGTTGATGCCCTGAGCCATCTTTCCTGGTCTTCATATGGCATCATTTGTAATTATTCGTGCACATCTATTATCAGCCTTTAAAGGAGTTCTCTAGAATAAAATAGGCATATCCCTAAACATCCGATGTCTAGTTATTAATAACACGTTCAATACTAATATCTAACATTTCACTCTTCTCGCTATTGGGGAGGTGTGCGGTGCCCACCTCACACATAAACACATCCATTGTGGTGTAAGGTTCTCGGAGTGACTCGAGGATTCGGCTGTCGATTTCCGAACTGTCCGATAAATTATTATTACAAATAATAATAATAATAATAATAATAATAATAATAATAATGATAATAATAATAATAATAATAATATTCAGAGAAACAAAAAAGTTGCTGAGCTTTCTCAGGCAGCTTTATAATTAACTTTAGCTATTAGATCAGTGGTTTTTGTGTTAAGGGAAGTGGAGTTGTTGAAGGCTACGTGGACGAAAAACTCAGAATTGAATATTTTCATTTGTTGATTTGGAAAAAACAAACAGGTATTCATTTAAACTCTTAGTAGGCCGTACACCAAAAAAGACATACGCAGTAATCTCTTTCTCTCAAAAATAAAATTACACACAGAACGACAAACAATGTGTACACTTCACACTGGTAAAACCAACAAAATAAGAAAAACGGACACAAGAGATACACTTGAATGGTTCCCTCACTTGTAATACCTAATGTGTAAATCTGTTCAAGAACAAAAATAGAAATATCTACAGGAATCAAATTTTTGCTGTATTTTTCTTTATGATTATAAAGCCCTTTAGTTTGCCAAAATAAACTGTTTCAAATTCAGATGAAGCTCCATAATTACGATATCTCTTCTTGCCACAAAATTACATTCAATGCCATTTATTTATGTTAAAATTTTACGATCTTTTCACACCACGTTCAGTAATTTATTTCTTACTACCCGATTTAATACAGGAATTTTTGAATCACACCTTTTTGTACAAATGCAAATTTTGTATTATTTTTAATTTTGTTCAAATAAAGCTTATATAATTGATCAGTAAACTGAGCCCTTCCCTTATTAAGCAACATGAATTAAATGTTCAAATTATTCCTGCTATTCAAGCAAAAAATATTCTCCTACAGCTGTCTAAAAACATCTGCACAAGTTATTCAATTTAATTCTTTAATTCTATAACTTTCTTTAATCCTATAATTCTTCTTCGATAATTCTATAACAATTCATTAATTCTATAACTCAGCTGGATTTGTCGACCTGCCTACACTGGCGTACGCCCTTGATCGTTCCCTGCGCTCTGACCTCCGCGATCTACTCTCCGCTCTGGCTCGTTCGCTCACGACGATAGAGTATTTCTACAAGACCGGTAATACCTTTCGAGAATGAATTAAATAAAATGTTCAATATAAACACGATTCTAAACAGCCAGTACTCTTTGAATATATGACAAAAGTTTGCGATGTCGATGCCTGCTTGAACCGATTTGCTACTATCCGAAGCAATGGGCAGTCGACAGTTTCCTGAATTATATGCTATTTTTGCTGTAACAGAACGCCGATTTTATCTTGATCTTTTCAGATGCAGTCAAATGATATTTCTCCGCGTTCGTTACCATTCACCATTATCTCCTTCCTCACAACGTGACGTGTTATACATCTACTATTTACATAACGTGAATCCTCCGACTGGGCAAAAATATGGCCCAACCAGATAAATACAGCAAAAAAGCCAAGCCATCTTCATGCTTCCAAATAATCTTCTCACTCTCAAGTATCAACGACAAACTATAACTTGGCTCCCAAACAACAAGCCAGCCAAATATCTTGGTGTACTATTTGATAGAAGACTCACTTGGAAATCAAATATTCTTCACAGAATAAGTCTGGCAACCTGTAGAACCCATCAATTACATCCCATATCATCACCCCTGTGTCTTCATGTTGCTACTCTCCTGTACCAATCAATGATCCGTCCAATCTTATCCTACGCTTCTCCTATCTGGGCCTTGGCCAGCAAATCAAATATTAAAAAAAATGTAGATTTCCCAAAATAAATTTCTCCGAACCATTACAAAAGCAACATGGTTTGTACCTAACTCCCAGTTACATAACAAACACGGCATTACCCCGATCTCCGTCCATTTCTCCTATTATCTCGCTTCTATCCTAAAATCCCAAAGCTTCCCTCAGCCGTACATTTCAAATTTGGAAAACAAAATCCTCACTTCAAAAGCGGAAAGTACTGCGACAGTTCTTCGAACCTCCCTGACCATCATGTCCGTGATGTGGCTTCGCACATTTAATTCCTAAACATATTGAATCTACTTAACGTGTCCTTGTATTCAATGTATCTCATCTAATTTCATCTGCCAATGTTTCCTAAACAGTGTTAATATAGTTCAATGTACCCTCAATGTATCGTACTCGGCTGCTGAGGGCCTTCAAGTCATGTAGAAATAAATGAAAAAACAAACAAATAACGTGAACCCACTTTACAAAGGGTTTTTACTTTCTCAATGAAAGATATCTTTGTATTATTCTGAAGCATTACCATGGACTTACTATTTCAAAAGAAAGGTATTTAAAATTATTCTTTGGTTGAGTTTTTTTTCCAATACTGATCAATGAATTATCGTAAATATTTCCAGGAAAATGGTTAAAAGTAACTTTTTATTAGCCCAAGAAAACGCTAAAAAAAAGATATTTTCTTTAAAAAAACACCTTTAAATATTTTATTTAATCAATATAATCAACCTCAAAATTTGTCTTCCTGCAAGAGAAAATCATCCGCTTTGTGATATCTTTCTAAGTTTTGACTAAAAAGATGCCCTTGCCCTTCTCGAAAGTAGTTTCATAAATTAAAGCAAAACTATATCCCACCGTATTCAAACTAAAACGCACTTGTAGGCAGTAATTTATTATTCGTAGTATTAAAAAGTTTGTATCAAACTTCTTTGTTAAAGATTGTAAACGATGTTTTAAGTGTGATGCATTTTCGAAATACCGGAATAATACCAGCCACTAACGCTCCTGTGTCAGTCTCCACGCGTTACTTCTGTTGATGCAAATGCTTCTGTTGATGCAAAAAATGTTGATAATGCATGTTTTTTATTTTTTTTATGGCTCAACAGCCCTTGTGTTTTTCATAGATCTATATCGTACACCAAATGCAGTTTTTTTATGGATCACTGGGGATGGGGTGATCAAGCCATATTTTCGCCTCAAGAGTGTATTATCGGGTGCCGTATTACAGGGAGTTGCTTCGGCATTCACCTGGAAGAGTTCAGGGAAACTAAAGAAACCATTGATAAAAGTAATCAGCTTTAAAATTGGTTTTAACAGGCGTCAATTTCGTTAACGTTCGTAGGCACAGGCGTTAGTGGCATTTTTCGATTATCGGGAAGTAATTGGCCTCCACGTTTAGAATGTAGGAATTCCTATTTTATTTTTTTGCTTTATTTTCTTTACTTTTGAACCAGAGGACTACAGGTTTTTGTTTTAAAAACTTTCTTAAAGTTATTTACAATATAATGATACCTTTTGTTGAAAAGAGGGATTATTAATCACACTTGTTAACTTATGTTCCTGAATATATTTAATATTCCAAATAGGTATACTTTTAATAGCTTTAGATTTATTCCTTTCCATAGTAATGTTCACAACTTTCCTTGTTGTCTAGCTATGAGCCCTTCTTCTAGAAAATTTATCAGTAAAAGAATTATACGCAAATCTTAAAGCTTGTTTACCTGAAATAAGTTACCAATGTTTTCCTGCATTCGGGATTTGGCATCATAGAGAAAAGAAAAATAGATAAAATAATTGCTAATTTCAGTGGATAATCAGTATGTTTGGTTCAAAGTTATCTCAGAAAATGTCGAAGTTGAAGATATAACTACAAACGGGAGAAATCTTCAGCGTAAAATCTGTTCCGCAGTAAATTAGAGGTCAATATACTTAAAATATTAAATT
Source organism: Teleogryllus occipitalis (assembly GCA_011170035.1). Taxonomy (NCBI): domain Eukaryota; kingdom Metazoa; phylum Arthropoda; class Insecta; order Orthoptera; family Gryllidae; genus Teleogryllus; species Teleogryllus occipitalis. Next base: position 7,926 of record BLKR01009128.1, on the reverse strand, counting down.
TGACGTTATAAACTGCACCACTAAACACTCTGTGACTTCGCAGTCACTCTAAATCCCAATATTTTCTGAACAACTTTTGCTTCTGTTAATATATCCCAAGGAGACTACAGGAGTATTCAGTTTATTTTAATAATTCAAAAAATGGTTATCATCTTACCTCGTTTTCATCACTCATAAAACGTTTCCATTGTTGGAATCAAAACAAACACATAAAAGCTTACTTTGAAGGGAGACGAATCTGTGAAGCGATTATTATTGCACATCGAAACTCGCGTAAAGTACAGTTGGTCCATGTGGCCACCAAAAGTCCGAACTTCATTACTGGAGAGAGCGCTGCCGGGCCGCGGAACGTGATGCGAATTTTCGCTTCCAATTTACACGTCGAGAGCGCGCGTCGCTTGTCAGTGGAATTTAAATGATTCGGTGCCGGAATTGTAGGGATTTATTTTTAAATGATGGAATTGGTCCCGACGCACCGAGGGCAGACAGTATTTGCGGCACGCGGAGTATTTGCGTAGCAGTTAATAAGGATGTTTGATAGAATGGACTGCGACTCAAGAGTTATTTAGGTCTTCGATAAATTAATTTCTTTTAGTATTTCCGATATTGTATATAAAATATTGTCTTGACTATTAGGAACCCTTATAGCTTCCACCGTCATTTTTAGGAACCCCAAAACATTTTTATTTACAAATAGTGTTTTTTGTTCCTGCAAGCAGGTTAGTTACTGGTCTCTAAAGTGTACGAAGTGCAATTCATACTAATCCAGTTGCGAGGACAACATTCAAAAGTAGTCGAATTCGAAACCCTTCAAACTGAGATCGTCAGTCTAGACAAGCTCTGCCAATACTTTTATTCAGTATGGTATTACACAAAAATATTAATATATTTACATAATATTTATTCAGTAAAAGCAAAGCAAAACATTTACGACAGTTACATTAAGCGTATTAGGTAATAAGCTAAACAGGCAATGAATCTAAAACAGTGTTGATTAATATGTAAATGATAATACAAGATCTTAAAAATTCCTTGTTGGAAACTTTATTATTCATATTAAATATTCTTCTCTAGTAGGATGGCACCAAAATTAATGATGATCATAGTCATTAGGAATGCTGTACAATTCATCCCTGCGGACATAATATTTCATCGAGGTAGTTGGTGTATTTTTTCCAATGATGCAATCCTGCGATATGAGTGGTTTCACCATTCAAAGTCCTCGGGTAAGTCCTAGAATATAAGTCAAATGAAAGGCATTGAGAATTACATTCTACCAACTTCATTAACAAATTCAATTTAGAGTTATTATAAACCACTTTCCCAAAATTGCTAACCTTTTTAGAAAAAGGTCCCTAAAGAAAGCCACGTGCGCCAACAACAAATTTCAAAGCAATGTTATGTCTTCTTAGCGAGTAAGCATTTGTTGTTTCGGGCGCGTCAACCACTGAGTCAAAAATCAAGTACAAGAAAGAAACATAGGCGGCTACTATGCAATACTAAGAAATAAAGAAGCCAATCCCTAGAATTCTCTTCCAGATTCAATTTGAAAGAGACCCAACTACGTTGTTAGGATCGAAAATCCCCCACCCCAGGGCCTGAAACCTCAGGATCTCCCTGTCAACAATTCCGCATAGGAAATGGTGTTGCTACTGAGCCATCGCGACAGATACATTCTCAGTCTAACATAATATTTTTTGAAGAGGATGAGGTATTGCAGAAACCTACTTCGAACGGTATCCTTTGCAAGAATAGATACGAGTTGTATAGAGAGGTTCAGAGAAGTTTTTATCATAGTAAAGAGTGTAGTTTTTAGGTCTGTCTACTTCGTTTTGTTAATTTCCGTTTGATTACTAACTGTACATAATCGATTATGTAATTTACAAGTTACCTTTAAGACTTGTAGCTCATTTAGAATTAAAACTTGACAATTTAGTAGTATTGTGTGCTTCTTTAAATTCCCCTCCCGTATACTATAGTATCTCCTTTAACATTTTGGCGGGTAATAATTCAGTTCCAAACACAATGACAAATATTATTCGAAATATTGGTACCGTCATTGTAAACACCCGCAATAAATACACCTGACAGAGACTTTAATGATGCTTTAGGCATGTTTCTACTAGATTAGGTACGCATGGTACAAATTACTTTTACAAATAACTATCTTAAATGCACATGGATTGGAGAGACCTCGAGCATCTGAAGGTAGGCAACTTGCTTTACATGTGCGACAAACAGCTGCAAACACGACACTTACTTCCTCACAAAATTTTGCCAGTTAGGACTCCCAAAGGAGACCTAGATTCAGTGACCATAAGCTGAAAATAATCTGTCATAGAATCGCATTGTGTCAATTCATTTTAGAAAGTTATTTCAGATAGAGCTTGCATGCATTTAGAAATCGGGTAGGTAACGAGCCTGCGTCCCTCCGTCCGTTATTCATAGCTAGACGTCTGCCGACCACGTGCATCGGTTTACAGATAAGTAAATGACAATTTTCACAATGTTAACATTGGAACCGTAGGTCCTCTGTCATTTTTCTATTCCGAACTTGCATAGCACATACAAAATAATTTAAAATAAAAATACCTGCCAGAGATGCCTTGCAAGCAAGTACAATGTGTAGTTGTAACAATGTGTACTCTATGTAAATACAAACAATGGTAGTAAGAAAAAGTACACATAAATAACATTTATTGTAATAACTGTGAAAACGTGTTTTTATCCTTTTCTGGCACGTGAAGTTAAATGTCATTTTCCACTGCATAAAACGGAACCTGTTTAACGCGCAAACGGAACTGTTTTTTTTATGTTCTGCAGGGGAAAATCTTTATAAAACGGAATTCCTCTGAATTTAATGCAATTGGCAGGTAGAAATGATCTTAATAAAATCAATGGATCTGCAAGTTTGTTTTAAATTCTCTAACCCTGTGACACGCGATTTAGTAGTGGCAGCCGGACGTTGGAGACGGGTTTCAGCTGTCAGCGTAGAATTTGACCTTGGGGTCGCTTGTCTCTCAAGGCGTACGTCTTCGGGGAATTCCCCTCTCCCGACTCTCTGAGCGGGGGAAGATGTTGGGCATGGCTTCTATTCGCGCGTCTCCCTGCTCCGCGTTGAAAAGCATAACCCCTCCACCAGATACGCATTGCGCAACGTCATGCGAGTGTATCAGAAAGTCACAGAACTGTGTTGTGACGTATTGTGTGTTGAAAGAGTTTGCAACTACTCCGAATACAGCCAGGAAGGTGTGTGTTTTTCAACTAAAATGAGAAGCTGTCAAGGAAGAGTGTTTAATATTCATTTATTTATGATTCCTTCGATAAATATGTTACATGATAATGTATTTTGAGAAATATAACGAAGTCATGTAATTTGATACTTTCAGGTCAGAAACGTCAATAAAATGGCCATTTTTGCTTTCAGGCTTTCAGGCCATAAAATGTACAACCATAAAACGGAAACTTTACTAAACCGGATTTTTTTGTGTCCCGATCGATTCCGGCTTTGGCAGATTTTGCTGTATTTTTATATATGTTTGAATACGTATTTATGATACGAATCAACATTTACAGTTTACTTGAAACTAATCAACATTTCCTTTTTATATTCATGTGTATCAATATTTATAGAGACAGTAATACAATGAGCAAAATTTTGATTGCAAGATATAAATTGAGCTTACCGAAATGATATTTTATAGGATATTTTTAAATCTTGTAAAGACAACTCTTTTTTGAGTATTAATGATCGTCTAAATAAAAAATTCGAAAATTAAAAGCAATATAGATTTCGAGGCACCTGTGTTGTGTGGTTTGAATGCTTCATGTGGCGTTGCAGACTGTGGCTACGATGTTGGGAAATCTGTTGAGTACTTCAACAGTGTAATGGACGTGGACAGATTTACATAATATATAATTAAGACGTGTCATCAAATTGTTTTTCTAAATGGTACCATTTATAGAAATTCAAATCGCTCTAGGGTCTAGGCTTTTAGATTAATTTGCACTTATTCTTTAGACATCTGCCCGGCAGGATTCCTGTAGATTGACCTCGGCAATGAAGGCTGGTGAACATTTACAAAGTTTTACAGAAAAAGCACTGAAGGGTACGAAAGGTACGAGGGGACCCGTATCACCCATTTCAGAGGCGTTAGTTGGAAAGCGCAAAGCTAGCGCGTGTTACTCGTCCCGTCAGTGGGAGCGGGCGTGTGGTAGGTAGTGGGCTCGTCCGCCGGGCGCGGAGAGGCATCGGCGCGGTCGGGGGCGCGGGCGTCGCGTGGCGCCGCTGCACGCGGGGCGCCCCGCGGCTCGATACGCCGCCGTCGGCGAGTGGCGTGCGCGCGCATACGCTCGGCGGCGGCGGCGAGGGTGGCGGCGGCGGGGGTGGCGGCGGCGGGGGTGGCGGCGGCGCGCGGCGCTTGCGGGCAGTCAGCCGCGCTGCGAGGCGGGCGTCGGAGCTCCGCTCCGCGCAGCCCTGCGTCGCGCTCGCCCCACTAGAAGGGTTTCGTGGGCGCGGCGCGGCTCCCCGAATAACCCCCGGTGCCTCGGGGAGCCCTCTCTGGGAGAGCCTTGCGCTCAGACGGCTGCTTCAAGGGCCGCGCCTCCGTGACACCTCTGCTGGCGGCAGGAGGCAGTCCTAATGATTGATTGCTCTCCTCGAAATAATTATAATAATAGGAATTAACTACTATTTTTGTTTAGACGATACACAATATTAGAAGTTTTTAACAATATACATCGAGCTGGAGTATTTATCTTAAAACGCACGTTTTCATTTCTTTACTGGAACGATCGTAGGCACTTTTAGTAGGGGTAGGCGACGTTTGAGTTGCAATTACATTATTCAATATAAGCTCGTGCACCTAGTGCCTGGTAAACAACATATTTGAATGGGGTAGAAACTCCCATTAATGGTGGTGGTGGTGAGGGAAACCTTAACAAATATCAAATATTATCTATAAATATGACGTTTTTAGTGAACTACTCCTTCTGTATTTCATATGTACTGAGATCAACTTTTTGATAAATATTACGAAGAAACTTCTCTATTACATTTCAGCACAGTATTCCTAAACGAAAATAAGGGCGAAATTTATTGTCTTGAAATGCCAGAAAAGGGGGAACCATTATAAAAATTTATGAATTATTTGTAAATGACGAAGTGAGTGGCGTATGATAAGAGAAGAAAACAAAATTAAATAATACCAATATCTGATTATTTTGATAGTGAAAACTTGGTTTACGCGTGATTATACAGTGAAAATAAACATTGAAGTATAGCAAATGATAATGGAGTCGGTACGCTAAAATATAGCTTTCAGAACACGCATACATGAAAAAATGTGCGTGATATACATTTTAGGAAGTACCCAAACCCTGGCCTCCATTTTGTTTCCGAATCTTTTTAAATTCAATTTTACGTAGAATTAAATCAAAATATCTGCAATGCATATATTACTTATTTATACTCATCTTGTATTCAGCGTAAAGAGATTGGTCAAGTAGTTTAAGAATAAAATAAATTTTTCGTAAACATTTCATTTTGTGGATTTATAAAAAAGGTCTCCTAATGTGAGCCCCCCGCAAACGTTTTAAGAATGGGTAAAACTAAGTGAGAAAACTTGATTGAACTCTACAATTTTACAAAAATACAAGTTTAACACTTTCTACGTAAGAAATTGTCTTCTGTCTTGCGCATAGTCTATATATTCAGTTGGGATAAAAATCACATACATAAGCCAATTTTTCCACTCCCGCACATTCTACATGAGCCGGGAGTGTACACATAAGGCATATCGCCCGTAGTTCTCCTACAGCTCTCTGACAATTTACTCTGAAAAACATGTTCTCAACACCTTCTTCTCAAGGGAGGGAACATATTCCTAGCAGAACTTCCAATGCGTAAGGGCCAGAGAACATGTTCGATTCCTCGCGGAAGTTGGAATGTTACCTTTGCTTTTTGCTTAACTTCAAATTTTTAAAAAATCTTATTCTTTTCGACTTCTCTGGGATTACATTCAAAAATTGTCTCTTGATCTCTTTCTTATTCCTACCCTCTCCAACTGAGAGGCTTCAGAGTACTATCATGTTTTTCATTACACTGATAAGATACCAAAGTGCAAAGTACCTTATTGTTTTTATTTTTACAAGACGAAAAATTGAGGACTCGGGCTAGGAACCTGTGAGGGGGGGGGGGGCTCGGAGTAGGCACCAACGTGTTTATATTTCAAATGCCAATAATTATCGTTTTTACGAGGCAAGTAAAATAAATTACATTACCCTACATCAACTCGTAATGTCACGTTCAAAATAATGTAATAAAAGACTTGCCGATGAAGTAGAGAAATCAGGCAGGTGAGAATAACCACTTGAAAAAGCTTTGCTTTTCACTGTTCGCACTAATGTGCGACTACAATGTCTGCCTATTTATTACTAAAATGTTAGGATTGGTTTCCTTCCGGATTAAAATAGCCAAAAACTATAGAGAGGGTATTGTGGATTTATTTTGTTAGATTTTAATATATTTTATTATAATTTGTATTTAATATATTTTATAAAGAACATCCTTCGATACAACAAATATCCACAAATGCTTGATCACAAGAGAAAGCTTCTTGGACCACCTTTATTGCGGTTGTTCAGGGATTTCTGGGCACTAACAAGGCCGAAATCTACGAGCAACTGGTCTGGAACTTAGTGAAGAACTACAATGCATTGGACTTCAGAATGTCACTAAAGATCCATATTCTAAATGCTCACCTTGATACAGTCAAGGACAATATAGAAGCTTTCACGCAGGAACAAAGGGATCGATTCAATCAGGATATGCTGCATTTTGAACGCCGATAGCAGAGACAATATAATGATAATATGATGGGAGACTATATTCGGGGGCTAATTCGTGAATGTGATTTAGAGTCTACACGTAAATATTAGTAGTACTAACTGTAACACGTAAATATTAGTAGTACACACTACTAAATACAGGCTTGTGTTTATATTTACTAGATTCAATGCATTTTAATTGCATTCAACGTAATATCTCTTCCTTTGCTAATTATGATTAAAGGAAAGACAAATTGACCATTCTTCTAAATAAAAAGAAGTTAATTTCACAAATATCGTCCTACTCACCAAACCAAAGTTCGATATTAATAATTATAGTTTTCCTAACTTTTCAGACATAATTAGAAAATAGCATATTCTCCCCAAAGACATAAACTATGTTACTTAGATATATGTAGGGAAGGGGGACAGTACTTTGACCTGGGAATGGCTGCGCGATGGCCTTCTTAAGAAACACGCCTAAAGTCTTGTCCTAGCAACCCAAGAACGGACCTTAAGTACTGAAACCGTACAAGTCAACGTAAGACTACCGATGACGGTAAGTGTATTCTGTGTAAATAAGACGAAATAGTCAATAACTTAATCGTTGTAATCCACGCAGAAGAGCAAAATGTCGTCGGGTCAAAATGGGATCTGTACAGAAAGTATGGCTTGGAGGCAACAGATCAATGGTGGAAGAAAAATCCTGACCCCCTCAATAACAAAATATTCTTGGATTTCAAGAACCACACATCCATTGATTGGTCCATAACATGATACTTTCATCGTTATTGAAGTTTGGATAATGGGCGTGGCTGTTACCACCAGAACCAGAGAGGAGAAATAAAAAGGAAAAAAATACTTAATTTCGTGATCGCCAGATTATGGCGGAAAAACTGAGAATAGAAGTTCACAGTTGTCCCAAATGTAACTGGGGCTCTAGGAACCATTCGCAGAAACCTGACGAAACAATTGAACACCCTATACTTTATTGCGAATTTAGCTAACCAACTTCAACAAATAGCACTAAGTGATAATAAAGTACTTATTCCCTCCTAAGACTACCACGGAGACTACTAATATTGCTACTGCTACTAC
>BLKR01009127.1:0-186711 GCA_011170035.1 Teleogryllus occipitalis | reverse complement strand
GATTCAAAAATATTTATGTAGCAGACAGTTGTGGAAAATAATTTCCTTCACGAACGTGATATAAAATTGCTTCCGTTTCATGCAGCGGTTTCGAAACAGGTTTCGTCCAGCCACTTTCTTTCGAAATCAGTATAATTACGCACTTTCAAACGTTGCTAAGTCTTTCGTTTCTAAATTGTCTCAGTTCAATCCCCCAGTTTTAAAATCCACTCCGTTCGCTATTTTTTATTTCAAAACAGAAAAGTCCGAGGGCTCCGTTTCAAAATCTCCCAACTCGAACCTATTTCTCATTTGGTCTAGACGTGTAATAATAAAACATGAATACCTATGTATATATAATTAACGCGAACAATCCAATAACGCTAGCAGAATTTTTCTATTTTTAAATTCTGCTACGTGCTTCTTATAGACTTTTATGTAATGCTTCTGTATGATGCTTCTTGCTTTCTGTATGAATGTATCTACATTAATGTAATATGTAAGTTTATTTACATAAAAGATAGTATACATATATGTATTTTGAGTTGTAATATATGTATGCAAATTTCACCTGCATGTGCTAGGTAGTGACAAAGAAAATTTGTTGCTTTTATACTCTTCTCTTATACATGTTCTTTATTTGTAATTGCACTGGTATTTGTCATTGTTTTTTCATGATTCTACATTCTTCCACCGGGCAACATCTGTCCAATTGTAGAATAAAGTGTGTGTGTATTATATATATATATATATATATATATATATATATATATATATATATATATATATAATTTCATTCCCTGTCCTCTGCCATTCCCTGCCGTCCTCTGAAATAAGTGACTTGCAACTGCCAGAAAGCAACGAAATAAAAACACCGCTGCTGCGCCACAAAGCGCTTGTTCGTAAGACTCGCTTGCAAAGCGAATTCTGCACAATTAACATAATCACACGTCTTCCTCTGAACAAGTACCACGTAATATCCTAGCGGGTAATGCAGAAGTTTCATGTTTGCACACTACCGCGAGAAATGTTCCCAATGATAAGCTATAGCGCATGCACAGAAGTATAGCTGCTCGTTCATGGCATGTGGCACTGCCATAAGGGTTTCGGAATGAAGTCACTTCTTACGGACAATTAACTAAAAATCGTCAATAAATAGAATTAAAGAATTAATAAATGAAACCCACGCAGGTTACGGACTGCGAGAGGCAGCAACTCGGAAGGAAAAGCACTTAAGGCGCTGTGGACACTAGTGTGGGCAGTCGATGGTGGGGCAAGGGACTACTGGGGTTAAGGTAATCTTGCGTTAGGGGTAGCTGGCGTGAAGGATAACTAGTGCAGGGGGTAAACCTGTTACACGTGCTAACTGATGCAGGGGGCTAGAATGATGCAAGGGATAACTGGTGCGGGAGGAGAGAAACACTCAGCAGGGTCTGCAGGCGATGTCGGTCTGGTGCGCGTGCGCGTAGGCGTGGCACGGGAGCCTTCGGCCTAGAGCGATCTCCGCCGTTGCCCCTGCCACCCGCTATACACCAGCGCTTCGCGGGTAGCCTCTCGCAGGCAAAGACTTCTTAGCTTGCACAAGCACTCGGAGGAGGTGTATGTATCTTCGTTATCTTTGTTATCCAAGGAGCTCGGCGTGAAACATCTGCAAAACAAGGGCACACTTCGTGGCTTCTTCGGCGCGTGGAACGAGAAATGGTGAACGATTACTAATATCGAGCTTTATCTCATTACAAAAAGAACCATCACTATGACCGAGGACTACGAAAAATGTGGAATGTAAAAAAAGAATCAGAAATACTTCCATTATTTAAGAACTAAATCGATAGTGTATCAGTACAATTTTCTTTAGTAGTATATATTTTAGTTTTTCGTCGTTTCTATCATACAGAACAAAAACACCGTAACGCTAAATACCTTAAACAACTATTCACTTCCGCTTTCAATTCATCATGATTTACGTAGCTGAGGTTGAAGTAACAGGTGTTAGTCCCGAGAAACAGTAACTATTCTGGATTAATCCACTATCTTCCATCAAAATATCCAAGAAGGTGCAAACTTTCACTTGCTACATGCGAGACAATTCATACACGAAACTAGTAGTGCAACAACAGCGCAAACGTTCTCCCATTATTTTTAATTTTTGCCAAATTCGAACATTCTAAGTTCAACAAAACAGACCTGTGACATTTTTTAATCGTCCTTTCCTCTATCCGAGAGAGAAAATCAAGAAAAAACTAAAACCTTTGAGATATTTAAAAATAAATGGTTTATAAATTAAGCAAAAAGTACGTGAAAACTATTCGTACTTTCTATATAATCTAATTTAATCATATTTTTGTAATTTACGTCGGTAAACACGGACTTAGCTCCTTAGCAACCAACCAACCAACCAACCAACCAACCAACCAACTAAACAACGCATTAAGAGCTCGACCATAGCAACGGACGTTAAAATTCTGGAGAGTCCATTAAAATGGTTTTAGCTGACACTCGAGTTAAGATTTTACCAGTGCTAATAAATCTTTGGATAAACATATCCATGTCGTCCCACTGGTCCCGTCGTCCCATTTTCCCCAATTTGTCTCTTTCTTCATCTTTTCCAATTTTGTACACTTTGTCCCTATTGTCTCTTTTTCTTCGTCCTGCTTCCCCCGCTTTGTCCCACTTGCTCCCTTTGTCCTTTCGATCCTTCCGCGCACTGCGACTTATTTAAAAACGATACCAAGATTCTGTTCCAACAAGCTTTGCTACAGAACATCGAGGGAAATGACAATTCTTAACTCATTGAAGTGTTAAATGTTTATTTAGAATTACTAGAAATAACAAAAAAACTTTGTACGTAGCACTTCCTCTATTAGTCTTTAAATACTAATTTAAAGGATGTTATATAAAGAACTATTTTTGGAGAAAATTAACGATAACATATTTGATATCAATTTGTATTTTTTTACTAAAGTTCATTTTTCGAAAATGCAGAGTTCGTAAAAAACAGGACAAGCCAATTTTTAAGCGCCTAATGATCTATCCGAGGAAATAAAAAAACCCACTAGTGTCACAACAGCACATACTTTCTCGCATTGTTTCTAACTGCTCCGCTATATTATACCACTGCATAAACCTGCTTTGGTGTTTTCAAACAGTGAATATTTTTTCGGCACTGAGACTCGAACTTAGCTCCGCCGTGTTAACTTGCTGTCAGCTATAAATTCGCGCTATAGAAGAGCCGTGTGGTGCAAGATCGGACCGACGCTTAACAATGTAATTGTCTCAACCCAATATTTTCAACATGCAATTTTTTCAATTTTCGAAAATATGGAGAATTCGCTGAAAATGGGACTAGAACAATATTTTTTACCGTCCGTTCTTACATAGGAGAAGAAAATTCAATGCAAAAAATTGGTGCCGTTTTAGAGGAAAAACATTTTTTAAAATGAAAATTGCCTACATTTCGCACAAAATAAAACGAAAATTACTCATATTTTCGAAAAATTTAACTTGAACCTATTTCAAGAGCTGTCTTTGAAGAACAGATTCCATTACGGAAAATATTTCTATCTTCAATATTATAGTTGTAGAAAAGCCCAAAAAAGGAACTTTGCAATTTTCGAAAAAACAGGTATTTCAACGAATATGGAAACTTCACCATTCTTTTAAGCGTCCTTTACGCTATCCGAAAACAGAGTTAAATAAAAAAGGCGCCATTTTTTAGAAAAGTTTGGAGATGTATTTGATGCTTCATGTGAAGTACCCTCAAAAATCAAAATATCCTGTTGAAACTTCCAAAACCGTTCTTATTGATCGATGAATATGAATTTTGGAGAAAAAAAGTTGAACTGTTTACGTGCTAGCATTGGCCACAGACAGACAGACGTTTTGCCGTCAATCGATTTTTTCATATCAACGATCCTAAACATGGATTCTGACTACACCACGTGTTAGAGGAAGTAATTTACTATATATTGAAATAGGATTTCTCCACTTTTTTGTTACCACGGCCCGGAGTATTTCTACCGAAAATTCACCGATTTCAAGCAAACGATTTTATTTTAACTTTTTCTTCGTACGAATTGGTACCGTGGCTGTTTTTGAGAAAATAATGTTTTAAAATTGCCTATATTTCACGCAAAATATGCGAAACCTACTCATTTTCAAGAAATTATAGTTATTAAATTATTATTGAGAAAATGTCAATGCTTCATGTAAAGTACTCATAAAAATCAATATATTATTTCAAGTTCGCAGGGCCTCGAGTTTGTTTAGGGTTTGTTTCTTCGTAGGGCCTCGAGTTAAATAATATAGATGTTGACGCGACCGAAAACATAAATACTCAACCAATGAATATTGTCATTGCCACCTACACTACGTTGCACCATATTCTATGCATTGCATTTTGACAACAGCGACTCCCTGTCCCAGAAACAAAATCCACCTTGCAAATATTTGCATGCAAGGTACCGTCAACCAAAAACACACTATCGTTGAACTTTTCTTTTGACAAGAAGACTGGTGGAATTCCCCTACTGTGAATTTAGGGAGGAGCAATATTGAAACTCTTTTAGTCAATGATAGGCTGCTTGTCATTGGCAGGCTGTTGGGCTCGCGGTCAATATTCCCCTCTTCGTTACCATAAACACCATTTATATTCAACTCTCCTACGATGCCCTGTTGGAATGGAATAAATCACGCATATTCGCTGTGTCGAGGTTATCCCACCGCTAACGTCCATTTCTATTCCGTTTCTTGAACTAAAAATGTTTCCTGCAATCCACCCTCGTCTGCGTTTATCCAACTAAGTGTTAAAATAATACACACAACCCTCAAACTATATAATTTTAACTTGTAACTATTTATTAATAATTTGTACTTTTTCTTTTTTACCCAGTACATAGAGAATTTTAAGGAAACCAAGAACAAACTGTCACTTAACGAATAGTGCGTACTATTGAGCTTGTATTTTACAAAATGTAAAATATTGTAATTACGCATTTTACAAACACTTGGCTTCTGTGTTTCGAAACTCTTAGGTTTTTAAATAGCATTCATATATATCTTTTTCAAATTAATTGTCATATTTATCATTAGATTGTTAAATAAATACATACTGGTATTCCAAACAATGCTTTACCACATGATTTCGTCCATACTCAAATTGTCTTTATAAAATGGTTGGTTTTTAATAAGAAAGCGCTAAAATTTAAAGCACGGGTAGATCAAATTGTCTTCATAAAAGGAACAAATGCTGATATTAAATTTCAAACTCCAAAGCACAATTCTGAAATACTTTTAAATCAGTTGCCTCTGAAGGAGTACATTTCAAGATCGTTAACCTTCTGAAATTAATTGGACTCGTCATAAAGGAAACTAAAACATTCCACGGAAGCGTTTTCACGAGCATTCGCTGAAAGCAAATGTACATTCTTCTTTATTACATCATGAATCTCAATGGATGCAACACAAGCATTTTTGATTGCTTAATTTCCTTGCCTATGCACGCGTCATACGATATTTGCACTCAACGCTGGGGCGTATGTACTCAGCTATGAATGAGGTTACGCAATAATAACGCGAGAATTAAAAACAGAAGTATTTGGTTAATAATGCTGCACGCGCGTAAAAATGTTACAAAGGATTAGTTTTTATTTTGATCACACAAGTTACAACCCCGAACAAACACGACTATTAAAGACCTGTAGGAAACCATGACGTGAAAAATCGCAACCAAACAACCCGAGCGCATTGCATGTGTGCTCACGTGCTTGGCGGCGTCGACGTCACGCGGCGCGGCTCAGCAGCGCCTGCCGTTCGCTCGCCAGCCCTTGTACGCACGATACTACTTCGATTCGTCTTCAACTTTCATTTTATCATAAATAACCTCGCTGGCTTCCTATTGAATGCTGCAGTCCAATGCAGAATAGTCTCTCAGAGCCGCTAGCGCAACGCGTCGGCGCGAAGGTGCCCCTTCCTCGCTCGGATGCAGATTCCGTCCCCGTTGCTTCGTGGTTGCGCGTAGGGATCCTCACGGGCGAAGTAACGGAAACCACCTGACGCCATATCGTCTAAATCATTTCATAATTATCTATTAAAGTCAACTAGAAGTTCAAAGATATAGCGAGATGGAAATGGGGGAAGAGGAAAAGAAGGAAGATGAGAAGTAGATAATGAGAAGAAAGCAGAAGACATAAGGAGATGGAAAAGAAAATGAAGTAAAAGACGCAAGATGAAGACGGTAAAATGAGAAAAGGATCAAAAGACAGAGAAAAGAATAGGAGGAGTAGAAGAAAATGAATAAAACATCTTAAATTTTATTTGGATTATCACCAGATTTGTTTGCTTATTGCTACTTTTCACTTCATCTTTGATTTTTCTGTCTTTTTGTTTTTGACCGTGTCATTTCTGATTCCTTTCTGACATGTAAATTGTACACATTAAGCATGTTATTAACAAAAAATAAAGAGGAAGAGGAGAAGAACAAGAAGAAGCAGTTTTGGCCGAACCACAAATCAGAAAGGGACAAACAGGCCGCAATGACATGCAGCACACGGCCTGTATTCACACGTGAGTCTGAAGCGGGCATACAGAGCAGCGGCGCCCGCTGGCGTCACGCGCGCTGTTTGGTATGCCCCATGGAGGACCCGCGCGCCAGCGTCGGCCAGCTTTCTCACCCGGGCGAGCGGCGGTTTCCTCACCGGATACTTCACTCGCGGTCAATTCGTCGCACCTCTCCCTTCGCCATATGATGCGTTTCTCACAATACTTTCCATCATGTATTTTCTACACATGCCACCTTTTTAAGAGAAGTCACTGCGACTTCAAGTTTTCATTACATTCAACACATTTTTCTGCTTCATAAAGGTCAATTGCTCCAGCAGAAAGCATCGCAGATCACAGCGCTATGCGACACCATTCTTTTGTGCTAGATGCTTCGTATTCAATTATACTATTCGATTCACTACGTATCTGGTTCAGGAAAAATTTCTCACCAGTTCTACGTTTCTTTTGAGTGGTAAATTCGATTTTATAATTGCCATATCGAAAACTGTCGCCTTCAGAGAGAAAATTGAGAAAAAGCCACTACTACTACCACCCCACCACCACCAATAATAATAGTATTATATTATTATAATAGTATTATATTATTATAATATTATTAAATTATTATTATTATTATTATTATTATTATTATTATTATTATTATTATTATTATTATTATTATTATTGGAATAGTTGAATTTCTTCCCGTTGACCCTATTTTAATGTTGCAGATAGATGGCTCGTTTCAAGAATTTTTAGACCATATAAGATCAATCTTACGAGGATACCAGGAATTAAGACATTTGCACTTTATATATATTTACTTGAAAGTAAATATATATAAAGTGCAAATGTCTTAATTCTTAATGTCTTAATGCTTTGTTTCGCACGTTTGGCATGTATCTTTTCTTAAGCAATATAGAACAAGCGATTGACAATAGTATAAACATTACATTTTACGTAATAAAAACAAAGGAATACAAAAATATTAAAATTCATAGATACAATTTGGAGCTTATATCAGTGTTCAACATACAATATTATGAATTTTTTTATAATATGCTTATAATATAACTTAATATTATAATACAACTTATAAAACTATCCCAAAAGACAATACCAAATCCTTGCAGAACAATATTAATTCCATAATTAATGACTGGCACAAAAATGACTGGCATTTCTAGCAATGAAAAAAATTCACTAGTATGTCACAATGGAATCATCCCAAAATTATACAGATTACCCAAGATTCACAAACAACCCCTGTCTATGAGACCCATAGTAGCAGACATAAATAGCGCTTCTTATAAATTAAGCAGATTCTATCATCAAATTTTACGCCACATTACACGGAAAAAGTCTAGTCATGTCAGTAATGTTCTACAGTTTAAGAAATGCATTGATGCTATATCCATACCACCTGAATATATCCTCTGCTCTTTAGATGCTAAATTTTTGTATACCAACATCCCAATTGAATTATTAGATAATATTAAACAACATTGGACTCACATCTATAAATAGACCTTCATTCCCTTAGATCAATTTTTCATAGGTTTAAAAGCTATTTTAAACAAGAACTTATTTTCCATTCACTAACAAATTTTATCTACAAACCTTTGGATTAGCAATGTGATCTCCATCAGAGGGTCAATGAAAATCCCTTCTTTTACTTTTGTGTTACTCAGTGCATGAAATTCCATTCAAAAATACTGGAAGTCTTTACAATCTTCGTCTGTTGCGTTTACGAAATTTTTCAGTTACGTTTACGTTGCGTTTGCGTTATTTCAGTTACGTTTCATTTGATGTTCAGTGCAGTTAGTAAATACTTTTACTGTAAAACAAGAATTAGTGTGCGACGTTTTCATCTCCAAACACATAACAACCTCGCTGGGGCCAGTGAGTAGACAGACAGTAGAATGTGTAAAATATGCCTGCATTTATAAGAGAACGCATAACTCCTTGATATCGCCACTGATTTTAAAATGATGTTCATTGCCACCAATACAAGTAAGTATCAAACCAATTATTCATGTTTCCTTCATTTCTGCTGCACGGGCAACTGGTATAGAGAATTTTATATTTCCGTTATGTAGTAGCACTACTTTCAAGGTTGCTTTTGAAAGGTCTGTGAATAGTTGCCAATATGTAAAACATATTCTATTACCAATGCTTCCATGAAGGTTTTCATGTTGCAGTAAACTAGTTTACACCCCGGTACGTTTGTTAAACAAAATTTAAACATCGCCACATACCGTTACGTTCGTTTCACATAAGTAACATACAGTTTAATGGGCTCTGGGTTCTGTAACATGCAGTTTAATGGCATGAGATGCTATGAACTCTACAAATATCTGTGTAAATACCTGGAGAATGTACTGAAACACAAATGGGGTGCCCCATGTTTGTCCTGATCTCCAACTTTACATTTAAAATACGATTTGTAAGATTTTTCACTAGTGTGAGTGCGTTTATCAGTGATTTACTCCCCACAAGCGTAACGTTTTTTTTACATGAAACCTCAAAAATATTTTCAAAATCCTCTCGAAGATGGCTCCGATGTTTTTAAATGAACTTTTAGTTACTTCAATGGAAGAGTAAGGGAATTCTACAGAATGTTATTTCCAGGTATGTTCACATTATTACATTATTAAATATTAATAATAATTATTAATAACAATAGTAAAAAGGTTACTTTATTATTTCTAACAGCAATTTAAATCAAATCTTAAGTTTGGAGTGAAACCACGTATTCTTAACAACAATTAAGGTGAAACCTCTTATTGATTATTCGTCGTCCTACCATTGTTTGCAGTCATAAACGTTTTTCACATTCAAAGTTTCATCTCGATGTTTACCAACGAATACCCTCTAAAAACAACCAAATGAATAAAAGGGAAAGAACACGAAAAGGAAAGTTTCACGTCTCGTAAAAGAGGGAAAGTTCTCTCCCTCGCAGTAATAATTAGCGGAAAAACAGAAAGTCGCAGATGATTAAGAAGCACAAAGGTATCATTGGTTTGGAAAAGTCTCGAAAGGTCGAAAACGATCATTGAAAGGACGATTTGAGTGGCTCAAGCCGGTTCGCATTCTCTTACGTGGACGCTCATGCACGGTCAGTAATACTAGTAATTCTAGATAAAATGCATTTTGGAAAAGAGAAAAATACTTTTAAGATATGTTGGCCAATAATTTTTCTTTCAAACGATTACTACATTAACTACAGTTGACTTGTCACAATTTACATTTATTTCATTCCGATTATCCAAATATTTACATAAAATAATATCCCTTAAAATGTAATGTTACGTTGTCGTACGTTGACACCTATTCTATTCAAATAATTTGAATTCACACTACTGCAAACTGTTACTACAAATTAAGAATAATTCATGAAAACGATTGCGAGGACACAATTATCGAACCTGTTACATGCTGAAAAATGATTCGCGTAAAAGTACAAGTCTATAAATTCGTTAGGATTGGCCTCAAACAGGGATAACCAGTAAGAGGGCACAATCTTTTAATTCAAAGCCAGACGAACGTCAGCGATTGAGCTAACCCTCGGTGCAGCCGGCACGAAAAGTGGAGCGCACGCGAGGGATTCACTGGAGAAGCAGACTGGAAGGATATGAATAACAAAACGACAATTAAGATTAAAGATTTGGATTCTCGGACGATTTGTAAGACGTGAGGAATTAGGCGATTCAAAAGTTCCATCCTCGTTCTACTGATACAATAGCCACTGAACAAATTCCTCGCTTCGTATTTGAAAGTCTCTCGTGCTCATGACACCATGAAAATCCCCCTTCATCCGATCATCCAACAGAAACGTCTTTGGATTATTTGATTGATTAATGACTCCGAGCACTTCAATTGCCAAGGCCATTAGTCCCGTAAGTATTGTGCATGTTTATTTTCCTGAGGTGGAAATGATCTTCCCCGCTAGATGGGGAGATTCGGCACCGACTACCCGACGGATAGCGGGATTTCCTAAACCAGGTATCTCCCATCAGCGGACTACCGCCCCAGCCAGAACATGTTCTAAGCTCCCGACCGGTTTCCCGGCATGTGTGGTAGTGTAGAGCACGTAACTGTGTTTGTATGTGAGAAAGGGGTAAAGATATGATACGGAAGGGGAAGGAAAGACCACGCAGGGTTCGTGTTCATTTGTTAGGGTACTATTCCGTCGTTCGCCTGGTATTGATCAGAGAAACCACGGAAACTACCTATCGGAGCAGCTAGTCGCTAGAATTCTTCTCCAGACAGCGACAGAACTCAACGTAGCTATGTAGCTCGTATCAAAAATCCTGCCACCGCGGGGAGTGGAACCCAAGGACCTCCCGGACAGACGCACTGCAGTGCGTCAGTTGATACCCTGAGCCACCTCTCTCAGTCAAACGCCTTTGAAGCTGACGCCGCCTTCGAAACTAGCCCTTTCTGAAGCCGCAGCCTTTCCGCAGAACAAACGCACGTCAATGTTGTTCGGACTCTTTCCGGCGGACTGGGCATTGCTTCCGTCGCGCTGGGACCGTCACCGCAACGAGGCGGTCGCGCCCGTGCAGGCGGAGGCGGACGTGGGCACTGAGGCGCGCCGGAACAGCGAGGACTGAGCCACCAGTCAACAAATTCAAACACATTTTCAGACTTTTCCATTCCTTTTCTAAGAAATTTCTCTAAATCGACTATAGTCTACACTGCTTCTTCTATAAAATTCAGCCCCCAGTTGAGAGAGCAGTATTGTTCCTGCAAATTTTCGCTTAACCAGACTTTATGTTATATAAAAGTAAGTCCGATCCCCGATGAACTCTGTTAAGACGAAGTCTATTTAAGGTCGAATTAAGGTTTGTTCACCGTTTATAGACCGGGTGTACGTGCGTATAAACTAAATATGCAGGACGAGTTACGAAGTCATTAAACGATTACATTAAAGGATTAAATTCGATGGAAAAGTTTACATCCCAAGTGAAATCGTTTCTGCTGCATAACTGTTTCTATACAATTAGAGACTATACTGAGCATCACAAGAAAAGTAACATTAATTTTAACAATGTTACGTAATGCATTATTTACCATTTGTCCTGTATATATGTGTATAAACAACCTGTAACAACTACTGTACTACAGCCTCCGGGTCAATGACCCCCATCTCGATCAGGTTTTTCGTCCAGTTTCCCTGATCCATTGAGCAAATGCTGAGATGGCCCCTTGTTTTGCTTCTGGACATAAATGTAACTTCATTAACTGTGCACGTCTTCTAGAATTCAGTGGGAAATACAGTTATTCAAATTCTCGTTTCCATGTTGTCGCGGCAGGATTATTCCGAAGGACATGGATAAGAACCAAAATTTATTGCTTATTTATCCTCGAAAATAGATTTTATTACATTGGAGCTTTTTTTTAAGCAGTATATGACTTAGTGTAGGGATCACAGAATTTTGAAAATGTGCACACAATTCACTTTTCCCCATAGCACGTCATACGCACTTTGAACTGTTTTTTGACGTTAAATAAATAAATAAAAAGTCTCACATTCGTCCTCCTGATCTGATCATTAGGAATGAGGAAACATGGCAATATGGAAACATAGCAGGTTTACAATAACACTGCAATACAAAAAATAGTGCTCTGGAATAAAATTCCTTCACACTGGTACGACAATATTATTTCTCGAATTTCCCCATTACACTGTACTTGCCCTCCGAGCACTTAGTTCCTTTGCTCAGTGGAAAATTTTCGCTACAAGTGTTTCGACAATATGCTACATCGTGGCTCTTAGCCTCTATGACCATAGGGGGTCTACCAGCGTGGCGTGATTAATGGATATCGCGAATTCGGGGCTTTGGGGTTACGGGTCTTTGGAGACAGGACAAAGGGATTTTGGGGTTACGAGTCTCTGGTGCTAGCGGTCCCGACAGGGCCACTGCCCCATTGGGGGGACACCTGGAGGAAGAAATCCACCATAAGATGACGTGTAGGTCGGGATCGGATCTCATCATCCAGCGAGAAAGAAACACCGACCTCTCCCGGAATAACACATTCACTACACTAACGAGACTTTTGGCCATACCCGGAATCATCAATCAACGAAGGATCGGGTCTTCAAGCTACAGCTTGAAGAGCTTTAATTCTCCTTTTGCTCCTCTGTTGTCTCAGATCAAGAGGTTCTGGTACTTCGCGACTTCATGGATTGCGGGCTCTTTAATTCCCCATTGTCTCCAAACAACTAGGTAATGCTGTAGGAAAGTTCATTAACGCTTACGACGAAAACAGCCTTCGAAACACGCTCAAAGGAGAAGGCAAGGTCAGAGTATGACCAGATACTTAACGTTTCTTCCAGTTTGTTTATGAAATGAGTTTCGTAACTTATTTGCACAACATTCAATAGTCAGAAGTCGTATTACAAATTAGCATTATTCTCGATGTTTTGATATTTTTTAACCACCCAGCACAAATCGATTAAAACACAATTCTGAATTATAAAATTTAATGTTATATAAAATGTAATATAACCTGTAAAAAGTAACATAATATGAAAAATAGAAATGTTACTTCACCGTCAGCACCCGTCTTCTAGAGTTCAGTGGGAAATATAGTTATTCAAACTATCGTTCTCCATGTTGTCGCGACATAAAGCATATTTCTTCAAGAAGGACACGGTGAAGAATAAGAGCCCAAATCTGAAGCTGATTTGCTTTAGCCAATAAATTTTATTAAATCTGAGAGTATGCTCTCTCATCAATCCTTCGAGTAGTAAAAAACGCTCATTTCTTTCTGTATTCAGAATTCAACTTCTATATGGCTTATTCTTGGGTTTTCGTAATGTGGCAGCTGAGAGTATTATCTTCGAGATGGAAAAAGGCTTTTCGTGTCTTCCTCGGTCGTGCCGCTGGAGTCGCTTGATCTGCAGCACTATTTGATACGGTTGCGATCATGCGATATCTTGTGGCAGGACCGAAAAAGACACAAGTCATGCCATATTCTATCTTGAAGATAAAATCCTCAGCTGCCACGTTACGAAAACACAAGTATAGGGTAGGATTCCCAGAATTAAGAAAACGTTCACAAAATTCACTTCTCCCAGTACCACGTCACATAGTATTTTTCCACCGTCTTTGACTTAAGATAAAATAACATAAAAATAAATTTTAATAAAAAGAATCGGGAATTTTTATAACTCATAATAATCGTAACTATCATAATAATCATAACTAACACACTCTCGTAACTATCTATGGCGACTGATACAAAAAGCAGTGATAAGCAATTCACACGCCGCGGAGGGCCATGTTTGGGCCTAGTATTAAATTCAATAGTATGTTTTAGAGCGTCTGCATATTATTCATTATACATTGATATCAACCATTTTATTCAACACACCTTCTACAAAAATACTACATTCTATTGATATTTCAATAAGGACTGCTGAATAATACGATCAATATCAATTAAAAGCATTCCATTTAGCCGGTAGAGTAATACTTTTAAAGACATTTTCATTCAGAATCTTCCACGAGCATTTGATTTATTTGGTAAAAAAAACAAAACTGTATGTGTATGTATGAGGGAGAAAATCATCAGCGCAAGCTTTCTTAAGTTCCAGAATCCCTTCCCAACATTTTAACTATAAATAGTTGAAAGATGAATGAAATTTTAAAGTAATACTAGTAATAATATAATAATAATAATATAATAATATAATAATAAAATAATAATAATATATAATTGAATTGGTTTCTTTATTTACCATCAGTTTAGGGTCCTGATAAGTCTTGCGACTTAACATCAGGTGCCCAGTTTGTTACAAGTATTGTTTGTTACAAATGTATTTATGATATGATAGTTTTCACATGTTCCGAGTTATCAGGTAAAACATTATATGCTACACATAATTTACAGGATTTTTTGTTGTATGTTATATGATGTTACAGGTTTAAAGTGTTACATAAATAGGAAAGTTACATTTCAGTCTTTACAGATTGTTCATAGATTACAATTTCTCCTAGTTTACATCAGGTTACAATTTGTTAATAATTGTGCCATTCATACATTCAATTGAAAAATATGATTAATACGTACATAACATTTTAGAAAAACGTGTATATTGTAATGAGCAATAAAGTAGTGTTATCACTTGTAAGTTTGAATTTGATTGTAGTACTTTCAAACGTGCATTTTTTGGGATAACAGTTTTGTTAACATTATTTTTCCTTTCAGTACATTAATTTTAATTATATTTTACAATCAGTGACTCAGTATAATTTTTCAATTATATACCAATATTTACAAGACATCTGTATATTGATGAATGTTTGTGTTAAGTACAGAGTGTTACTCCGATTCTATATTTTGTAGCCATTGTTTGATGTTCCTTATATTCTTTGCTTTGGGATTTATATCTTCTGGGATGCTATTGATTGTAGGTATAACACATTTGAGTCTTTTCTCCGTATTTGTTGTATGATCTTGGCACATTAAATTGTTTCTTTCTAGTTTTGTAAATGTGATCAGTTATTTCTTTGTATTCTCTTGTATTAAGGTTTTCTGTTATGTGTATATATTTGTAGAAACTTCTGGGAGTCAGTGTATCACAATTTATAAGGAGTTGGTTTTTTGGGTCTTTGTCATTCCCTGATAACAAGTCTTTTTTAAGATTTTTTGTTGCAGCATATTTAATATAATAACAATAACAATAACAATAACAATAAAATTTCAAAAACTAAAGACGTTTTCGTTCCTGTGTTATTGAACACCTATTTGCAACGGTAAACGAACTGAAGATTTGATTTTTCTGCATTGCTAACAATATAGTAATTCACCCTCAGCTCTTCTCCTACCACTACAAGCAAAAGGAGACCTCAACAAAACGTGCGCATAGTGACGCTACATTTATGTCCAGAAGCAAAACAAGAGGCCAATTCAGCATTTGCTCAATGGACTAGGGAAATTGAACAAAAATCAGATCGAGATGGGGTCATTGATCCGGAAGCTGAAGTACATTACTTCAGCATACTTATACTTCATTCAGCTTTCTTCAGCTTACTTTAGTATTAGGTGCAATATCTACGTCTTAGACACGAAGAAAGTAATCTGATTCTTGATGGTACATAAATTATTAAATTTTAATTGTTAACTTAACGACAAAAAACCTTTTAATGAATATCCGAAGATATTGTAATAATTATATTGCGGCAGATCCTAACAATGCATCACTATGCCGGTGATTTGCAGCTTCGAAGCAAATGTTTCCCCAGTAGCATTGAACAGTTGCCACATAATTCGTCAACGATTTTTGGTAGAATTCAAAATATTCGTTCAGTCCCGCGTGCCTCGATATTGATTCCCTTACACGTAACAAAAAACTGTGCCTATCGAATTTGACTAGAAACTATTTTCATCGTTGTGATGTGCCCGGCTACACCACACGGATCTCGCGTCGAAAGTGATTATGTACTTTCCACACTTTCCTACCAATCAGAGCGTATCAGATCCAATCTTTGGTGATCCAATACGGGAATCCAACGATAATCCACAAAGACCTTGCATTGGAAATCAAAATATGAAATTATAAGTGATATTCGTATATGTAAAGATTGAAATAGATGTTGAGATTTTTGCCAATACACAAACTCTGCTGTCAAGTTTGACCCTCACTCCTACGAATATTCAGCCCCTATTCGAGAAGCTGGCGAGCATGAAACACGAACAATGAAAGACAACAAACGGTTTAAGGTTGTTTTTTTAATTATGATTCTTTTTTTAACTTTCTTGTTTATTCTTTTCCTTTTTTATTGTAAAGTAGCAAGATGATGCATTTCTTTGGATTTAATTTACTTCATACGTAATCAATGTAAATTGAGTTTCGTATCAACAAGTCGATGTGTGTAAAAATAAATAGAAAAAAATTAGAAGGATGCAAAAAATCTCACTCCATCACCTTGGTACAGAAATGATTGTCAGAAATTGATACTGACTTTGTTACATCACACTCTCGGGTTGAAACGAAGAGCTATAAGTCTGTTTTAAGGTGATGAAAACACTTGGAGAAATTTGTTTCGGAGAGAAAGTAAAGATGGTGAGCACAAGTAAAAGGATTCTACAATGCCTGAGCTGCAATCGGCCATTCCCTTGCCCGTGACTTCCGTGAATTGCGTGATTAGGTGAGCACGTGACGTCATCAAACTCGCCACTGCAGGAGACAACAAGGGACCCTTTACGACCTGCATCCATATGAGAGAAAAAATAAACTGAGGAATATACTAATGAACTGAACTGTACACGACGTCAATAGACGAAGCCTCCAAGGAGAGAGCGCCCTATTAGCTCGATTCGAACGGTTGTGACTTCAAGCCCCACCTTCGACTTTAGTCTTCCTGTTTGTTTATCCACCTATCGCATCCCATTATACATTTCTACGGCTTAAAGCGAAGGGTTTTGGGTCCCTGTAAAAAACGACTCGAGACGCAGTGTCGGCTCTTCTTGAATAGCTGCATGCTTTAAATGAAACGAGCGGTGGGACTGCAGGGAAGGCAGACGCGTGCAGCTACGCAGGCTCGAAGGCTGGCGGCGCAGGCGGCGCGGCCCAGACGCCAGTTGGCGGTGCAGCGCTAATGGGCCGCGCCGCTCTGCGCCGCCCATCGCCATCGCGTTCTAAAAAGCCGCTCGTCCTGGCTGCCGGCCACTGCAGTCCTGCTTCATCGTGCCTCTCCTTTTCCTAATTCTTCTTCATTTCCTGCTTTCTCTGCTCCATCTTCCCCTTTTCCTACTTCCCTTCTCCATCTTCATCTTCTCCTCCTTCCCCTGCTCTGTCGTAACCTTTTCCTCCTTTCCCTGCTCCATCGTAACCTCCTTCTCCCCTTGCCCCATCTTAACCTTCTCCTCCTGTCCCTGTTCCATCTTAACCTTCTCCTCCTGTCCCTGCTCCATCTTGACCTTCTCTGAGCTGTATGACACAAGAACTTTTTGATGAAAATTCTTCGTGGTGTGAGTATTCTTCATGTCTCACAAGCATCACGACTTTTCGTGTCAGTACTATCAAATCAAATCTCTAGCTCGTTTCCTGAAGTACGTAGGCGAATCAAAAAGGACGTTCTCTAGCTCGCCGCGAGAGCACGTAGTGTTTCATGCCCGTGGTCAACGCAGAGCAAGCTACAGTAACTGCAGACACGTCCGATAGGAAGGTTGGTATGGTATCCCGTCAAGTTGGTTTACAGAGAGGTAGAATCAATGGCGCGTGAACTGGATGTTCACTCCAACTGTGAACATTCACTTGACGCACAATTAGAGGTGCGTTTGTATTGCCAAACGTTTAACCGGTTGCGAAAGGCAATTAAAGAAAAGCGGCGGGGGAAATTGAGCGCCAGTGTGATTTTATTGCACGATAACGGAACACCTCACACGACCCGCCAAACATCCGACCTGCCGTAGCGATCCAAGTGGGAGGTGTGGCATCATTCTCCATACTATCCAGACTTCGCGCCATGCGATTATCATGTGTACGGAAAGCTGGAAAAGGATCTCGGTGGACGACGATTTCGAAACGATGAGGAGGTGAAACAACTATCTCCAAGTGGTTAGATAGTGGTGGAGGTGATTTCTACGCATCAGGAATCAAGAAGTTGGTTGTCCGTTCAGAGAAATGTTTGCAGTCTCTTGGAGACTGTGGAAAAGTGAACTTACATTGTATGTTGTCATAGCCATGTTGCCTACGTGTAGGTGATTTCATAAATGGCAATAACTTGTACGTATAACTTACTATTTGATTCGCCCTTGATAAAGATCAATTGTATTGTAATCATAGGTGCGTGCTTAGGGACGCCAGGGGGCCACGCCCTCGTAACAAAATATTTTATATCGGTAAATATGCGGAATTCCTGATTTCCCGTACGTTTTTTAGGCGACACTGGGGGAACTGATACACGACATTTGGAGGAGAAGCTCTCCAAACCACCTGACAACCTGTAAATGTTTCAACATAAAAGCAAATGTAGAATGTCTTAATTACATCGTTAGAGTTATAATTTTATTCTCTTTGAAGTATGTTTTATTTATTTAGTGGTAAAAGTTCATAGTAAATAAAAATGTATTGGAAAAGGGCCCAGAAATGCCTCCTCCATTGTTGTAATCTGCGCACCCCTATGATTGTAATATTTCTCGTTATGAAATATTAGCAAAAATAATAGTTGCTATATAGTATATTCATCAAACAAATAAGAGTGAAGGGGAAGAGATTTTGGAACTTAGAAAGCCTGTTTTAATTTTAGCCTACTTCTCATCCATACGCCACATACTGTTCACAATTTAAATAAATACATAAATAATAAATGCGTGAATAAAATTATGTTATTTTCGAGCTAATCTCTCCAATTCCTCGAAAGACTCTTCAGTTGCCTCAGTCTATAGAGCATTCGTTTGGATAATACACAGTCTCGGGCTCCCATGTCGATGGGAACAAATATTTGCATTTCGTAACAATCCACTTTCAGTGTGAATATTTGGTGCATTAATACTGTTTCACCATTTTCAATGATTCTGCAGCGACTGACCGAGAGGTGGTAGAGTTCGAATCCCGACTGTAGCGGATTTTCGACACTAGATTGAATTTTAGGTCTAATTTAACCGCTGTCTGGAGGATAATTCTAGCGTCCAGCTACTCTGATAGGTACTGTATCGGAGTTCCTCCAGTCGAATGCCGAACCCAACTCCAAGCGAGTGCCCGAGCAGCATTCTCACAAGCGGGCCACATACCGAATGCGATCGTTCCTTCCTTTTCCTTGACCTACACTCTCCCCTTGTGAACAATCACACACTCACACTTCTATGCATTACACTGCCACACATGTTGAGAGAGCAGTCGGGGCCTTGTTGGCGGCGATACCTAGGGAAGGAAATCCTCCGCAACTCAGCGTACAGGCCGGCGTCGGATGTCTCTATCCAGCGGAAGAAGAACACCGCCACCTCCCAGGATAAAACATTCACTACACTAACGGAACTAACAACCATAGCAGTTAACATGCCCGGCAACATCAGACAATCAATTAATCAATCCATACTGCAGGTGCCCAACGCTGCCGCAGAAGCCCGGGGTAGGACGGTCGCTCCCAGCTCATTTCATTTCATCGATTTTCGTCAACACACAGAAAAGCCTGTAGTTGACGTATGGAAAGAAGTGTGATGTGCAAAGGTTTTCTAGAGCTCCAAAATCCCAACTTCATCGTTTTAGTATACTTACACCAATGAATAAAACTTCTAACAAAGCGAGTTTAGCAACATTTGAAAACTAGACATTTTCTTGGGCATAGTTAATGTCCAGAAGAAAAACAAGCAACCATCTCAGCATTTGCTCAAAGGATCAGGAAAACTGAATGAAAAACCTAATCGACAAGGGGATCAGTGACCCAGAAGCTGAAGTACAATAACTGATATTAAGATATATTTAGTCTTTTGAAAATTATATAATAGAAGTATTAACAAAAGAATTAAATATCATCGTTAACACATTACGCCCAATATAATTTTGTGCGCACAGCGCTCGCTCGTTGTGGGTCAGTGCGTGCACTGCCATTGTGGGAGCTCTCTGGGGGTCTGTACTTGCAACTTTTAGCGCTAAACCTTTGTTATATAACCAAATTATATACTAAAGCGCTCCAAAACGCCAAACGCTGGTTATTTTTTTCCTAGAAGAAGTTGCAAAACCGTTTGAACTTAGCTGCCCCGTCAAGCCCCGATTTACCCCGTCAACTTCGGCGAGGACCAGCCACCATTTGCTTTACATCGGCCTCACCCTCCGACAGAACCACAGGCGTAAAGCACCTAAGCACGGTCTTGGATGAAGACAACCGACGCAAATTATGAATACACCACACAGAGTACAATGCTTTAGCGATCTCGGCTAAATCGATATCTAGCAATCAGAAATGAAAAACACTTGCATTTATGTTTCATTTAGGATGTCTCCATCTATTGAAGAGAGAAAATTCCCAAAAGCAGATTTTAGATTAGAAAAAAGCCCTTGAAATTGCCTGGCCCATTTTTGGAAAGATGGGCTCTAATATGAATAGTATAACCTTTCATTGTACATAACCAGCAGCAGATATAGATGCAACAGAAAAGATTTTACTTGGCACTTAAATTCGCGAATCGATTTTAATTGTTTAATTAATCTGGAAGTGAGTTGTATAGTAACGTCCGTACAAAAGTATTAAATGCGCAGTTCTTGTAGTGAACTGGCATCTGATGAAATGTGTTTCCTACGACGTATGTTGTAATTATAAATATCTGCATTACACACAAATTTTCCGACCCTTAAGTAATTTTTAACAAAAACAACAGATTCGTAAATAAATAGTCAAGGTAATGGTAGGATTCCGATTCAGAACACGCGGGGATCAACCTCACCGGCCACGCAAGTTCAATGACTCGTAAGACCCTCTGGAACGATATACGAAGCGACGTATCAGAGCACTCCATTGGCGACATTAGACATAGGAGTTCGCAGGTAACAATTGTTTACGGGGAATATTGCGAAGAAGCAGGTCCTGGTTGGATCATTTCCTGCAACTAGAGAAAATGGGATGTGGGTATTTCGTGGAATTGAGATTCCCTAAAGACCGGAACTGTTGGATAACTTCTGCTAAGCAACATCAGGAAACCCTATACGAAAGTACTAGAGCGTTTACAAAGTTTTGAACCATTTCTAGCGTAACCTCACGAAAGACGTATCGACCGAAACGTCGGAGCCAGTTGTTCAAAACTGTCCGCCACTGAAGATGCGTAGAACAGGTGGTCCGTCCTGCGTGCGAGTCTCGACGATGACAAGATGTTCGACACCTAAGGAGCTGAATCGCGAAGGAAGAAAGGACTTTCGAAGAAATAGCGCAGGCCCCATTCTCAGACTCCCTGAACTTTACAAAATTGTAAAATATTAATATTGCAAAACTACAATACTGATGCTAGCTATTTTTACTTCATTAATTGGGATCTTCAAAATTTGATCTTTAAATCAAATGTACATGTCGTGTACAAATATGAGCAGTTTTGAAAAATTTTTGCAAATTTTCGAACTAGCAGATTTGAATTTCTCGCTTTTCTTTTGCTAGAAACTTTCAGGTGTTATCAAGTTGCAATGCAATGGGAACGCCGCGACACGGTAGTTTGAAATTCTCAGAACACCTTCTCATTGTTAGGCGGTATTTCTGAGCGTATTGAATAGTTTTGGATTATTGAATTTGTATTCATATATTAGCTTTAAATGAATTACAACTAGTTTATACTTTACACGCTTTATGTGGATAGGGACTATATAATCATATGATTGTATCTTTATTTTCATTAAGTTTGATTTTTAAAATATTAAAATTAAAATATTAAAATGTTTAAATGTTTTCTAGTGCACGTTTTTATCACGTGAGGTGACTGTTCTCCCCCGCTGGACGGCGAGATTTACGCCGATCTACTCGTCGCGCCTCGCTTTGCGGGGTTCCTTCATCCAGGTATCTCCTACAACGGGGCACCGCCGAAACCGGAACAAGCTTCAAGCTCCCCACATTTATGGTAGTGTAGTGCATGTAAATGTAAGTGTATATACGTTAGGAGTGAGGATAGAACAAGAAGAAGGAAGATCGCGCGCGGCTCGTAACCGGCCCGTGACCTGCTTTGGCATTCGCCTGGCGTTGATCGGAGAAACGACGCAAAACTACCGATCAGAACAGCCGGCCCATAGAATTATCCTCCAGACAGCGCCTAAATTCGACTCCGCTATCTAGCTAGTGTCGAAAATCCTGCCACTCTCGGGACTCGAACCCTAGGACCTGCCGGTCAGAGGCACTGTAGTGAAATCAGTTGATGCCCTCAACCTTCTTAGTAGGTTTAAATGTTTTCGAACTTCTCAACTGGACTTTAATATTGATTTAGAGCTGTATCTAATGATTTAATGAATTCATGGATACATGCTGCAACGGTGATCTCATATGAAGGCAATCGTTTAGTTTCTCCATTAATCGCAATCATTAATAGAGTAACATGTGGCTAGACTACGAAAAAATATTGATTGATTTTTCACATGCTCACAAATAATGGCACTTTTGAAAATTGCTTAAACAGCTTCCTCATGTTATGAATGGATAGGTTTTAGAATATTTGAATAACAGTGTGTGGTGTACTTCAAGGCTTTTGATGAAGGTTTGCCAGAGATGGTCGATATATAGGCTGTATTTTATAATTATAATAAAATAATAATTATTATTTTACTATTATATTGAACATTTGTACAATATAATTTGTACATACTACAATTTCGTACATTACGAGACAACTAGCTCAAAATTTCCACGCTTTAGATTAAGCACTGATGGAACAAATCATTCAAATCAACTACTACGTTCTTTGCGTTAGAGTTTTCGTGATACGTGAGACTAAAATTTCGAAATTTGGAAGCTTTACATCTTAAAAACTATAATAACCACAAAGTCTGTTGCTCTTTAACTAATTAAGAATTTTAATTCAATGAAAGAGAGAATATCCATGTAACAATTGTTTGGACAGAAAACATATCGAATCGTGTGTCTCATTTACTGAATTTGATCCTATACTTAAAATTTTATTGAAATATTTCTTATAATCTCTCTCACTAATACCGCCAACAAAATATAGGGCCCACAAAAAGTAGGGCCCACATTCACATATGTAATGTGAATGATAACTCGAAAATTCTAAATGTACAAGATTTATATATTAGGGGATATTTAATTTGGTTTGAAAGTTGTTATATTTTACATTGTGATCATCCGTTTCACTGAACATTCCTGAATTGAAACAGATGCGCCGCGTTTTCAACGGGCAAATTATTTTCCCTTTTTTCAACCGTGCTTTCATGCCTGGCATACTTCCTTCGGCTCTCTAGGGAACGACTTGCCACGAAATATCCATTTATGCTTCTATATTTATATCCATTTTGTCCTTTATATCAAGTGCGTACGGCACTTCTACTGATCGTTGGATCAGGTCTGACCCAGAGATAAATACGTTTATAATCTCACTCATATTTATTTGCGCTTTGTTTGTTTCATATTTTCTGTACTATCACTTTTGTATAAAATAAAAATAAATTGATTGCACATCAATAATGATCAGCAATTCCTCAACTACACACGGTTCGGAGATACTCTGAGACTGAATGTTACTGAGACACACTGAGACGGAATTTCCTGGCGCTCAACCCGGTCAAGATGCATTTGACTCCGCATGTGCATTTTCTTCGCGCTCCCTGCCTATTCCGATAGTCACACAATTCCCAGGTACAGAAAAGATATCATAGGATGATAACTTCCCGGACGTTTCGATCGGCAAAACGAAACTGATGTCGCCAAAGTCATCAAAGAAAGCGACCGGTGCCAAAACTCTGCGTTCCCGGTCAGATGCTTGTTCCGCGAACAGGTGCACTGCTACCTACTACCCACGTTGCACGCGGCAGCCTTTCAAGTCGTGGGCCCAGAGAGTCAAGGGGCAGAGACTTGGCAGTCCTCAAGCATACATATAACATTTTTCTTACATTCTTTTATTTTAACAATTACCATTATCATCTGGCCTTTGATTCATTGATTTCATTTAATTTATTTTTCGTAAAAACGGAACAGTATGTGACGTATCGAGAAGAAGTATAATCTCCATATATTTTCTCGAGCACGTACTGAGTGCATGTATTTTTCATGACGTATGATTGTCCTAAAAGTTGGCGATATATCAAAATAACAAAAAGAAACTGTTCTCAAATGTAATTCCTGTTTTTTTTTTGTTTTATTTTTTAGTTTTTCCAGGAATTTTCTATTTCTCGCTTTTTCTATATTCAAGGATTCCAGTTTCGCATACCACCCGGATAACTTACCGTGTCGATTTTAGAACAATTCTTTGGGAGCCCTTGCACCACCACTCCCGCCTCAAGTCCACTGGCTTCATACTCCCGCCGTGTCTGTCGAGGGCGGCGCGGGCAAAGCGACTTGAACTAGGGATCAAGCGCCGAACCACACGCGAAGGGACACGCCCCTTTTTCGTCCTCGCCTTCACCGCTGACGCGCAGACAGCCGCACGTGTGCCCGCGCTCAGGGGGTGGGGGACGCACGTAAGGGCGGCAAAAGAACTCTGGGTCCAATCGGCTGGGAGGTCATGCAACTGGCATTTACCATTGGATCTTCCAAATATTGCAATTGCATTCGCTTTTCCATACATTCCCAAAACCATGATTCAGAAGTTTCAGTCTGAAGAAGTCACGGTAGATATTGTAAAAATTGTTCTTTACCGACCGAGTACGTCGATTCCCTCCTACATCGCGTCATACATGTACAGATTCATGGAAGCATGATCCAGTGCCTTGCCATGTAACATTGCTGTAGAAAGGTGTCTGGGAGAAGCAGGTGCGCCCAGAGAAAATCAAGGACCCTGGGGCAGTTGATCTACGGGAGCCCCTCATTTAAAAGTTTGTTTTTTAATTCTCTCCTCCTCCTCGAAACCCATAAACAGAATTCATTTCCCTATGCATCAGAAATATCTTATAGCGTTAAATTTGGATTAGGGATGAATACATTTTTTAATGAAAAAAATCGGGGCTGTAATTAAGTCAAGGCCTGGGGCAAGTCGCCCCCCCCACACACACACACACTTCTGGTCGCCCTTGGGGAGATCACTGGGTCGACTGCGTTCAGCAATCTAAGGGACATGTACACGCTTGGCGCACAAGTCGCAATTGCCCGGGAACACAAGCGTCGGTGGTCGTAAATTTTAGGTAAAACCCACTAACGAAACCTGTTTGCTCCATATTTCCTTCAGGAAATTGATTCGTGATTCACTGGTTCTGAAGACTGTGGACGTCACCTTGCACTGGAACAGTTTGTTACATATGTGAAGATTTTACAGGTAAAACATATCTGCCAAGGCGTGGGTCCGCTGGGTAAAGCTGGGCGTTGAGCGCCTTCGGAAAACGGTGAAACCTGACACGTATTATTAACCCGAACGGGTACATTTGGCACCCGTTCGGGTTAGTATACAGTAAACCCTCATCAAAATAAATTCCAAGGGACTAAAATAATCCGTGTTCGTTTATAAAAAAACTGCTTTAGTTGTTTTATAAAGGGCCTTATGTGATTCCTTACCGGAATCCAAATTTTGTTCAAGTTAGGGAGTTCGTTCTAACGAGGGTTTACTGTGCTTTCCGGGCGAAGCGGAGGCTGTGGGTAGCTATCGGCGCGCCCTCCCGTCTACGCCACGGCGTTCGGCAACCCGTTCACCCCTCCGTGGCCCTTT
Organism: Teleogryllus occipitalis; assembly: GCA_011170035.1. Classification (NCBI taxonomy): domain Eukaryota; kingdom Metazoa; phylum Arthropoda; class Insecta; order Orthoptera; family Gryllidae; genus Teleogryllus; species Teleogryllus occipitalis. The sequence continues at coordinate 160,899 of BLKR01009127.1, read as the reverse complement.
TCGTTTTCCTCGTTACATCGTCCCTCTCGCAATCTGGAACATGCTAGGGCGCCGCCCTACGGTGGTGAGGTTCCCAGTCACATCCATTTCCAATCCGTCCCCCGACGTCATCGGGCTGGGGGGTTGCCGTTGTCCCAAGTTGAATGTATTGAAGCGTGCATGCGCCGATGCTTCAGATCGTTGCAATTCTACGAACTGCACATTAATGACCTATCTATTTCAACGACCTCAGTAGCTCAGCAAAACAACTAAAAAGAGCATTCTACTACGGAATTTGGAAATATCATGGAGCGAATATGGAATACTTGATGGGATAATTCCAAATTGGGTTTTAAATGTTGACATTTTCATTAATAACTACTAATTTATTCCTATTTAAGGTTCAGAAGATTTATCTACATTCTTCTTTTATCTAAGAAGTTCATCTCTGATATTTCATAAAGAAGGAAATCCCGCCGACCGCTGTCACGGATCTACGGACAAGCGTAGGCGCTGCTGACATCAACTGAACCGAAGGCAGAATGGCATCATGCAAGACGTATCTAGGTCCCGAATTCCCAACTCGACAAAATCATAGTCTTATCGTTTTATGTTAACATCGTCGCTGAACTCTGCACGCTTCAGAGATAAAACGTGACAGGCCCAACAGTGCATGGATGTACCACATGCTGACAGGAACCTATCCGGTTCCAGCCCTCTGTACGAATAAATGAACAACGATGAATGAAATCTTTTCGAAAATCAGTGTAAACAAATAGGTACGTGACGTACAGAAATGTCCGAAAATTTTCTGTCATATCTGTACCATCGTTTTCAGTTTCTAGGGTGTTTCAGCATAAACGACATAAAATCACAATGACAAAATTCTGACAACACAGTAAACATTTCGTAACATTATTATAAACTACACATCTTCGCAGTATTTCATTATTATCTCATATTTTTATGAAAGGCGAGATACGAACATCCGCCCATGGACATACAGAATGCAAAATATGGGTACAAAATTTACACTTACCAACGTGTGCTGGTACCCAAATTCATTTTGAACGGCTAACCGTTGCATGTGAGACATTTTCCAGTCAGTGTTCAAGTCAGGCCGATGATCGTATGTAACACACTCACGAGGCACTCAGTTAACACATTACTACCACTAACCACTGAACGAACTGTTCTGGGAGCATTGCCTCACACCTGCCACCTGTTGGTTCTTAAGAATACTAAGAAATAAGTCAAAACAAATTCTGTACGTCATGTTTTAAATGGTCTACGTTTCATGTTTTGGTTCAAAACAATGATCACTTGTCTTTGAGTAATTAATGTGAGTAAAAAAAATTGATTTTCTTAAATATTACTTTTAAAACATTTTCTTTGCTTTATATATTCATGTTTTGTCAACAACTTGAAGGAAATGAATCTGAAGCAATGAGTAATACTTAATTCATTAAACAAAATAAAAGAGATGTATTATGAATAATATTAATAATGGTCTTATGCAACAGAATTATGTTTGTTTTATATAATAAATTATAAAATTGTTTGAGTTTTATATAATTCCTAAAACAATCCATATCAAAAGGAGAAATCACTCCAAATCAAAATAAAGAAGCTACTTGAACCACTTTCTATAAAAATTAAGATTCCATTTAAGTAATAACAATAAATACTCTTGAAAAAGTATTTTATTTATACAAAGTTTGTACAAAAATGGAAATATATTTCCATTAATTTTTATATAATTTCAATTGCCCAGTTTTCTCCAATGAATACACAGTAATCATTTGATAATCACTGTTTCTATATAGACAAATTCTTTTATTCAGATACCATTATCCATCTTCAAAAGTTTCCTCTGAAAAACCTTAAAAAATTCTGAAAGATACTTTGAGACACAACATTGAATAATGCATTGCACTTATAATTTGAATAACAATGCAACATGTCAACTGCTCAACATACCAGCCTGAAATATAAATACAGAAAAATGATTTGTTTTGAAGTTTGTTACTGATTTTCAATTCCATGTCAGGAATATTGCACAAGCCAATGTCCAATGCATGGAATAATGAACACTCACAGGGATGTATCAGGAATAAAGAATGAGGATAAGGCTTCGAATCACAAAAAAAAAAAGAAAAAGCTTGCTTATCAGAAACAGTATCTGAACTGTAAATTCTCATAGAAATTATTAAACTCAATTATACAGTCCCCTTCCCAAAGGGCCATAATACAGTTGAAAATAGCCATATCCGAGTACACATTTTTAAAATGTCGGCAAATGACAAGTCACATAACAATATATTTTTAATTTTTTATTCTTGTACAGAAGTTAAAATGCAATATGTTGTATACATGGTACAATGCTAGTACTTCCAATTATAAATGAATATCTTCAATAAATTAAAATACAGTTTCCCATACACATCACATTCCAGCAACCAATGAACATTACATATTTTACATAAATATTCCATATCACTTTATCAGGAACAAGAAATATAAAAAAAAACAGCATCAGAAGATTTTAAAGAAACTTGATAATAATGCTGAATCTGGTTGCAAGTGAGCATACATTGAAAAATCAATGGAACTTTCTTTCCAAAGAAACTTTTACATTTATTCATGGGCATTTCTACCTGCATGCAATTCACACACATACACACATTCCATTAACAAGGCAATGGACCAGTGTAAAGAGAGGATAGAAATTCACTGTCAGTAGAAAAATAATTCATTCTATTTTTGGGCAGGAACTTTTAATGTTAATGAACCTTGACTATTTCAGTGATTGCAATATTTTTTTAAGAAACAGTTTTATTCTAACATGACGTTGCAATAGTTCACATAAATCCTGCTTCCATTCTGTGAAATTTTGGTATATTTGATACTATCAGGCACATTATTCTGTACAAATAGAGGGGGGGCTACATACATTTGAATATGAAAAGGCACATTCATTGGCAGGTCACAATTCACGCAATATTCTAAAAATAATTAAATGTTTTTTTTATATTTGTCACTTCAGTAGCAATAACTTGCATAGTCTAACATCTTTTTGTAAAAAATTCTTGAAGTCAGCAGTTTCATGAACTTTATCAGGAAACAACATTAAACTATTTGCATATTAATCTAGGATAGAAATATCCTGGAAATAAGAATAAGGCATTTGGAAGATGAAAGACCTAACTAATTCTGCAAAATATTCTGTTTCCACTATTGACCCAAAAAAGAGGTCATAAATGGATTAAACCCATTATTCCAGAGAATCTCCATCAAGAGGAAGTAGGAATCAATGAAATTACACTTGTTCAATATTGTATCATCTTATTTCACATCATATCTGTAAAACATCAGCATATAACATTTATAATTTGCAAATGGGATTGGTTTCTAGTTTAGATGAAACTTTTTGGAAGAAAACTGCCCAAAATGAACAATATTAGCTAAAGGACACCAACTGACTAGATTTTTCTTAAAGTAATTCAAAGTAAACTATTAAACAAACATTCAATTTCCCAATCAAAATGTTCATAATATCAAATGCTTAGTTGGGTCAGTGTCCACCATCAGTTTAATGATTCAATAGAGGTTTAAGCAATCATTGGGCATTTCTATACACCTGCCTGCTGTTAAAAAAGGTTTAGCAGGTTATTTGTGCTAGACACCAGAATCACAAATTCTTAAGCACCAAGTTTACATTCAATGATCATTTTAGTCATTGATAAATATAATTTGAGTACTGAAGCTAAAAAAGTGAATTAATGTAAGAAATAAATCTATATTATTCATTAACTCAAAAGTATATATATATTCTTATATATATATATATATATGTAAAACGAATGCTACTGAAATGCATCAACAGTTAAATATTGATATAGATAAAGGCACTCTACGTTAAGAAACATACAAAGATACAAAAATAGACAACCATTCTGGAACTATAAGAACACACCATACCCCTGACATTTAACTTCCTGTATAATGACAGCTTTACAACTGATTTCAGCAATTAATAAAGTAAAAAGATTTATTCTTTTGGCAATAAAGATATACACTGCTCATTCTTTGCCAATTCTCAAAAGCAATCTCAGCAACTTCCTTAATTTGGTGCAGGTGTAACGGCCTGTTGGCCAGGAGCTGCAGTGCCGGCTGGTGCAGGGGTTGGCTCAACTGGGTTTGTGGCACTGGAGCTGCTATCTTCTCCTGAATATTTTATTACCAAGATGACTGCAAAAATATCACAACAAACTCAATGCATTATCGAAAAAATCATAATTCAAATAAAGCATATGCTAAATATTAAACCAGGTTTCAAAACTACATTTGTTCACCGAGATTATTCATTTTGAGATTTTTAAAAATGAATTCGATAGTAAAGCACTTCATGGTTTCACTAATTTTTAATGACAAAAACCTCCACAAAGTTAATAAAAAGGATAAGCTAATTGCTATTGGGAGAAGATTCCAAATATCATTGGTTTAATGAGACGACTTGTCCATGAAATCTTTAACAAATGAACTTTCTAAAACAAGGTACATGACAAAAATAACTGGAAGAGAATAAACCATTAACAGAACATTTTCTTATTGGGTAAAAAAGGTTGCTTGGCTTCATTCTCCTTCTATACTATTTTATCATTCAAATTTTTTGGTGAACTCTCTACTGTAATCATACAAAAAAGTCGCATGAATACACAACCATTGTTAAAATGATCTTTGTTGATTTGATGATCACTAATTTCCCAGCAATTCCACTATTATTTGATACTCAACATTTACCAATACTGCATTTATGTGCATAAGATAGCACATACAATGCCCCTAAGGTTATAATGACCAACCAGACAATAATTGAATTTTCCTTTCATAATAGATTTCCTATCCTGTACAAAAAACAATGAGCCATTATGAAAATATGCCTACATTAACAAACACGCATGCTACATAACTATTTTTTTCAAAATCAGTTTTGATTACTCATAAAAAATAACTTCTGTAGTCCTGGATAAATATTTTAAATCAAATGTTGTGTATCAAATGAACTTTTTGCTACCACCTGCATTTAAGGTTTATTTGCCAGACACCTCTTGAATTCAAAAGGACCCAACCCTCAATTAGCTGCACATGGCTGTTGGGACCTCAAGCTCTTATTTTTTGATGATTTCTCAGTTGCTATTAAAGTTGAAGGACTTTTTCCCACTTTATAAATTCTATCTTCCTCTGGCCTGTCATTGTCGTATTAGAATGTCATTGGCAAGTACCAATGCTCTTGGAGCGTCCCTGCCTTAGTATTAATGATTTCATTTGTTATGGTAATTTATGATTTAAAGCATGTGCAACTACTTCAAATTCTACAAAATGTTGTCATTGCTACATATGCACAAGATCGTCGGATAGGGTGTTTTACATATAGAACAATACAAAACAAAAAGTCTGCAATAACCATTGCAATTCAGTGCAGTTTCTACAAATTCCAAATAAGAAATATTCCCTCCCCATGATTTTACACACTTAATATTATTTCACTACAGATTTGCTGAGCGAGCCTAGCATCCAAGATGATTTTACTGAAGAACAAATGCCTAATATCCTATAAAACTGTACTAGTCTTCTTTAACCTAATGATACTCTCTCCCCAAGCATAAGGAAATAATGCGACTACATTCTAAAAAAATTGGAGGAAAAAGAAATAAATACTGGGGATTAAAATCTAAGGAAGAAAAATAAAATAAAACACAGAAAAATTTTACAAGTCAATTGTAAAAGATTAACTTATTAATTTATTAGAAACCACAAGAAATTAAAGTTCTGGTAATTTTTTATCCTTTCTCATTCACTTGACACCCATCAAGTGCGGTGTGGTCTCAACCCATAAATCAACAATGTGCACACACTCCCACACAAACATTCCCATTCCACTATTGCTACTCTAAGGTTTGTTCCATTGCTTGTTAACACAGAAGGTTAGAAGATCCCAACGCACACATCTAACATGGCTCATGCAAGGACATGGAGGGAACACAGGCCTAAGAAAATAATTTAATTTAATAATATCATAATAATACATTTCTTGAAAGAAACATACTTTGGAATGGACTATCAGAGGCATTTTATATTAAAAAAAAACGATCATATTGTATGTATATAAAAAATGAAGAGGATCAAATTAACAAAGACTACTGATGCAGTTTCCAAAAGTCATCCACAACTAAGATTTCAAAATGTGAAGTAGATATATTTCCATTAATGTACCCAAAGACAGATTTACTCTTTTCCCATACTATAATTCTAAAGATAAATATTCTCAAATAGCATGTTCTGTCATCATGAACAATTTTTACACTCACCAATAATGATCAAAGCCACAGCAATGACACCCATTATGATCATCATCTGAAATCAAAGGGTTTAAGAATTTTTAGGTTCTATACTTCCCAATATCAAAAGGCATTCATGTGTGTCCCACCCAAAATAATATTAATACTTCACATGAAGATGGCTCAATGATACTCCATTTCTTAGGAAAGGAAGTAAAGTCGCAGTACATTTCACTTTCACTCGTCTGAAAACAGTCACTTTACTTCGAAATACAAAATTTGACTTACTGAGACAATTACAAGTCAAATTGAAGTAAAATCCAAACCTTGATGAGTCAATTACTTGCTTGTGAAGAATTTACAAATGTACCATTAATAAAATTAACCATGTACTTCATCATTCATTCTTGTCAACAGAGTGTCCCTTTTTCCATATGTATATAAGGAAAAGTAAATGTCTCTTCCCCAATAAATTCTTTAACCCATTTTGTACATTCACAGGGCACAATACAGATGCAAATTTAATAAAAGACAAACACAAGGTTTTGCTGCATTTTTATTTAACTCATCAGCAAGTGTAAAAAAATTTAAATATACCCAAAACTCCAGGTTAGTCTTTTATTTAATGTATAATAATGGTAAAGAACCCTCAATATTATTAATGCAAATTTGTACCCAACTTCAATATCAAGATCGTTTTCAGGTCATGCTTCTCATGCAGATTTAACTTACCTTCAGATTTTTCCACCAAAACTTCCTCTTTAGTTTATTTGCCTGTTGTTCAAACTGGGACGCACCTTGTTGCAATGCATCTGAAAATTCACCAAATAGTTTTTTGACATCATAATAAATTATATATTTTCAATTCATACAGTACAGTACATTCATTACATTACAGTATTTTCTTTCAAATAGGGCCCCTTCATGAATAAGCACCCCCTCCCCATTTTTTTGATGGAAATTTCAGAAAACTTTACTATTTCATCTTTTATGTTGCAGTAATGTGGTTTAAAACCATTAATTCCCTGGAATTTTCCTTGTCAGTTGATCCTAAGAAAGTTCCAGGTGGGTTCTTGGAAATTAAAATATCTATCCATTTGTAACATTTATTGAAAATAAAAAAAACAATTTTAGAGACATTATCTTTCTTAATTTCAAGATACTTGCGTATTAGCCCCATTTTATGAAAAACAAAAAAAGGGGTCTTATATTTGAGAAAACAAAGAATTTGTACTCATTGTTCTAGAGAGCAAGCTGTGAGAAATAGATTGTCAAATCCACATAATCTAAATCCTGTATCAATACAATTGAAGCAACCTGCAATAAGGATAAAGTAGCTCTGGTAAAAACTTGAAAAACTATTATAGGTAATACAAGTGCTTTGGAAATTGTCAATAAATCCCCAATTTGTGAAGCGAGGAGGGGATTTATCTGAGAATTTCCAAAGCATGAGTAGTATTTAATATGACTATTCAATGAATAAATTACATCCAACAAAGTTCCAAGATGCATCATATAGAAAATAACTGAAAGCATGTTAAAATCAAAGAGGTGTGATACGTATGAAATTTATTGCACATCAACACAGCGATCCATACATACCACCTCCTAAGATAGAGGAGTTGCAGCTTATTATTGGCCAGTACTTAGTGGTGGTAAGAAAAATCAAATAGAAAAAGCGTTTAATTTTTTGAGATACACTGCCCTGATTGTGGTATTTTATATCTACAGTTAAAAACTATACGTTTTAATTTCTCGAATGGAATTGTCAAAATGAGAAGCGCCTCTAGAAAAAAACTTACAAAATGCATCTATTTTAGCAAAGGAATCTGTCTTGCTAAAAGGAACTCGGAAAGAAAAAAAAAAACTATGTGTTAAAACAAAAAATTATGCAAGAATATATAATGAACGCACAAAACAAAAACTTTCTTTTTCCTCATTACTAGGTTTTTTTATCACTCCATTTTCAAAATAAATTTAATTTCCTGTTTATACTCTTGTTCTACTAGCACAACAAAAATTGTTAAATTTGAAAATTAATTTTTGTTCAGATTATTTACCTAAAATAAAAAAAAGTGATTGGCTGTATTGAATTGTTAGCAATTCAAAGTAACATTAAAAGAGGACCTGATAGTTCAAAGAAATAAATATTTTAACTTTTTATACATCCATTTCAAACAAAATACTACAACTTTTCTGAGAAAATGAGAATTCACTGATAAAGCTTTCAATAAAAACCTCAAACAAAGAGGCATCTCCCCAGCACAATAAAATACATCTTACCCATTAACTTACCATGTATTAATAAACCAATATAAACAATTTCAATAAGCATTTGTTTTAATTTATTAAAGTGACAAACAGTATTAATTTTTCTTTTACTGTAATTTGATCTTTATTTCTGGTTGACCTTGTACACTATAACCTAGATATATAGGAACAAAGAGTAACTCAATTATTTGTACACACCAGCACGGTTATCCAATTCTGAAAGCTTTTGGTCTCGTTCAAGTACCTTCTCCACATTTACACGCATAATTCCTACAACCTGGAAAACAAATTCAATTGCATCAGTTTACTGACATAATCTTTGTATCTAACAATAATCAAGAACAAAGATTTTAAAAGAAAATCAATGCTACCAAAATAACAAATAAGTGCAGCAGCAGTTGAGCTATGACAACAGGAATTACTCACAAGACATCTAAGCATCTGAATCTATTTGTGTAGTTTTCAATATTATAGAGCATACACAGATAAGAAAATTTTTTGTGTATCTGGATGATTTCCCATCATTTGCTATGCAACTATGCAAGGGTACAAAAGTATCCATACATTTACATTATAAATAATAAATAATAAAACTGTATGCCCTTTTATAATTTGTTTACTTCTCTCCAATATAGGTAATGTTCACACCCATAGTCTCAATTTAATTTCAAGGACTTCCAAAAACACCTACCTCTTCCACCTGTGCTTGGGTTTGTTGCATGCGCTTCTGAGCTGCCTGTTGTTGGGCATTACGTGGACCCCCAGCATCTTCAGTAGAGTAGCCACCAGGATTTCCTTCAAATGACCTGAAAGTAAAAGCATATCCACATCCAAAACATATTAGAAAAAATATGGAGACATCATGTTACACAACAAATGAAATTCAAAGAACCCTTATTTGGCCTTCAACTATAACTATATCTATAACTATTTCAGGGGATCACTCAAACTTATTAATTCAAATTAAAGTATTAATCATTCCAGTTCAGGTTTTTTTCCTCCTTTTTCTTTCTTTCTTCTTTTCAAAAATTTAACTGGCGTCACATGTTTCAAACTTTTTCCAGACTCTGAGATAACTAATTATTCAATGATTCCACAAAAATAACTTCATTTGTTTCTCTTGTATTGGTACATTACTACTACCTTCGTACGAGCAATATCGTTCACAAATCTGATTCATGTCTTGATAGTCTCATAACGCAAGTTTCATATTTTAGAGGCTTCAGAAGTATAAACCAAACACATGCATACACCTTGCGCATTAATATTGGTTATATTACGCGAAACAATAAAAACGCATAAAACATGAGTGACGTAAGTAAATAGCAATGATTCAAGCACTATCAAATGGTTGATTTTATTCTCCACATTCCTATTCCCCATACGTCAAAGGGTTTTAATGAATGTGTTAACAAATACTTAATAATTTTATGAAAATAAAGAACCTTTAATTATTTTGACGAGTAAAAAAAAAAAAAAAAGATTAAAACTTTCAGGAAGATGTAACAGGAGATTCGTGACAGTCGCTAACTGCATTTTATCCGTGAAACATGAGACTCGATCAAGTTAATTTACAATATGCACAGCAATAGCAAGGGACATTTCAAAAGTAGTATGTAATAATAATCATCATCCACTAATAGATAAAATAACGTGAGGTATGTTTCGGCAGATTCCGTTCCATGAAGATAACGTTTGACATCCGACCGTGCAAAACCGAGTAGGACAACAGAAAAAACATTTACACCATTCTTCCAAGATACCTACATTGTGGCGTTAATGAGTGAGAACTTTCAAGCTGTCAATGCACAACACTAGGATTAAATGTTTTCCTTCTCTACAATCAGTCAGCGATTCACTACAACTTCCCACTCGGTCTCTCTGGTACTGCGAAACAACTAGCCTGAGCGAACTGATTCATGACGTCAGCTCTGACAAGTATGATGACATGATTCACAGACAATCGAGCAGCGTTTCCATCTTGTACCTAACACAAATTCATTTCATCTAAAATAAACGAATTATCAATATTTTGTTATTTTGTATTTTAAACGTATTTTGATTGAGTCACTGATTCACAATACATGGTTGTTTTTTAGCAAGTTGTTTTACTGACTATTATAAGAAACACAAAAAGCGCCAATTTCGAAAATTAATTGAGATAGTGCTCACTGCAATATTTTTTATCTGATATGATTAGAGCCCGGAAGAGTAACAAAGTCCTTTTTATTATTGTTAAGATTTTAAGACTTTTAACAATAGGTATCACTCAACTGTACTTCTAGTGTTGTTTTAGTAGATTTTCATTTTGCGTATTTTAGCTTCTGATGCCTATTTTTGGCATTTTGCCTTATTTGTGCTTTTCCTGCCGTTTTAGTCATTGTTTCCCTTTTCTCTCCTGGCTCCAATCGCTATCAACTAGAAACATACTTGCAAACCTGGACAAATGAAAGCAAGGACGTGTATTGTCTTTCTGTGGACGCGGAGGCTCTAGTGCCAGGTTGTGTTAAAAATCTAAAAGCGAAAGCAAGATGAGACAAGTGAAGATTTTTGATATTTTTCACTGATGCTTACAGACTTGTTCGCTCACGAGAAATCTCATTCAATGGTTGTGTATGACCTCGGATCTCTTTTGAGGATACAGGTGTCTGTACATGACATTCCCTTCTCAACTCCCTCAACTCCTTGTTCTCCATTCCCTTCTGACGATTACGTAAGTGCGAAGAACAAAATCTACAATTCCGTTTTCAGTGACACCATTTCAAGATTATAAAGAGAGTCCACAATAGCATTTCGTAGAGACAGCGTCGCGAGTAAAATAAATCGTCGTCCGATAGTCGTCATACCGGATGGACATGTGCAATCAAGATTACAAAGAAAAGGTAGTTTCCTTCCACGTGTGTGCTAATGTAAATTTTAGAGTTAGAATGAAAGTGTTAATCATTTTAATTATTAATTTTTTACACTAATTACTTTTAAATGGTGATTTTTATTGTTCCTTTTGTTTTACCCCCTACTTTAGCCAGAATAAACACCATTGTTACATGCCTATTATAGTGAAAATAAATGCCTGTTTGCCTGCCCATTTGAGGTAAAATAAATGTTTTTTTTTTGGACAATTTAATCCTTCACAATAGCATAATGACTCTTCAAAATATTAAAGTCACATTTCCATAATTTGAAAGCTTTTATTATTTCTTTAAAAGCAAGCAAAGTGGCAATGTTACCATGCAGGGGTAAAACATTGCCACCCCTCTTTATTTCCAAATCTCTAGCAATGTTTAAATGAATGAGAGTTGGATAGGAAACAGAAACACATAAATATGCATCAGAACAAATTTTATGATCATTAGTCTTTGGTTTATGATTATTTATATACACTAAATAGAGATAAATTCTGCTTTGAGAACTTAGTCTAAAATAAGTTTTATTAACTGTTTTACATTGTGATAAAATGCTATAGGGAAAAAGTGTTTTTTCCTTTTTATATTTGATCAGGGAAGCACAACAAGATCTTTTTTTGGCATAACACTCATCCATCATGTGATTCAAAGTGGACCTGCTAATTGCGTACAGTTTAGTGGCATTTTCCTACTTAATTTTCCACTATTAACATTTTCCTTCATCATCCTCGTAGGTGCATTTTAACTTCATCTGAGGTTTGTAAATCTTAGATATTGGAATTTTTATTTGTCTACGTGGCATTCTTTAAAAACAAGACAAAGTAAATTAATGATGTGATTCTCAAAGTTACACTGCAGGTATGGTGACAACAAAAAAGTAATTTTGTTTTAAATGTAATTAATCAATTTTACAATTTATAAGTCATATACTTTAGAAATGATATATAAACTCACAAATGTCAATTGTTTCAATATAAGTATGAGAAAAACAAGATGGTCAGTATGCCAATATTACCCTGTAAGTGGTATACGCTAATAATACATTTTGTCTTGTTTATAATGAATAATTATGCCATGACATAATATGCTTGGTATATGACTAACTTATCTATGCCGTTTATTTCAACTCAATTAACCCAAAATTAACGAAGTTTTGATTACGAGATTTGGCTACGTAAAAATACACCATACATATTTACGAACATTTTAGGTTGCAACTGTAACCCAATGCAACAAACGATTGTATATAATATTTCTAGGAGAGGTAGCTAACTATGGGAACGCAGCCAGCAAATAAATTTACGATACAGTCTGTTAAATTTTTCGAAGTTATGGCAATGTTACCCGCCATTAAATTATATATACTAAATAGTGCTTGCGAAAGTGGGCACTCTTGTTTGACTTCTTGATTTATTTCTACAAATTTATTTTTTCCTTGAGATCCTTTATCAATACATATTTTAGTGTGAAGTAGAGGCTTTGTATTGCTCTTATTAGATGGGCAGGGAATCCTTTTTTCATTATCATCCACATCACATTATCTCCCAGAGTTTCTTTAGCGACACTTTGTCGAAGGCTTTTACATAGTCTATACATAGTATATATGTCGGTTAGTTAAATTCTTGTCTCCTGTATTAGCTGTTCCCAGTGGCGTAGGCTGAATGGATGCGAGTGATGTGTCGCATCCCTAAGTTTTTCGTCTCTTTTAAAATTTTTGTTAAAAATATTTTTCTATTCCTGTAGTACACCTCTCTGTTCCGTTTGTACTTTTCGTTTTTTCCCTATACGCTTTCCGTTAGACGTCTGTCACCTCCATGGATGTGACAGGCCAAGAAACATCCCTTTGACGGCTGCGATTCGTTTCCGAGCTCACTGAACTCTCACCATGTGCTGTGTGCAAGAAGCGAGGTTTCGGCCGACGGTGATGCGACGCTGAGTGTCGCATCTCGGACTTCTCATTGGCGCTTCTGTATTCCCCCTCCCAAAGCTTCGCCATCGCTTCCCAGTGGTCATGTGCCCACGACTGTTGTTTCCACAGCGGGTTGGGGGAGGAGGAGTTTGACCACACTACACATGAGTGCGCGTATTATTGTTTTATTTATTATTGTCAGAGCGAGGAGTGCACAATTAGCAATTCTCAAAGATTCTCAAAGAAGGTACAGTAGATATTTCGTTGTAGTATGAATATACACGTTAATTGGTCTACCTTGTTTAATCCGTAAAACTGATCTCATCCCCATGATCACTGAGCTGGAGACGCCACTGGCTGTTCCACGACAAATATGCAGTCGGAACATGAGCGACCTTTCCTAAAACCGCACTGTTCCTCCAATAACATATGCTCATTAATTATATTTAATCTCCGAGTTATTAACTTAGCATTTATATTCTAGGCTGTGTTGAAAAGACCTATTCCTCTATAATTTTAGCAATCCTGTCTGCTACCTTTCTTGAATATAGGGCTTATAATTCCTTTCCTTCAATGTTTGGGAATGGTATATCTCCTCCAACACATATTAATTTTTTCGAGAAATCTCCTTATTTCATTCTGTGCATACTTTAGTAGTTCAGCATTCATGCAGTCAGTTCCTTGTGACTTCTTATTCTTGAGCGTTTTAAGTATGATGTCAGTTCCTTGAGTTCAATGGGGTCCGCTTCTATTATTGTTTCTGATAAGGGGTTTTCAGGAGTCTCTGTGTTTGTCCAGAGAGACTGATAGTATGTAACCCATTCTTTCTCGGAGATGATGTTAATTTTTAATGTATCTCTTTCCGTCGAGTTTAGATACTTCATTATTTATAGGCAGTGTCCTGTGATCCATAACAGTCGTGTTCGTTCTCGCTTATATACCTATCCCAACTTTCCCGCTTTATCTTTCTAATTTCCCTCTTAGCAATTACACTTTTATTTTTATATGCTATTTTGTCTTTCTCAGAATGTGATTGGAGATACCGTAAGTAAGCCTTTTTCTTTTGATCAACAATTTCTTGTATTTCTTCGTTCCAATTTTGAACACCCTTCTGATTCCTTGCTTTCGGTCTTTTACCTAAGACTTCTTCTGCTACTTGTAATATTAGCTCTTTAAAATCTTGTCATTCAACATTTACATCTGTACTGATTGCTCTTTGATCAAGAGAAGTTAGCAATCGTGAGCAGTAAGCTCTTGTTGTAGCAGGTATACTTTAAAATTGGTTTTAGTCTTGTTGGATAGGATGTAGTCGATGATTTATTTCGTGCCTCTTGCTGACCATGTGTATTTATGTATATCTTTATGGCGGAAGAGGGTATTTGTCATTTTAAACTCATTAAAACTAACAAAATTTATCAGGGCTATGCCATTCTCATTTAAAGTTTGTTCTCCATTATCTCCAATTAAATTTCCCATAATTTGTTGTCCAACGTGTGCATTAAAATCACCTCCAATTGCTATGAAATCTGTCTTATTTGTAATGTTTAAATGGGACTGGAGGAATTCATAAAAGTTGATGCTTTCTTCTTTACGCTCCTCTTCAGGTGCATAAATGCAGATAATCGTAAGATATCCTCTGCTGTTTTCAGTCGCACATTTATTATTCGGTTGCTTACAAAATTATAGCTCTGGATTCTATTTTTTAAGGAAGATTTAATCATTATTCCTACCCCTATACCTTCGAACCTTGATTCTACTCTGCCTAGTCTGAAACGTGGTTCACTGACGGCTGGGTTGTGTTGATAGGTTAGGTTAGGGTTACTGATTATATTCACGGACAGAGTCATTCGTGAGGGTAAAACTATTATGGTTTACCTTTGTTATCATAGCAGGCGATAGTGGTGGCTCTATTTTATTGACCGCCACTGTATGTTAAAGCCAAAGAATACTATACAAAGAGTGACCCCCTACATATCTCTCCAGAGAATGTCAGGGAAGCCGCCAAAATTGCGCGCGCCCCCTTATTGGTACAGCCATCCTAATGAAAATTACGCTGTGGGTAGGCCATACATAATAGTTTTATTTCGTACGATAAAAAATATTTGATGCTTTGAGATAGTTTACTGCAAGGAGTACATTAAATAAAGCTTATTACGATAGCAATGCAAGCTACGATAACAATCCGTCGCCGCGCAGCGCGACAGCGCCACTAGGCTGATTGCATCACCAAAAGGCCGCATGTCCCCCGTGTTAAATCGAAGTACCAAAGAGTAAAACAGTAAATTCAGTAATACAGCCAAGAGCGTGGTGTAATTCCTGGCAAGGCACCAGACACCGGAGAGAGCGCTAGTTGGACGCTCTTTGGTTTCAGAATGATTTCATACACATCGATATTGCAGCAATATATTGAAAGTTGAATGTCATTAAAAGGAAACTGTACATTCCTAAGATATCGCGTGATCTTTTTCATTCTCTGATGGTTGTGCAATCGTGCAACCTAAGCACGAACCGCCACTTGTAGACAATATAAAACCCTTCTTCCCTGTGTTTACGGATTTCTTGTAAGTAATGCATACGCCATGTCACAATCAGTGGCGAAGCCAGAATCATGCAGTATTCTGAAAATATTACTTTACACTTTTTTGTAAATCAGCTTCATTCATCGGGATTATCGTCCAGCAAACACATCGATAACTTGTTTTTTAAAGCTGTCGTCTCTGGTAAGTTAATTTATCAGATGTACTCTTTGACGTCAGGCACTGATACATTGCCTGAACTTCACCTCCTGTTCTGAATCTCTTTAAAGTGCGCTCCACGTACGAGCGCCATGTTCGGAACCGCAGAGCATCTGAGGGCAATGTGGCGCTGTGTCATCGTGGCCTTGAACCTGTAACCGAATGCTGCAGGTGGTCGAAGATCCCGTGAGTCACCAGACTTTCCAGGAAGCTTCCCTATTGTGCAGCCCTCTCCCTGTGTTGTGAAAGAGGTACTCGCAGGGATGAATGGGACATTGTGGTGTTTAATGGAGCGGTAATCTGACCCGAAGACCCTCAGATACATCGTGAACGAATAGACCACAAAGTGGATCACAATCTACGTAACCACATTGCTAAATTTCCCAAGCACTTGCTTTCAATCGACTTTGTGGATAGTGAACATTTTCATTCTCATATCAAAACAAATTTTTACGTTATTCAATAATCGCCAATCTTACACATTCAAAATATTCATTTAGGTGCGTGTTGCTCATATCTGAGTTCTATTATATTTATTTCCAATTATATCACATATATTAAAACGTATTCGTGACATGGATACTTTTCGTTCTACCCATTTTATTCTCTTCACCCTCGAAGCCGATTTTCTTAAAGCTTTTACGCATATAAACAATAATTTAGATCAGCATATTCAAAGGTTGGAAGAGGTCGTTCTCTACACAGACAGTCGGGTACAAGTCGGCAACACTGCGAATCTTCCTAACCATGCACTCGACAGTGCACACAGGATAAAGGCACCACATCTATACTTCGATATTTTTAATGTGGCGTTTCAATGTCACGCACGAAAAAGGGAGAGAGAAGATAGATTCCAATTGGAAGCCGTAAAAGTAAGAGCTATAGTGGCGTTACAGTTCCCAATTGGAGTCTACCTTCCCGCTCCCTTTTCTTTAAGTGACCTTGAGACGTAACGTTAAAAAAAATTCTTATATATCTATCATTGAATGTATTCAATGATAATGTAGAATATGATTTGTTGCTGAAATATTTCTTGGACAACGTTCTAGAACAGAAATATCAAGAGACTTTTCGGATGATAGAGCTCAGTCTAATTTTCCCTGCATCTACAGCATTATGTGAATATCTATTTACTTAAAGATCAATGTAAATATCTATTTTGTAATGTATGGTTGATTGGCCTTGCAAAAAATACGCATCACCTTTGTATTGACTCCGGGTAATAAGAAGTTTAATTGCAAATGGATCCTGAGATTTTTTATGGATGAATTTTGTGAACAAAACTTTATTGTAAATGCATATAAAAAAGAATTAAGTTATTTTCATCTTCTCCTCCTCCTCCTCCTCCTCCTCCTCCTCCTCCTCTTCTTCTTCTTCTTCTTCTTCTTCTTCTTCTTCTCCTCCTCTTCTTCTTCTCCTCTTCCTCCTCTTCTTCTTCTTCTTCTTCTTCTCCTCTTCTTCTTCTCCTCCTCCTCCTCCTCTTCTTCTTCTTCTTCTTCTTCTTCTTCTTCTCCTCCTCCTCCTCCTCCTCCTCCTCTTCTTCTTCTAACAAGGATTAGGCTTCAACTTGTTGCAGTGACCATTTCTCCTTTGACCTGTCTAGCCTCTCTTGGCCTTGCTTGTGAGATATATTGAAAAGTTACAAGAATCACATGAAGAGCTAACACTAATAATCTCTCATTTGGCATCCTTTTCAAATGTTCGCAACATTTCTTCTTATAAGAAGATATTCTATCTAACACAGGCATGATATTCACCTGTTTTCTTATATCCACATTTCTCTTTTTATCTAGATGGGTGTATCCTAGATCGCTTCATAAAAATTTCATTTCTGCCACATGAATTCTACTTTTATCTCTCTCCAAGATTCCTTTTAATTCACTTCCACATGTAAGTACAGGAAATGCAATAGTATTACAGAAATTTACAAATGCATCTTTATGTATTTTATTTTTTATATCCCTGTGAATGTTTCCATATACATTTCTAAACTTATTTTATTTATCGTCTAAGTCCATGTCTTTTTCAAAAGAACCATAGGATTCTAAGCATTAAAAATTCTTCACCTGTTCTAAAATTATGTTTCAATTACAATTTTTGTTCTAATTTAGTTTGTTTTTATTTCATTGGTAGAAATTGTTTATCTTGCAATAGTATTTATAATATATTCCGGCGCGTCTTGGCCTTCCGGTCCAGCTTACCTTCACTATCTTCCAAGATAACTTGGTTGTCAGCATAACTTGAAGAGATAATATACATATTTTCCCTAGATAAATTCCTTTATTTACCTGTACTTTTTAAGTTCTGAACATGTTGTCTTT
Organism: Teleogryllus occipitalis; assembly: GCA_011170035.1. Classification (NCBI taxonomy): domain Eukaryota; kingdom Metazoa; phylum Arthropoda; class Insecta; order Orthoptera; family Gryllidae; genus Teleogryllus; species Teleogryllus occipitalis. Next base: position 142,440 of record BLKR01009127.1, on the reverse strand, counting down.
ATAAATATTAAAAACTGTTGCCGAGAGGCTGCAAACTTGTCTCACTCCTTGATTTCTGTGAATTTCTTTTGTTCACTTTCCTTTTATATCACTTTGCATAGTTAGTGACTATCAAGAATAAACAATAGTAAGTGCATTGTGGATCCAATGTATAGGCATTTAATAGCTCCTATTGTGTGATTTGGATATCCCCTCTTTTTTTTAATCTCTAAAGCAATTCTGTTCACATTATCAAAAGCCTTCTCTACGTCTACGAATGCGATGCGTGTTATGCAGTTAAACTCCATTCTTTCTTCAATTATTCTTTTTATATAGAATTAAGAGTTACAACAATGTAGCCAACCTCGATGACAGAGGTGACTAAGGGTACATACTAGCAATTTAGTGCCTTAATTCTAAGAATTGCAGGTTGAATCCCTATTTGAGAATGCATGTGAGTCCTTTGTCTTTCAAGTATGTACTCTTCTGAGCCCATATCTAAGTATTTAGGGTTTGCCTCATGGGGTAGAGCATAACTGCATTGGCAAGAGAAAAACACAACAAAAAATGTATGTGACAAAAAATTTGGCTCAATAGCAATTTAAGATACACTGCTGTCTCACAATAAACAGTTACATTTCATAGCCAAACACATGAAGAGTGTTGTTATTTAATGTGCAACACTTCACTATTTTATATAATTTCCTGGTGGACTGTATTGATGTGTACTATTGTTGTTTCTACTGATTCATTATGTGCATTTTTATACAATGTAAAAAAAAGTTATATTTTCCAATAATATTCAGTATTAATATTATTTTCTTGCTAGAGTTCAGGTAAGGAATTCATTTTCTTTCTGATCATTCCAAAGAGATGGGACTGAATAAGTAAGAAGAGTCTCAAAGAGATCTGGGAAAGAGTCACATCCAGTAGATCATATGAAAGAATAGAAAAGAAAATTGTAAAGAAAGTTCAGGCAAGTAGAACAAGAGATGTAACTCAAAAATAGTGTATTTTTCTGTGATGTTTTGGCAATTATAGAATATTCATTGAATATAAACAAAAAAAATATCAACAAAGAAATTCTTCGTCTTCTTACCAACCCCACTTTCACACAGACTTGAGGAATACTGACCATCAATATGTTTTAAGAATTTGACATGACTACAGCACTGATGTAGAATTAAATATTAAATGCCCTAAGGTTTGATAATATTTCATTCTTTGTACATGCTTTTGAAAATATTTTTTCAATGCTAATAAATTAAAATTTTATAGGTACATTTACATTTTCTTTACTTGTGTTTTATAAACGTTATTATAGTTTGTGTAAAAAATTCAATTTCTTTGGATCAATGAACTTAAAATTATACTATATATACTTTATTTTTATTATTTTAATTTTACTGGGCTCTTTTTTCTGAGAAATACAGAAGTAGATTCCTTTTTGTTTTGATCTCAAAGGAAGTTCAAATTATATTATCATAAAGTCCATTTCTTATAAAATATGTACTTATTCTTGAATTATCTCTTTCAATTCTAACTATAATTTCATTTGTTTATTTTATAATATTTCACTCTTCATAAATATTCAACCACAATTTTATCTTTTTTGCAACCCTTTTCTTGCATCGATTTTTTTAAAAAAATTTCTTTACATTGGTAAACACATGCTTAGCTCCTTAGCAACCAACCATCTAAACAATGCTTTAAGAGCACTTTCATAGAAACAGCCATTAAAATGCTTGGGAGTCCATTAAAATATTTTAGCAGACTATCGCGTTTAGATTTCAGCAGTATTCATAAATCTTTGGATAAATATACCCCTTTTGTCCCATTTGTTCCTCTTGTCCTTTTTGCCCCATTTCATCCATTTTGTTCTTGTCCCACTTGCCTCATTTATCTTCCTTTTCTGTTTGCCCCTTGGTTCATTTTGTCCCCTTTTCTCATTTGTCCCGAGGTTCATCTTGCCCCATTTTGTCCCCTGGCCCCATTTTGTCCTCTTGTCCCATTTTGTCCCCCAATGTATTGATGTATTGATGGTGATCCTGATGATTGCTCCTGATGCATAATTCCCTGCGCAAAGCTGAATCTTTCTTTGCCTTAGCGGCTAATAACTGACAAAAAAAAAAAACACTTTTAAACTAGAGGTGCTACTGAATGGCACAGACTTTCTCGTAGTAAAGCATTCCCATTTCCTTGGGGTGATTTGGCTTTAAGGTCTTGCTCCATTCTTTGGCCAGCTTTGCCCAAAGTACACTTTTTTTTTACATTTTCTCAATTTTCGGTTTTTAGAACTGGAATATTACTTCAAGAACATTAAAGAAGAGTAGAACCTTGTTTTAAATAGAAATTTTCATTGAAAAATGAGAAGCAGTTTTTAAGAAAATGGTGACTAAGCATTATTATAAATGCGAAATTTGAAGCCCTTTTTCACAGGAATCTATTGAGTTTTAGAAAAACTTCATTTGAAGTCATTCAAAGCACTTTCACTCACAAATGTAATAATGTATACAAATCGATGAAAATGTATACATTAATATGAAATGTATATATTAATGGCGTGAGAGATATTAAAAAAACGATATTTGTATAATTTTTGAAAAAAAAACAACAACAAAAGAATACAACAAAATGAACTTTATGTCATATTAAAGAGTGCAATTAGCACTATTCATTGAAAAAAATGAAGAAAAAATTTGGAGCCATTTTTGAGAAAATGGCGTTTGAGCGTTTCTGAAAACGCGGAATTTTGAGCTCATTTTTACAGAAAACTCTTGACTTATCGAGTAACTTTATTTGACATTATTTAAAGCACATATATTCATAAATCTAATAATGTGAAGAAATCGTCTTTAATGTAAATATTACCGACATGAGAGACAAGTCAAAAAACTTACATTTTTGTAATATTTGAAAAAACAAAAGTATAGAGCAATTTAGTGTTTATGTCATCAGATAGGGTGCATTTGATACTACCCCTACTAAAAATTTAAAGAAAAAAGTTGGAGCCGTTTTTTAGGAAATCTTGTTTTTGTAAATTTTTAAAATTGCAAATATTTTACGCTCTATTGTACGAAAACTACTAAAATTTTCAAAAACGTCTATGACCTTAATGAAAGAACTATATATGGGCAACCAATTTCGTATCAATCTGTGTCATTGATTGATTTTTTCGTGTTTCCGGGCGCGTCATCTACGGTGTTCATTAGTCCCGTTAGTGTAGTACATGTTTTTTTCGGGAGATGGCGGTGATCTTCCTCCGCTGGATGGCGAGATCCGGCGCCGACCTACCGTCGGCTAGTGGGGTTTCCCCCTAACCAAGACTCTCCCACCAGCGGGGCACCGCCCCAGTCGGGACAAGCTCTAAGCTCCCGACCGGTCTCCCGGAATATGTGGTAGAGTAGTGCATGTTAGTGTAAGTGTGTGTGTAAGGGGAAAGGATAGGACAAGGAAGAGGAAGGACAGATCGCGCGCGGTCCGTGGCCCGTTTGGTAAGGTACTGCTCCGGCATTCGCCTGGTGTTGATCGGAGAAACCACGGAACACTACCGATCAGAGCAGCCGGCCGCTAGAATTCTCCTACAGACAGCGACTGAATTCGACCTAGCTGAAAAGCTAGTGTCGAAAATCCTGCCGCCATCAGGACTCAAACCTAGGACCTCCCGGTCAGAGGCGCTGCAGTGACATCAGTTGATGCACTGAGCTACCGCTCGCGGTAATCTGTGTCATCAATTTTATAGTTATAGGAAGACCCCCCACAAAATTCAAACTTTTGCAATTTTCGAAAATTCAGAGTGAGCTGTAAAAACCGGACCTATGTCACCTTTATAAGTGTGTTTTACTCTATTCCTACAAGAAATTTAAGGAAAAAATTTGGGGCAGTTTTTGAAAAAAAAATTGTGAACAAAAAAGTCCGAAAAAAGAATTCCAAAGCTTCAAATGGAGCCAGATGGACAGGGGTTTCTTCAATTTAGAAAAGATCCTACGTGTGGTTTAGGCTCTAGTAGTGTTCACTGACGGACGGACCGTCGGACAGACGGACGTTTTGAAAACAAACAACACTTTTTCGGTATCAGGGGACCCCAAAACGTGTATTTCCTTTGCAATCTCGAAATCGATTTTCCACGGCATTACATAACCTTCTCTATATTACGTATATTACTCCTGTATATACGAGCAAGTAAAAAATAACAGACTAAATTATACTTCGAAATTTTACGACAATTTAGTTGTCATTACACTTGTCATTCATGCGAGGATTGGACTGTCTCTCGTCTTATAAGATCTGGAGTGACGACTCGTCTGGGACGCGAAAATACAAAAAAAGGTTTTTACACTTTTTTGGTATAGTTTACGGTTTTTATATTTTGAAATACATTACAAACCTTGCAACAATCTTCTTTGATCGAATTCTGACATTTTCTGGCCAAATTTAAACTTTTGTCCAACGTTTCAAATGTGGGTTTGGGTTTTCTCACGAATCTTCGATATTTCACATTCATTTCTAAGAATCTCCTTCTCTGAGTTCGCTTTAATAAATGAACTCTAGCTTCTTTATAAATCATGTTTTCAACTTTTTGTGATTTACGACGGTTCTAAAATGCAATGCGACATATTTCAAGTTCAAATCTTGGTAAAATTATTTTTTTGTCACATTTTCCTGTTTTTGCCTTCTCTGGTGACACTCCTCTGCACGTTTTTAATAATATATCTAATCTTTATATATATATATATATATATATATATATATATATATATATATATATATATATATATATATATATATATATATATAAAGGCTGTATATACACGTATATAGGCTGCAAAACTCCTTACAAAATTTGTGATTTTTCTTTGTGTGTACTCACTATGTCGAAACAATGTAGCAATTCGTTGTTTATTCAAGGTGTGTGAGATTTAAATTTTTCCCCTGGCTTCCGAACATTCTTAGGGGGGGCAGGGTTAGGTTAGTTCTTGTAATTACAAGATCTAATAATAAAATTAAATCGTCGAGTAACTGCCAAAGATCAAATATGTACCGGTAGAAGTGGCTCAGGGCATCAACTGATGGCAGGATTTTTCGCACTAGCTAGATAACTATGTTGAATTCAATCGCTATCTGTGGGAGATTTCTCGCAACTGGCAGCTCTGATCTGTAGTTTTCCGTGGTCTCTCCGATCAATACCAGGAGAAAGTCGGAGCAGTACCCTAAGATACGGACCGCGGACCTTATCCTTTTCCTTGTACGCTTCCTTTTCCTTGTCCTATCATACCTTATTTACACACACACACACACACACATGCACTACATTACCACACATGATGGGAGACCGGTCGGAAGCTTAGAGCTTGTAATGGCACGGGAGCTGATTGGCTGGTGGGAAATACCTGTTTGGGAAAATTCCTAGTTGGGGAAAACCCCGCTAGCCGACAGGCAGGTCGCCGCCGGATCTCACTATCCAGTGGGGAAAGATCACCGCGACCTCCCTAGGAAAAACTCGCACTACATTTACAGGACTAATGACCTTAGGCATTGACGTGCCTGAAATAACTATTCAACTAATCAATCCAATCTGTTGTATGGCCTCATGAACTACAGTTGCTTACCTTAATAACAATTCCATATGGAATGAAAGTTTACAACTTACTTCTCTTAGCAACTGTCCGTCTTCTAGTCACACAGTGACTACGATAAAGATTGTCACGGAAGAGTTTAAATGACATGTTCAACAGAGTTCCTAACGCCAGTAAAGTTAAAAATACATAAAGTTTAAAATAATCGTCGGTATGGTTAAAATATGCATCAATTAAACAGTAAAATTACCAAAAAAGAAAAAATCATCTTTAATGTAATACACTCACTGTAACTGGTAATAACTAATTATCCCGTTGATTGATGTTTCCGGGCACGTGCACTGCTATTGTCAGTTTTACTTTTGAGTGTAGTGAATATTTTATCCCGGGAGGAGGCGATGGAGTAAAAATTCCTCACTGGAATGATGGAACATTATGTACACTCCTTTCCGACTCTTTGCCAATTACGCGTGGAGTCCCTCAGGGATCGATTTTAGGTCATATTCTCTTCCTACTATTCATAAACGATGCCCTCGACGATTCAGAACGGAAGGAGTGTTCTCTTTGTGAATGATACGAATATTCTTTGCAATAAAGAAACCGTAAGTAGTACAATATTAGGGCGTGTCGTTTTTTGAATTCCTTTTTCCACGAATGAGGGGGTCAAAAACTTGTGTTTAGGTTAGCGATTTACAATTAAAGTTAAAAGACGTGGAAATAACATTGCCTGCTTCGTAAAAAGCTCCTTCAAATTAGTAATATTATCACATTTTGTCATATTCGCAGCAACCTGTCTTCTCTTAAGAAGTGCTCTCTTATCATTATTTCTGTCTATACGTTGTAGCGGCACAGACCACCACGAGGTATTCCGGCAATAATCCCTTTCAGCCACAGGAAGTCAAACAAAGGGACGGAAATGCCCAACGGCTTGTCATACCCACGCCAAGGAAAAACCCCTGACGTCATGGGAAGGGCGCGTCTCATCTTGTGAAAGGGCGCGAAGGCCTACGTCACAGGGCGGTTAATAGACTAGGCAGATGGCGCTACTTGACGGTTCTACGCCAAGATGAGACAAGTCACGTGACGCACAACCCGATGCGTGATTGGCGGAGAGCCACCGCGTCATCGTGACGGGAGAGGGAATGGCGCGTGCCATAAATAGGGAGATACGAGCTTACTGAGCCTTCTTATTTGAAAATTCTTCGGTGAGCGATCTTCTGCTCTTCCTAAGTGCGTCGGAACTTTATCGCTCCTGGGTTCGGCTCCTCTTGAGTATCGCGCCGCTGCATGGCTGCCGGGTGCCGAGATCAGTGTCTCGCACCGAGGCGTTAGCCGCCGAACGTGAACTGGTACAAGCGTGGACGTTACCGCGTGTACGCACGCAAGCGTGTCCGTCCCACATGTGCGGGCACCGCCCGAAGGAACGGAAGACGGAAGGCGCCTTCCCTGAGGCATCGATCTTGCCACGCCGCCACTTCAGCGAGTTGCGAGGGAGACCCTGCGTCGACTGGAGCTGACTGAGCCTCGCTGCCCGGAAATCAACACCTACCAGCACGGAGCATTCGGGTGAGATCGCCAAATGGGGCAACCGCCCACGAACATTTAAACCAAAAGGTGGAGAGAAAGACGGTTAAGAGAGAGAGGAATAGATAGTCAGAGCGCAGTAGGCGACAATTGTAATTTAGTACTGTTATGATGTATGGGGCATAATTATCTTGGGTGGGTATTAGTAACATTAAAGCAATGTTTATTATAGAATCAGCTCGTTCAATGATAGAAAACCAGAATCCAGTCATGCATGTCTCCCGAATCCTCTGCCAGATTCTATAAGTGGCTACGCAGGTGAGTTCTCACTACCACTGGCAGCCGGACAAGCAGCCAGCCCACGTTGGACAGGGCAGAAGCTCACAACGTCTGCTCTAAGGTCACGAATATACTTATCATATACTACAATATCTGTAAAAGAAATTACCCACTCATTAACTTTTCAAACGAACAATACTCATTTGCAGCTGAGTGTCTTTTTATTCATTTTTATGAATATGAAACAAATAGAGACATTTTCTTGTTTTTTCAGGTAAGAATAATTTCTTCCACTTGCAAAAACTGAAAATTCGGAACTACAGCTAGTAAAAAGAAGACAAGACTGGCAACTTCCACTCACATGAGTAACTTTATTGGAACTGGTCGAAATATGCTGCCTTCTGATCTCCCAACTCTGCAAGATATAGGCTTCTGCTAGGGGAACAGAGTGGAAAGAATGTAAGAAATTACATAGCTGCCACTCTTGCAAAGGATATTTATCCAAACGTACTTGAAAACTGGGATCTAGCAAACAATGGTTTCGTGGCGCCAATTTTAAATTCTAAAGTCACAGCCTTGAAAAGCTAGAAGAAAACTGGGAAAATGCCAAAAACATATCACTTGGCAGAGGAAAACTGGAAGTGAAACCTTTCATAGCAACGTTAGACAAGCTCTTTGACGTGTACAACAAGCTCTTAACGTTTACAACGTTAGACAAGCTCTTTGACAACCTCAATTGCAAGTGTGAAATTAAGCCATGTTCAGAATTTGAGGGTCCACGTTCAGGTGATGCTGTTTGTAAACACGAAGTCCACATCTCCTGCTCTTTTTCGAAGGATATGAAAATCCATGTCAAAGAACTATAATTTATTAATAGTCAAAGAGGGAAGGTTAAATCTGTTGGACAGCATCAAATTGGATTACCAGATCTACCTGAGCACAGAAGACCAATTAAAAAGCAGAAGAAGCAAGAAGATGAATTAAGAAGAATTCTGAATATTAGCAGAAAGGTAAGGAAGAGTTAATATTACAACCAAATGAAATCCTTATCTCCGACGAAGATGAAGAACCAATGCTAGGGATGAAGATTCTGAAGATCCTTTGCAGATTTCATGTGATAATTCTGATGTACCTTCTATTTCAAGTACAAGACATTGTAATACGTTAAAAATTGTGCAAAGTTGCATTGCAAATTATAGGGTATGGTGTTGGTCTACGTGCTACAGCTTCTATTACAACAGCTGTGTTATTGGATGCTGGATTAATACCTGAAGGAGACAAGAGACTTGGAGTTGATCACAATGAAGTAAAAAAGGCAGAAGAAAAAGTCATGAAATCGCTAGATGAAGAATTTCGTGCTCGATGCCTATTAGGCAACATTGAATGCATCTTTTTTGATGGACGCAAAAACTCCGTTACTGCTCTGTTACTATCAGATAACTCAAGTCATCAGTATTCAAGTATTGTGAAAGAAGAACATTACACTATTTGAGGTGAGCCAGGTGGAAAGTATCTTTGCCATTTTACTCCGGAGAAAGACCTAACGAAAAGGAAACCTCGTGAAATTATTGCTAACCATCTTGTGAATTTCTTAAAGCAAAACAGCATTGATAAAATTTGCTGGCTATTGGTAATGACTCAACGAATGTTAACACTAACTGGGAAGAAGGAGTCATGCATTGGATTGTGGCAAAGCTGAATCGTAAACCCATCTGGTTGGTTTGTGCTCTTTATACTAATGAGCTACCGGTACGTCACTTGATAACAGAGATGGATGGACAAACTTTGTCTAACAACAAGTGGAGTGGTAAAATTCGCAACATGCTTACAACAGAACTTAAAATCAGTCCCTCATTTGTCAGAATATCCTTTCCAGAGCCTTTTGTTCCATTCAGTGACACTGTTTCAAAGATCTCTCTACAGATCAGGCTTATGGTTACAAGATAACTCATGCCATAAGGAAAGGTGTACTTCCAACTGATATAGCATTATTAGATATTGGTCCTGTAAGCCATTCTGGAGGTGGTTAACAACAGCAAATAGGATTTATCGCATATGGGTTTCAAAACATGGTCTTAAAGGCAAGAACTTGAAGACGTTACAACTGGTTGTGGAATACATTGTTGGAGTTTACTATCCCTGCTGGTTCACAATCAAATAAAAATTATATTGGGTGGAAAGAACTCGCCACATTCTTTATCAATTAAAGCTTCTAAAATTTCAGAAGAAGGCAGTAGCAGATATTCTTTTGCCAACAATCCAACGTTTATCGTAGATAAGGAGCACATATAACTGTGCATTTAATGAAATGGTGCTTCAGACACTTTAACGCTCGAAAAATCAAAAAGGAAAAAGGAAAGCAGGGGTCAAGAGAATAATTGAATTAAGGAATGAATATGCTGATACAACAGGAAACCTTTCTATTTGGCCAAGGAAAAGACCTGCAGTAAATCAAAATGCAATTTTTCTTTTGGAACTGATAGACAGGTCAGGAAACATTTATGAATTTCCACTTACTTGTAAACTCAAAATTTCAGAAATAAGAAAGCTCATTGAAGAACAAATGCAAAGTTCCAAATTGGCCATGTCACGGACGGTCCATGGAGAGGTGTGTGAAACAAGTATCAGAGGCTTCTGGCAAAGTATATACTCAAGAGAAACGAGAAGGATTCATTAGAGGCCAGGAAGCAAGCAGAATAATGATGACTAGGAATGAATTGAAGGAATATTTGATGAATATTGTTGGTTGAAGTTTTTACATTTTTTAAAATGTGTTTTCAGTGTTTGATAATACAGAAAAAGTATAAATATAATTGTATGAACTCATACGAAACCACATTTGAGCAATTTTTGTTGAAGTTCATATGAAGTTATCCCCCATTCCCCGAAATTTCAATATTCATTGCAATCAAGCGCAAATTTACCAAGGTAAATATTGATGAATAAGTAAAACCGTTTTAAATGAGGATATTGCATATCAAAAGGCATATTGTTGGACACTTTGCCACATGACATTAACGATTAAATCCGACAGTAGAGTTTAAATTCCAAGTAAAAGCGTTTCTGCTGCATAACTGTTTCAATACAATACAACTTGTTTTGCTTCTGTACATAAATGTAACTTCATTATCTGTGCACATCCTCTAGAATTCAGTGGGAAATATAGTTATTCAAATAATCGTTCTCTATGTTGTCGCGGCAGGAAATATTATTCCTTCAGAAAGGTATAAGAGCCTAAATGTAAAGCTGATGTACGCTTGAAAATAGATTTTATTACATCTGAGCGAATATTTTTTTAGTAATCCTTGCAAAAACGGTTATTTCTTTCTGTATTCAAAATTCAAGTAGTATATGGCTTAGGGTAAGGATCACAGAATTATTGACACGTGCGCAGAATTAACTTCTCCCCGTAGTACGCCACACATAGTTTTGAACTGTTTTCGACGTGAGTAAATAAAAATATATTCCTCCTTTGGGTGGTGAGATACGGCGACCTACATTCGACGACAATTACGCAGAACATAGAGAATATTCACTAAGTTGGGCCGTACGAATATGAATGATAAGAACAGAAGTGATACCATCGGAAATCAATGCCGTGTTAGCTTGGATTAGTAAATGGAAAAGCAGATGTATGCATGTATCTTCTTTTTATGTGGCAACATCTCACAATGAGTCCTGAACGTCAAGGAGTCTGAATTGCAAAAGACCGGCGAAAATAATGTAAGTGGGCAGTTAGAGGTACTTGACCCTGAAGCCAATGCATGTTATGAGGACACGTGGTCCCGCAGAGTACAAAACGCAACTGTTGAGATTCTAGAGCAAACGTTTCTTTCCACGAAGGTTTCAAAGACCAACTGCTTCGCAATTTGAGATTCGCTATCTATAGTATGCCTTAACGAGGGGTTGTTAGATTAGAAAATATTGGATTCTTCTTCTAACGCTTATGAACATTTTTTGACACAAGTTAAACATTTTGAAAATTAAAAAATGCAGATTTGTATTTTCAGTCTTATTTTTACTTTCTCAATAAGGTGTAGAGAGAATGTTAAACTGGCTTTACACTTGCAAGAAAATGGCGAGCAATATTATTTTGCAAGAAAAGTTTTCAATGTAAACATCGCGGCAATAAATATTTCGTATGTTGACAACATTTCTTGCTAGATATTACGGTTGTAATGTGAACACGTTTGTTTCCGTCCTCGGAAAGATATTGCCGGCTGTTGCTGAGACTGGAATTGGATTGAAGTCTGAGCAGGATATAGCTGGAAGAAGCCAATGATGACCACGGTTACATGCACTGGAAGTACAGGTAAGGTAGTACATAAACGTATTATTTTGCATTGTTATATGCGTTTTCTCGCAAAATGGGTGCGTGAAAAGGTATAATAAAATTAAAAGTAATAAATATTACAAACCCTCTATGGTTGATGAACGAATGGTTCAAATTTTGTTTTAGCTACAGATGCTCCCAAATTATTAATATTTTACATTAAAAATTATCAAGATATCTATCAACTTTAAGATTAATCTATAATACATCAACAATAGGTAATGGATATTTTAAATCTTTTTACCTAATTAATAATTGCAGTTTTTATAAAAAGAAAATTACTTTGCAAATAAAAGTATCCAAAGTTTTTTATGACAATCATTTATTTCAACAATTACACAACGTTTCGTAACAAAACGAACAAACGAGTAACGAAACATGTAACAAAACGAGTTACGAAACGTTGTGTAATTGTTGAAATAAATGATTGTCATAAAAAACTTTGGATACTTTTATTTGTAAACATATATTGACAATCAAGAAGAAATATTGATTTAAGAAAATTACTTTGCTCTCGCGTGAATCTACGTCGGCGTTTCTTTATCTCTTCATTGAGCATAATAAATGCGACCACGACTCGTATCTTCTCCCTTCTACTAACCATGTCGGAAAGTGAGGCCCCACTTAAGTTCACGCGCCATTTTCCTTGTGACGACCCCAAACACGGCAACAAAAAGTTCTAATGTAAAACGATCGGTAATATCTTGGCGGAAAGATCTTCCTCCCAACTTCCTGGCAACATATTGCTCCGTCTTGTTCTTGCTAGTGTAAAAATAACCGCGAGAAACACCAAGAAATTGCTGAAAGATATTGCGGAAACCTATTGCTAGTGTAAAGCCGGCATTACTGGTAATGCTGCACGAAAAAACAAAAAATGTTCGACAGAAAAATACTTCTTACAGGGTGCTGGTTACGAAAAAGTGGATAAATAGAGTTGCTAAATTTAGAAAAGAAAATTTTGTAACACGTGGTGTAGCCATATTTTCTGGGTCCTTTAAACCGAAAAATCGTGTGACGGCAAATCGCCTGTCTGTCCGCCTGTGTCTGTCCGTCCATCTGCCTGTGAAGAACGCTAGCGGCTAAATCGTTCAGCCGACATTCTCCAAAATTGATATTTCCTAATCAATCTGGCTGATGTCGCTGTTCTTTGAATTTGAAACCGATATTTTAATTTTGTGGGTACTTTAAATGACCCTGGGATATGGTCAAAATTTTCAAAAAAAATCGTTTTTGAGTAAGTTTTGTTCATGGATGGTGTAAAGAACGTTGGACAGAATGGTGCAAGTCTCATTTTCGTTGAAAACCCTAATTTTTCGAAAATTGCAAAAGTTCGAAATTTTTTCGACGTCTTCCTACAACTAAAATATTTAAGATTGAATTTTTTCATAATGAAGCCTGTTCCTTAAAGATAGATTTTGAAATTAGGTGATGTACAATGTGAGTACTTTTTGCGTGAAAGTACGGGGAAGGAAGTGCGTGCTGATTTAGCACTACTGGTTATTTTTCCAAATGACAATTTATTTGGCAATATGGTAACGTTACCGATTTCCTTTTTTATTTGAAATGTAAGACATCAATTGATGTCGTCTACATGGCTTCTGAAACCCACTGAGCGCGGGAAACTTCCCTCTACATGTCAGACGCCAACTTTTCCAAGCGTGCGCGCGACCCTGGAATTTCAGTTCCCTCATACAAAGGCAGGACCAGCGTAATTCCTCCATTTGCTATACGGTTACCACTCGCAGTTTTAGAGCACCCTACAGGAATGTTTATATATTTAAAAAAATATTTTTATTAATTTTAATGAACGCATATCACATTGGATGAAAATGATTCAAACTTCTTTAGACGAAGAGTCCGCAAGGTGAATGTCACACGTTGTATCGTAGGGGAAGAACAGAACACAGAGAAGTGAACACTGTACATAGTTTTCCTAACATAAGAGATACGAATGCTCATGACATTAAGTCCCTAAGTGAGATTTTTTCACGATACACAGTATGCAATTAAGATAATGTAGCGACAAAAAATCAACTCCCGTCTTTAATTACTTTTCACTGTGTTTGGTGTTCTATTATGTATACAATGATTGGATAAGTTCATGAGAGGATAAATGTTGAATTTATTGAAATATATATCTCATATTTAAAGATACAATTTTTCACATAGAAGTATGCATGATTTTATTATATAATCAATATTTAGTTTTATAGATTCTTTTGCATCAATGTTAATTTATTCATCAATCACATGAAAGAATGATAATCGCATTTCTCTTGTAGTCTACTTGCGATGTGCCACTTTCTGAGATGACAAACTTCAGTATATTCCGAGGGCGGCGCATGGAGTCATGCGGTGATTAGTATGTTATAAGGGGGGGAAGGCGGGGGTGCTTACGTATGGCGGCTCGCCACATACTCTTCGGAACACCGCTTTGAAAATGCTCTGCACGCATCCTTTGAGAACGAGACGACGTTGTAGCTGTTGAAGGTGTCGGTGGAGGTGGATGAAGGACGTGTTACGCCCTTCATTCACCTTCAATGCAATTATTTTTGTATTATTTTTATATTATATTATTTTTATTTTATATGCTTACTGATTCGAATCAATTTTCTGGTTGTTAAATTACGTTAATTGATCAAATGCTTAACGAAAACAATAATGTTTTGGGCACTTTCAACTCAATCAAATCTACTATTAAAATTGTAGGGATGACGTCGTACGCAACAATAAATAGTAGAGATGATATTGTTTTTATGAAATCCTGATGAAGGCGTGATGTTAAAAGGCTCAAATTATTAAGATTTATTTTTAAGGAATTCAAATTGTGTTTCTGCAATTAGTCCATTAGCTTCGAGCCACCACTGTAACATTCCGTGCATTATTTTCTCCATTATTTTCAATATAGAAGACTCTAAAGAAATAGGTATAACTTTATCGTATAACACTTTGGTATAAATGTAACGAATAATTTTTCCATTGTTATGGAAATATATTATTACATATAGTATCGTTGTATATAACTAAAAGGACCCGTTTGTAATATTAGGTAACAATGAAATCACTAGGTAATTAATTTTGTCCAGTCCTGAAGATGAACTTAAATTACACCTATTAATAACATAATTCAATTTTTCAAAAGAAAAGGAATCTTCTATAAATGGATTTTCATGATCTTAATCAACTCTCTCAATATCTCTTGTATCTTTTTTGGAGAGTATAAAATTATCAGTATTGTTCTTGATATTTTGTTCTTGCTTTTCGTTATCCTCACTTGATATTCCCTCATTAACATTCTTAAATATGTCAATTAGTTTCCAAAATGCAAATATATTAGTTTTTGGTGTGATTCACTTTTTTCATTTCATTGCGATGCAATTTATGTGCCTGTAATGTTGTATTCACTGTAACGTATCAGAGAGTCATTAATAACCATAGCAGTCGATGCGATTTTAAATAAATAATTTTTTCCCGCAAGGTATTAGTTTATCTTATTTCAGCTTTAAAATTTCACATGTATCATTCAACAAAATACAGTCCAAATGTTTTTATTTTTATTTTTTAAAAACAAGTTTTTTAAGATATAATATTTCATTTAAGTTCATTGAATGATTTTCTAGCTTTATCATCTATATACTCGGTATGGAAAGTATATCTGCTAATTACATCCATACTAGCGTACCCGTGCGAGAACTCTCGCATGTTAAACCCCTACTCTCTTCTCCTTTTTCCATTTACATATTAAGCCTGTAATATAGTAGTATATTTTTATTCAGAACCCTCTTATCCTCTGTCACTTCTTCTATATGTCTCCCTGAACGGTAATTGATAACACACCCTAATCAGTACAAACTATTCTTATTTAACCTTATTACCGAGCACAGACATACACCCGTGCAATTCAATCGCGTAGAATATCAAGTAATTAGCTTTATTTCATATACAGTTGCAGATTCTACAGGCTCTGAACTGGTGGGGTAGAATCGAGAAGCGTTGAACCAGCAAAAATGTAATTGAATTATTAAGAAGATTCCATCCTATACATTACAATGTGAGGAACTTTTTTTAGGCAGCTAGCATCAAAATTTTAGTTTATAAGACCATAAAACGCTCTGTTCAGAAGTTATTAAACGATATACTATATACAAAAAATCCGACCGAGTGTTGCGGGTTGTATTTGCCACGAATATTTAGATGTGTTTTTCAAACAAATCTTTCATTTTTTCAGTCCAACTGCAACTCGTCAAGTCTCCGTGAAATTCTCTTTCTTTAGAGATCTCATTTGTAAAGAATGGTTGCGTGTGAGAGCTTTAAAAGTTATGTACACTACTAAAGTAATATAGAAGACGATTATTAAATTCAAAATAATTGAAATAATGCTTATATAGATCTAAAATCTCCCCAAATTTGTACAAATAAACTTGATTCAGATTGTACCTAAATTATGGACTTTTCTGGTAGGTCGGGGTGACATTGACTGGATATGAATTGGATTATGGGCGCCTCTCCACTTATCTTCTAACACAATCCAATTAGTTGCTAAAGCTGAGTTAGGAGATGTAAAGGTCGAATTTAAGTTGAGAAAAATTATCCAGATTATGACAGAGATACATGCGTTGGTTCCTTAGCATTTAATTTAAAAAAATCATCTAAGACAAAATTATCTGCAATTCTTGCTCTATTGTTGCAAGTGCAACAACTTTACAATAAAAAATAACGCGTATTGAAATCCTCCTACTATAACCCTTTTGAAACTATGTTGCTTAATAGTAGTAGAAAACCTATTCCAATCTTGCAAGGTACGACTCTCATTTGTAGTTTTGTAGCAAGGCATAGTAAGAAACACTGTGAATATTGGGGTCTGAAGGCTGCATCAGGTGACGGATAGTACCACGATAGACACGCCAGAAGGACGAGCCGGTCTCAGCCAATGGAGAGAGCGATACAACCACCTCAGAAGCGATTGCTCCTAAACCTCGCAAAAGGAAAAGAGTTGAACAGGCAAAATATAATACAAAAACTCACTGGTAAAAGGTGGCGTCCAGTTCAGAAAAAGCCATGCTGCTACATTATTTTGTTAAAAAATAAAATAATTACGGAGAAATATTCAGAACTTTAGCATGTAGACTGTCACAATGACATGAGGAATGTGTTCGATTTCACCAATCACGTTTATTTATTTATTTACTTATTTATTTTATGTCAAAAAAAGTTAAAAACTGTGTGTGACGAGCTACGGTGACAAGTTAATTCTGAGCACGATTTCATAGTTCTGTGATCACTACCCTCAACCGCATACTACTTGAATTTTGAATACAGAAAGAAATAAGCGTTTTATGCAAGGATTGTTACAAAAATATTCCCTCTGATGTAATTAAATTTATTTTCAGGCGTAAATCAGCTTTACATTTGGGCTCTTATACCCTTCGTGAAGGAATAATATTTCCTGCCGCGACAACATGGAGAACGATAATTTGAATACCTATATTTCCTACTGAATTCTAGAAGACGTGCACAGATAATGAAGTTACATTTGTGCCCAGAAACAAAACAAGAAAGCATCTCAGCCTTTACTCAAAGAATCAGCGAAACTGGACGAAAAACCTGATCGCGATGAGGTCATTGATCCAGAAGCTGCGGTGCAATACTTGTTACAGTTATTTTACAATTATACAGTCCAGATTGTAAATAATACATTAAATATCACTGTTGAAATTACTGTTACTTTCCTTTTAATACTCAGTATAGTCTCTAATTGTATTGAAACAGTTATGCAACAGAAACGCTTTTACTTGGAATTTAAACTATACTGTCGGATTTAATCGTTAATGTCATGTGGCAAAGTGTTGTAAAATAATGTGCATGTATTGTATGCGAATTTTTTGTAGTGAGCTGTTGATACTGTCACCTGATGAATATGATTACTACGTTGAGGGTTATAGTAATATAGTTATCGGCGTTTTCTGAAAACATATATGTAAATCATTTTTGACAAAAAACACTGATTTGCAAATCAAGAGACCAAGTAATGGTAAAATTCCTAGATAAATAAAGTGAGACTTACAGGAATCACGTGGGCGGGATTTGATTATGATTCGTACAATTCTTTTTTGTAATCTAAAAGTCTGGGAGCTATAAGATGTATTTCCCCAGAATATTATGCCAAATCTCAGGCGGGAATGAACATTCGCGAAATTTACACAACGAACAGTATGCAGACTGACTGAATTTGAAAGAATTCTGAATGCCTCGCATAGTGAACTTACTTTTATGTTCAATTCATTTAAACGGATGTTCCATTTAAGGTTTGACTGAATTGAGAGACCTAAAAATTTTGTTGCCTTAACATCAGTCAATGGTACACCGTTAATTTTCAATGGAGTACAGAATTGCTTATTTGTGATGGAAAACTGCATTGAAACCGGTTTCCTTTGTTTACTATAAATTTGACATTACGCAACCAATTTGAATTATCTAATAGTGTACTATTTACGGTTTCTTTTTTGCAAAGAATATTCGTACCATCCGCAAAAATAACTGTTCTTCTATGTCGATTCGTCGATGCGTAACGTTTACGTATAGTAGGAAGAGAATAGGTCCTAAAATAGATCCCCGCGGGACTCCACGTGCAATTGGCAAAGAGTCGGAAAGGTGTGTGCATAATGTTCTATCATTCCAGTAAGGTATTTCTACTCTATGAAATCGTTGTTTAAGGTAGGAACATAAGCAGTCTAGAGCAATACCACGAATTCCATACGAAGTTAATTTTGAAACTAAAATGTTACGATCAATGACATCAAAAGCTTTTGAAAGATCTAAAAATAATCCAATAGGTGCGTAGTTTTGATCCAATAACGAGGCAACATCATTAAGAAAAGAAAATATGCCTGTTTCCCTTGTTTTTTTTTCGAAATCCCAGTTGGGAATCTGGAAACGAGTCGTGTTTACTGAGAAAGGTTTCCATTCGTAGGAAGAAAAGTCTCTCAAATATTAAAAAAAAACTGACAAAGGAAAAATTGGCCAATAATTTTGCATTTAATTTTTGTTACCTTTTTGAATAGCGGCTTAATTTTAGCTGTTTTGAACATTTCTGGTAAAGTTCCGGTGCAGAAGGATGTATTAAATATGTGAGTTAACGGGTGTATAATGGCAGACACACAAGTCTTTAATTAACAATCCGAAAATTCATCTAAACCGGCCGAATATTTATTTTTTAGTTTACCGAGTATTTTGAGAATTTTGTGGGAAGAAGTTTCGAAAACGAACATCGTGTAAACAATTTTTGGGGAAACGTCTGATGTTGCGGCTGATGACCCTTAGTGAGATCGGCAGCAATTTTTGAATAGTATTTGTTAAAGAGACTAGCCATGGTTGTCGGATCGTTCAAATATCTATCATTATATTTTAAAACAACATTCTCTACAAGGTTTCGAGTTGATTTGGTCGTATTTTTTTATTATATTCCACATTTTTTGACTTCACAAATTAACACAACAAAATGCTTCTTTTCAATGCCGAAACGTGTGTGCAAAGAACAAGTGCCTTTTCAACGACCTTTTATCAGAATACTAAAGCCGTTTAGAATGTATTTGACAACATGAAGAGCAACCACAGAGAACTGCCATGACCTAAAAGTTAGTGTTCAAAGGAACCCTGTGTCAAAGGTACAGCAGCCTCCCCTAATAATGTTATCCTCGAAAACAGCTTCCTTGTTACAACGTCGAGCGAAAACACAGGCCGGAAATGATTGGCCCTTATCATGAAAGGTCAATATTCTTATTGAGCTGGAAAGTCATGTGTTTACGTCTAACATTGCGAGTTTAAGTTTTAGTTTTGGCGAGAGTGAATGAGTTTTTCTCATGTACATGGCACATGGCAAAGAGCGGTTTGTGAAGCGTATGTAGTAATGAGGGATGTCTCACTTACTTAACGCCACAGGTCTGTGTCCTGAGCACTAGAATACCCATGTCAATTGCCAAAAGTAAAATTCATTACGTTAAATACGTTCTAAAGTAGCAAATGTACTTTTTATCATTGGCAACCTAAACATCCACCAAAATAAATGTTACACTTACTTGTGACCTAACGTGTTTGCCTTGCTGAAGAATGGAAAAATGTCATGAGTCATTAAATACATTAAAATCTCAGTTATACATGTTGTATTCCTAATATTACCAAACTAGTTAATCATCAAAATAGTTATTTATTGATTTTATATTTATTGAGAAATAGAATTTAGTGGAATATTTTCTGCAGTTATTTACATCTTGCAATATCATCATCATCATCATCATCATCATCATCATCACCATCATCATCATCATTTCCATCATCGATGTGGAAAACTGCTACTAGTATAAGAATATGTTAACCTCAATAAAGGAAAAAGAGAAGAGGAAAAAAAGAATCACCACCCTTTCTCTTCTGCATCACAAGTTTTAAAGAATAAAAGCAATACCACATTTGAATTTATGAAAGATGATTTAAATAACATTATTAGAAATCCTTGAAATCTTATTTAAAATCCTTTTCAAAGGTTTCCATTAAATTTCATTAAATGTTTAATATTCATTGAATTAGAATATCAAGAATGTTTTAAAAATTAAGCTCTGTAGACATACATGCTATTGAAATAATCTTGGCCCTTTATTATATTAATTTTTCGTGAATCAGTTGAAAGACTATTTGTTTTATGTTTAAATATTTTAGATGTGTCTGTGTATGACGTTGGCAGGGACGTAACGGGATATTAATGGTTTCTGAATCTACAGGTCGTTAAAACTCTTCGATGAAAAATTGTGAGGAGAGCACGAAGGAGTATTTTGCATTTTGAGTGAATGTATAGGTGTAACAAAACTCGAAGGTAAACTTCATGAATGTATTCTTCAGAAAAGAGAAGAGAGAAAGTTCACAATATTGGTCCAGAAATGCTTAATTGGAGTTATCCGAACTTTTTCTGATGGTATTTCACGACGTGATCGCTGAGGTAAAAGGAGAGACTGTTTACATTCTGTTACTTGATAAAGCAAATAAAATTGATGTTGATTTGAATACCTCTGAGCATCCGCCAATTAATTCGCGAAACATCGATTCGTAGCCATAAATAGGTTCATTAGTCTCTCTCTCTTTTTTTTGTGTTTTCCAATCTAATACGATAAAGTTTGAAAGGTGTTTGTTTTCTTTGTTCTCTTTAATTAAGCATTTACAGATCCACATTGTAATGAACATTCTTTCTTCTTTCTGTATGGAGAATACCTTTCTGAAGCTTGCCGTTGAGATGTATTACATCCTATATATTATTGACGAATACGTTAGCGTATATTCTACATATATGATGTCTCTGAAAATATTACACACTTTTCGAGTATGTGGGGGATCGAAGATGATAACTTTTTGCCAATGAACACGTGAGAATCTCATACAACGTAGTTCCACATCCCTTTTCCCACGCTTGTAGGCAACAAATCTCACACTGGTTTTTCGTAGGTAGCCAAAACCTCATTGGGTGCGTGAGGGCGTGCCAAAGTGAGCGTGAGTGCGTGTGTGGCACCGCCACACACCAATGCGCTGTGAGTTGCCTAACCAACCTGAGGCAAATGTCACTAAGGATGGCAAAAAAGCGATGTTTTTAAAGCATCGATATTTTCTACTAGAAACATCGATATATTAACATCGATGTTTTGTTTTCGATTTTTCAGATCGATATATTTTTTAAAAAAATCAATGTTTTCGAAAAATTTTGTTATCTTTTTCGATAATTTTGTACGTGGTAATATCGTTAAACTGCATTTTGAACATTGTCTGTATAAAATATAAATTAGAAAATTAAGTGAGGTAGTGCTTAAAGGTAAAATATGCTTTACACTATTATTTAATGACATTTATTTACATTATGTGAACAGTTGGGTGAGTGGGGGCGCTAACCTAGATATTTAACCTAATCATATACTAACCTTACAGACTATTATTTGCATTTTACGCTATTTTTTTGTATTATTTACACACTATTGCACTTATAATCTAAACTCACAGACTAACATTTACATACTTACAAACGTATTTTGTACGTTAGGTACATGTAGGTGCATGTAGGTTCACGTAGGTGTATTCATGCAAAAACTCTCGTGCCGATTTCGAAACTGTCGGATATGCAAGGACATTATTCCCAAGATCTTCCACCCATTCCCTGTGACATACTTAAGCATTTCCTCCGTGGAAAATTACTATCTTGCTGTATGAACGCTGCTCGAAACTGGTAACGGGCAACAGATTTCAAATTGTTCTCTGTGATAATAGACATTTCCAGAGCCATTTCATTAATTAATTATCATTCCTGATTCTATCTTTCCAACCAATCGACTTCGTTCACCGTCATAACCTCATTTCAAAACATTCCAGATATCTTTCTTTCTTCTTTCTAACGGTCTACGTTTCACATCCATACTTCACACTATCCTGAAGGCAATCTATCCTTGAGAGAGCTACTTCTTTAACGAGCGATCGAAGATACATAAGCAAATGGTAAACGTGCCGTGCGATGCGACGCAACACGACAAAATGAATTGACTTATTGACGTTTCCGAGAACGTGAACTGCTCTGGTCATTTGACCCCTTAGTGTAGTAATTGTTTTATTAAGGAAGGTGGCACCGGTAGCGGTAGCTCAGTGCATCAACTGATGTCACTGCAGCGCCTCTAACCGGGAGGTCCTGGGTTCGAGTACTGACGGCGGCAGGATTTTCGACACTAGCTTTTCAGCTAGGTCGAATTCAGTCGCTGCCTGGAGGAGAATTCTAGCGGCCGGCTGCTCTGATCGGTAGTTTTCCGTGGTTTCTGCGATCAACACCGGAGCAGTACCCTACCAAACGGGCCACGGACCGCGCGCGATCTGTCCTTCCTCTTCCTTGTCCTATCCTCGACCCTTGCACACACACTTACACTAACATGCACTACACTACCTCGTATTCCGGAAGACTGGTCGGGAGCTTAGAGCTTGTCCCGACTGGCGCGGTGCCCCGTTGGTGGGAGAGTCCTGGTTAGGGGGAAACCCCACTAGCCGACGGTAGGTCGGCGCCGGATCTCGCCATCCAGCGGGGGAAGATCACCGCCGTCTCCCGAGAAAAACATGCACTACACTAACGGGACTAATGACCGAAGCAGTTGACGCGCCCGGAAACACGAAAAAATCAATCAATCAATCAAGGAAGGTGGCAGTGTCATCCTCCGCTGGATGGTGAGATCTGACGTCAAGCAACACGCAGGCTTGCGGGGATTTCCCACTTCATGGATCTCCCCAGCGGGGTACCGCCCCAGCCGGAATAAGCTCTAAGCTCCCCACTGGTCTCCCGGCATGTGTGGTAGAATAGTGCATGAGAGTATAAGTGTGTGTGTGTGTGTGAGGAGAGACGTGCGGACAAGGAAGAGGAAGGAAAGGTCACGCAGGATCCATGGTCCGTTTCTTAGGGTACAGCTTCGACGCTAACGTGGTATTGATCAGGGAAGCTACGGGAAACTAGGGTCAGAGTAGCTGTTCGCCAGAATTATCCTCCAAGCAGCGAAAATCGGCGACCGTGAGGTTTGAACCCTAGGCCATGCCGGTCAGAATAGCGGCTGAGACATGTACAGAGCTGGCTCTGAGCTAAGTAAGTACCAAGCCGCGCTCTGCTCGTGTCTGCCAGTAGTACTTCAGACGTAGTATAAAAATGTTATTGCGACTTCTGCAAGTGCTGAGACACGCAGCAGGAAACGCATTTGCCACAGTTCGCTTCAGCAATTGCAAAGAGCACACCATTCAGCCCTCTTCCGACAGTCTCTCTCCCTCCCCCCTCTCTCATTACTCACTCTCACTCGCATTCTCTCTCTCTCATACACATACGCACACGCTCTTTCCCTATCCCTTCGTCCATCCCAACATTCACTCACTCTTTCCCTATCCCTTCGTCCATCCCATTAGCGACTTTAGATAGATATTCTGAGAAGCTCAATTATTGCAGGTGATCGTTGAGAACCCATAATTTGTCGTTTCAGTTTAATGTTCAATCTGCATTTGCCTGTCGACCCTTATGTTCAAGAAAATGTTTGGGATAAATTGGGGATGGGTGTGATGAACTTGCCATTTTTCTCTTCTAGTCAGGGAATTAGATTTGTCTGGAAGAGATGATTGAAAGAGAAAATATTCCAGGCATTTATGTTTTTGCATTAGACTTTCCAAATTTTCACCTTTCACGTGCCTGTCTATATTACTTCTTTCAAATTTGCGCAGAAAATGTAAGTAAATTATGCAGCCTCCGGCCGTGTGAAAGGCGACTATGGTTTTGTTAAATACCCAGGAACTCTGAAAAAATCCACAACCAATGAAAGAGTTCCTAGTTTGACTGAAAAACGCAAATATTTTATTGTGTTATTACTATTTACTTTATGCGTGTATCGACTGAATTTTCATACTCAGTACGACACTGCTTACGACATACGACCGCAAGGCTCCAAAGAAAAAGGTGCTCGACATTAAATATTTGTTATTCACCTGTTGCATTATGGAATTTCATCTTTTTTATATTTTTGGTTTATGAATAACTGTATTTCATATAAAACACTATACCTGTACTATGTTATTGCAGTATTTGTGAAGACTGTTTTTACCAAAATATTTAATTTATTTCAGTGTTAAACGAGAGTATTTTATTTATTGTCCTTCAGCAGTATGTGTGGTACTTGTTGGAAAGTTATTTTACGTTTTTTCTGCAGCATTTTTGCTGCGACACTCCACAAGTTTTTCGTATTTGCAAAGTTATTAATTCTGTCTTGAAAATCCTTCATGCGAAAATATTCCCACTTCAAAAACAATCTTCAGTTTCTAAGGTTCTAAAATTATATTTTCGGCAACAGTATGCTGATATTTTCTGGGCATAACCGCATTTTGAAGACTGACTGATCGAAATGTCTGGTCATACTAGCTTTCTTCCCATTTCCTAATAATCTTTTGGCGCTTTTCATTCATACTCATTCTAGTGGAGAGGATTAATCATTCCATTTCATAACCTGAGCGAAAAATTACAGTTATTTATGATTTTCTCTTGCGCACTCTGCATAACTCAGTGTCAGTTCATTCCACTGCTAGGTAAGCACATTTACGGTATAATGTGAGGAAAACGTTACGTTCACTGAAACATCCAGGGGATATAAATGATCCTTTCTTAGGGGTTGGGCCCCACACCATCCTCAGCTAAGTTAACGCCTTGTTCTTTTTTCGTCTGTCGTACGAGGTCGAAGAAGAAGCACGTGAGCGTAAGGGCTCAGATTTCTTTCCGCACTTTCGTCACCTGCACCCTCGACTCTCCCGTCGTTTCAGTTGAGAAAAGGCGACGGAAGAGAAGGAGGTGTTCCTTTTGAGTGGACGAACAACTACCAAGTAATGGAGTAGAATGCCTAAAATTTAAAAATACTTCTTTGATTATTTATATAAATCCGTCAGGCTGTTCCCGTGGCTATATGTATTAGATAGGTATAGTATATATTTATTATTTGTAGAAACATAAGCAGTGACAGAAAAAACGTACGCTTCATCCTTTCAAGAACAGGAAGAAGCATCAAAATTTTCAATAACTACTAATTTTTTAATAGTTTCTGTGTTTTATTATATATATATATATATATATATATATATATATATATATATATATATATATATATATATATATATATAATTACCAAATTGAGAAAGTTTGGATGTATGCGTTTCTTTATTACTGTTCTGATGTGTGTGCACACACATAAATACGGCCATTGAGAAAATTATCATAGGTAATACCACGTGTGCTTTGGAAATTGTCGATAAATCACCGACTCGAGAATCGAGGAGGGGCGTTATCCGAGAATTTCCAAAGCACGAGTTGTATTTAATAGGACTATTCCATGAATGAAATTATATTCAACAGAGATCCAAAATGCACCAAATATTGAAAATAACTGAATGTTAAAATCAAAGAGTTTATGTTATATTACATACCCGGTTTATTGGACCTCGATATAACGATCGATGTTCACCGCCCCCTAAGACAGATGAGTGACAGTTTACGATTAGGGAATAGGGAAAAGAGATACGAAAAAATCGGATTGAAAAGGGGATAATTTTTTGAGATACACCGTCCCCATGGGGCATTTTGTAAGTATTGTTAAACACTATTGGTTTTAATTTCACGAGTGGAATTGTCATTAATAATGTTAGTAAAAACTGTACTACTTATAGTTACATTAATATGGTGACAATCTGAATATCCACCAATGCGAAAAAAAGAGTGCTAGTGAAACGCCCGTAAATATACTTTTTCTTTTCCGAAATTTTTTAAACAAAATGTGGATACATTTTTCGACTTCAGGGACTAAATGGTATTCATATATACAAAATTTGATTACAGATATATGTATGTGGAAGATTTAAAAAAACAGCAATATTGTCAATATCGGACCACTTCAACATGTCATTTCAGAAATGTTTGTCTCTGAAATAATCTCATCAGTATGTGAATCATCCTAATAAAAAATATAAAATAGGAAATTCAGCACATACAGAAAGTAGAACGTTAGTATTTTCAAGCCACATGTAATTGTGAACGTCACCTCCGTCTTCAAACTTAAATGATCTCAACTTCAAAATGAAGGAAATATAAATTTAACATGATTGTGTTATATCTTCCAGGAACCAATACAGAACAAAAATGAAAGGAAATGCAGCAATTACGAGCTGGGGAGAACACTCTCGCCCAAGAAACGGTGTGAGGGAGCTGGATCACAGAAAACAATCGAATTAGACAGGATCTTAAGATGTTACGGAACAACGCAAAGAGATGGTGTAGCTCTGTCTCTTTTTCCCTGCCTCTTAAAAATCCGCACCTCTACGCCCGCGCCCCCGCCCCGCTCTTTCCTACCCCTCCACCCCACCCTCGCCCGTGCTTCCCCGCCCACGGTTCCCTCTCACCACCGCTCCCGCGTCATCCTGCCCGCGCCTCTTCGCGCGCGTGGCCCGCCCGCGCTTCCCCGCCCGCAACTCCCCTCCACCGCCTCCCCGCCTTCACGTTCCCGCCCGCGCCGCTCGGTCGCGCTTCCCCCACGCTTCTCCACCATCGACTCCCTGTCCCGCCCCCTCCCGCGCCGCCCTTCCCACCCATCCCGGCCCGCGTCTCCCCGCTCGCAACTCCCCTCCAGCGCCACCTCGCCTTCACGTCCCCGTCCGCGCCTGCTCGCCAACGTTTCCCAGTCCCCGCCTCCTTTCTCGCACCATCATACCCGCGCCCCTTCGCGCGGGCGTCCCCGCCCGCACTACCTCTCCAGCGCCTCCCCGCCTTCACGTCTTCGTCCGCGCCTCCCAACCAACGTCCCACGGTTCCCGCCATCCCACCCGCTCCACCCTGCACGCGCTTCTCCGCCGCGACCCACCGCCAACGCCTGCCCCGCGCCTCCTCCCGCATGTCCCAACCCAGCCCCAGCTCAGCCGCCCGCGGAATTTTTCAGAAGAGAGGTATTTTCGCTTTACTTCAAAACGAAAGACGATTTGTCGGAAGTCTTTCTCTTTTCCTGTAAACGAATGTACAGATCGGTCAAGGGGAGCGCTGCCATTAAAGAATCGCGGTATTTGCAACCGCAGACAAAATACAAAAGTGGAGGAAATCTCCAGTTGCTGCCCGTTAATTGGGTAAGGTGAAAGCTCGCAGCGCGGACAAGATATAAATAAATATTGGAAAGCAGTTTCTTCAGAATATAACCTGTGAAATCGAGCGGAAGCTGGTGGAGCAGTGCGGGGGCGGCGAGCGTGAGGGGGCGTGGAAGGGCAGAGACGGAGCGGTGGGAGGCGCATCGATCGCAGAGTTGTCACGCAGCGCACGCAACCCCCGCCGCGCCCCACCGTGCCCCAGCTCGCCCTAGCTCGCCGCGCGCCCTCCCCGCCCCGTCCCGCCCCCGCGCCGCCGCGCCCCTGCCGCCGCCGCCGTCGCCGCCGCGTGGGGCCGCGCCGCGCGAAACGGACGCGGGCGCCGGACGCCGGCAGCGGAGCCGCATGCCCCGACGCCCGAACCCGTGCCCGGCCGCCGAGGCGCTCGCAAACCAGGCCACACTCACCACCGCCACCGCCTCCAACGCCGCTTCGCTGCGCCCTGCACTCGCACTCGCACGGCCCGCGCTCCCCACGGCCACGCCGCCCCACGGCCAAAGCCACAGGCGCCCGCAGCGCCGCCCTCCGCGCGCCGACGTCACTTCTGACGTCACGCGAATGTCCGCAGCGCAGCGTCGACAATCGACCTCCCCTCCACACGCTCCGCCCCCGCGCCCGCCCCCGTGCCCGCCCCCGCGCCCGCCCCCGTGCCCGCCCCCGCGCCCGCCCCCACGCCCGCCCCCCGCGCCCGGCCCCGCGCCCGTCCCCCCGCCCCCGCCGGGCCGGCCCTCTTCTATTGATTGCGCCCTCCCCGCGCCGTCCCCGCCGTGCCCCGCCCCCGCCCGCCCCGCCCCGCACCTCCCGCTCCTCCCGCCCCACCCGCCCGCGCGTGCGCCGACACCGCGCGCACGGGGCGAGGGCCGGCGCAGCACCGCCGATGCGACGACTCTCGACAGTGCGGCCGGCGAGTGGCGAGATCTCGATCGCGGGTCGACGGCTCTACGCGACCACCGGGGCATATTAGCGGCAGCGGAGCTCGGGATTTCGGGCAGAAAGGATACCCTGCAAGCAGCCCGCTCAGCTGAGAGAACATGTAAGTACGCGTGGGGCGCGGCGCCCGGCGGCGGCGCGAGGCGGTGGGCGCGAGGCAGGCAGAAGGCGCGGGCGATCGGGCCCTCGCCGTTGGGCCCTGGCCGTTGGCCTCTGGCCGCTGGCCGCGAGTCGCCGACCGCGCTGCGACGGGCAGTCTCGGGCCTCGCCCGCCTCGCCCCGCTACGTCCCGCTCCGCCCCGCTCTGCCCCACTTCACTCGATTGGCGCCGTCTCATGTTC
Organism: Teleogryllus occipitalis; assembly: GCA_011170035.1. Classification (NCBI taxonomy): domain Eukaryota; kingdom Metazoa; phylum Arthropoda; class Insecta; order Orthoptera; family Gryllidae; genus Teleogryllus; species Teleogryllus occipitalis. The sequence continues at coordinate 113,776 of BLKR01009127.1, read as the reverse complement.
CCTCGGGTCCCCCACAGCCGTCCGCTGGGTCGCTGGGTCTCCGACCGGCGGCCTGGGGTCGGTCGGCTGCGGGGCGGGCGAGGGGCAGCGAACCGAGGCGTTCCCTTGCAAATGGCGGCGTGCAAGACAGAGGGAGCGGCGAGGGCCCAGGGCAGAGGTAAAGGGCATCGCGCTCTGGAGCTGTCCGCCGCCGCCGCCTCCGCTTCCGCCTCAGCCGCCACCGGCGCCGGCCCCGCTGCTACAAACAGCAACACTTTACGACGGGCGGCGTCGCCCGAGGGCGTCTGTGTCCGCCACGTGCGCCTTCGCGAAGCGAATTGCTTCTGCCTCATTGGCGCCGGCGCTCGCACGCGGCGCGATGGCCCATAAAGGCGCCGGCGGCTCTTGCCCTCGGCGGCGGCAATGGCGGCGGCGGAGGGACGGCGCGTCTCCGCCAGCGCCGCTGCCAAGCTCTACTTTGAAGACCTGCGCGCGTTCCTCGACACAGGGTTGTTCGCTGAAATGGCTTCATTTGGGAGAGGAGCGAACCTGGTTCGTCGCAGGGTTTCTATTATCTCTAGTTTCCATTGATTCTCGTACCACCAACGATCGTTATGAGATATTCCAGCGTCATTGGGATGATGTATTCATTCACAATTGACAATTCTTGGCACAGCCCTCAACGGTCTGGAATCGGAAATTATGGTCAAAAGTCTAGGAAACTCTTCAATCTTCGTTGCTTCATTAAATTGTTCTAATTCTTAGTTTAGAGCTGTTCTAATTCCTAATTGATCTAAACAGAAAGAATTTCCTTTGCTTTAGAATTAAAATGCATCCAATGCATTCATCTTGTCAAACACTGTATGAGTATCTTTAGCGTCATTCTCCTTCTCAAGGTACTCTTGTACCCTGGAGAAGCGACCCCGTACCAATGGCTGCAAGGTTATTGGACGTCGATGAGGCGTTGGAAGAGGGAGGAGGGCCCGTAAGCATGCCGCAGCGGTCGGTGGCGACGGTTCCCAACGGCGGGCTGATCGTGAGCGGGCGGTACGCGAGCGTGGGGCGGGTGTTTTGGCGCCCACGGAGGCGGGGCAGGGGTGGGGCAGGGCCGGGGCCGGGGCAGGGGCGGGGGAGGAAGCCTCGCGGGGGCGGCCGCGTGATGCTCGGGATCGATATGCCGCACTCTGAGCTTCGTGCCGTCGATAACGCCGGCCAGGGCGGGCGAGGGCGAGGGCGAGGGCGAGGGCGTGAGGACGCGATGGCCGCGGGACGGGGGTCCGGGCACCGAGCCCCGAGCACGCTCCGTCGGAGACCCGGCCCGCCCCGCCGCCTTGCGCCGGCTCTCGGCGCCCTCGGCCGCCAGCGTCGCGCTCTGCGCCGCGCCGCGCCGCTCGGAAGGTGGGCCAACGTGCACCATCGATTTCCAAGAAGCGGTGGAGGGCAGGCGCGGAGGCGGGCGCGGGAGCGGGCGTGGGGGCCGGCGCGGGGTGGGCGCGAGAGGGCTCCGCTTCGCTGCGGTCGCCGTTCCCCGTTGCCTTCTTCGCCGCCTCGCTTCCATCGCGAATGCCTCCGCTGGGAGAGCACGCGGTGTGTGTGTGGTGTGTGTGGGGGGTCGTGGGACGCCAGCCACGGCTTGCCTCGGCCGATGCCATATGGCTGGCCTCTGAAGCTGCGGGGGCGCCCTTGCCCGGTAGCCTCCGACTGCGTGGGTGGCGTGGGGGCGGGGGCAGATAGGGCGAGACAAAGTGCGCTGGAGTATTGACCACGCACCGCGGCCGGGAGTCGGTGCGCGAGCGTCGGGGGCGGGGGTGTAAAGCAAGGAAGAAGATCAGGGCGAGGGCGTAGGGCCGAAGGAAGGTCGAGGAAGAAAATGGGACCTTGGGCGAAGATGAAGTTGGCGAAGGCGCGGGCGTTTGCGCGACGATGGGCGAGGGCGAGGGTGGAGGCGGCAGCTGTGGAAGCCGCCTTGTATTCCCGCTCGCGTTCCGTTCACCGCTTTCCTGCTGCCTCCTCTCGTTCTCCCGACTCCACACTCCTCCGCCTCCTCCCGCCCACGTGCGCAACTGCTCTGGGAGCCGAGGAGCTCGCCCGCCAGCACGCCTTTGTGCGCCCACCATTTGTAGAGGAAAAGGAAGACTTTTTGGGATTTCCAGTAACCCCTAACTCTTATCCATCATTGCTGCATCATCACGTCATTCATTCCATTATCATTATCATCTACTCATTAAGTCCACTGTCTCAGGCGTACGCCTCCGGCGTAAATACAGGGAATCATAATGATAGAATGCCATACTTTCTCATAACGTTCGCTGCTAAGGCAAGTTTATGTAATAACGAATGTACTTTACATTTCATAAACATAATATTATAAAATTTATATTAAAGCATTTCTAAATCTTCTGATATGTCTCATTTTAATACATTATTTACTTTCTAAAACACCTAATTATTCACAAAATAAATATTGTAAAGTGCCCCTTGCCCCTATGTTTGTCATCTCGATCGAGTTTCTTATCCAATACCTTGGCCCATTCAACAAAATTCCTAAGTTTATTTGCATACAGATTTTATTACATTTATATATTTTATATATTACATACATATTCCATTTCTATATTTTTCACACGTCTAATCATATAATTTCTATTGTTGATAGAAAAATAATAATAACAAGCAAAACTTGCAAACACGTCGATATTATTTTGAGAAACAATTTACTTAATTATTTGATGTGAATTTAAAATTATATTTTTATTTCCAAAATAATAGTTCCCTTTATTTTTTTAATAATTTTCACCATAACTCTGCAAGATCTTTCTTCGTAATCTGACAAAGAAGTATCATTATTTCCTCTTCTTTTTTTTCATAATTACAAAGATGTGGTAAAGTTGTTTTGTTTGTTTTTAATTGAAAACCGCCGGGAGAACTTGTAATACGAGTACACCCTTTTACATCAAGGGAAAAAACACAGCAATGATACTGCAAATTCTACTCCAAATATCATAAACAATTCACACAGCTTTTATAATCATACATTACGGCATATGAATCCGCTGTACACAAAGCACTAATTTGGATTCCATATTTCGGATAATCTCCAAGCCTTATTACAGGCTGTGTACGAATAAATCTTTGTTTTTAATTTTTTATGAAACTGTATAGAGCACAAGGTTTCTCGGGATCTTATATTACCGTTAAAACATAACCCAAATTAATATTTTTTTCAATCTGAAATAACGTCGTAATGATTTTGGAACTGGTCATAATCCATAAATTGGGGCGGCATTATTGTAGTACATCTGTTACAGGTGCCCAATCGTATCCTTTTTTATTTAACACGGACGATGGTTAATGAGAACAGCTGGTATTTGCCATAATGTGCAATGCCAAACTATATTTTGCATTGTCTATATGTAAAACAAAACAATCATAGATAATATATAAGATGATTGACAATGTCACATTGTCAAATATACACAACTGTGAGTAAATAAGCTAGCCACTAACAATGAATTCCGAGCGAGATAAAATTTACAGTTCCAGAAGAAGTTAACTATTTAATAATTATTATTATAAAACACTATTTCTTTTATTACCAAGTTTACCAAATTCTGCTATTTCTAAGTTTACAAATGCATCAATGTAGTTATTATAGTATTATTAAAATATGCAGTCTCATTACCACTGGTCAAATTTCGTTTCACTGGGATGCCTAAATTCTCTCGGTTTGTGAATTAGGGAAACTGTAATGAATGATCTGATTAAAGTGGGGGTCATTGTTCCAGGCAATGGTATGTCATGGGAAATAGTATACAACAATAAAAAATAGATTATTAGACTTACAAATGTTAAGGTGAAATAATGAATTAATTTAAACGAACAATTATGAAACAAACCAAAATAATTAGGACTCGAAACTTAGGAACATTTCCGAGGGAATTCTAACCATTGAAAGGTGCTAACTTTATCTATAATGAAGGTAAACTTGCAAATGTATATTTAGTTCTATCAAATATATGTACTGGTAATTTAAATACACTGAATTTAATATACTTAAACCACAAACATGTGCAATGTATAAAAATGTTTGTTTTGATAGGGCCATAATGGAAAATCTTTGGAATGGAGTCTCCTCTAACTTCCATTTCCAACTGCTACTCTGTGAAGAAAAGAACATTAATATTTGGGACTATTCTCCACAGAAATCTGACTGTTTATTAGATTGAGTTTGTATAGCGTGTCTTGATCCACGGAGCGTAGCATACTATACGTTTTGAATTTTTCCTTGGCAACATTCTCTAAAACTTGATTAAATTTCGAACTCCATTTTGAATAAAATCATAGAATCCAGTCCGATTATTTGCTACGAAGTTCATATATCAAACACAAAATTTTACTATTAAATCAATAGCTGCATATAGATTTCTTGCAGCAAAAGTCAGTTTGGTTTCCGATAGTGCCTCTGGACAAACGTGGATATCCTTCCTTTTACTTTATCAATGGCGTTTTGCTGTTTAACGTCGCCAATAAACGAAGCTGAAATTCAACCAAAATACTAATTTTACATAACATTTTCGTCAATCTTTTTTATTCAAAGAGACAAAAATTACTATTTTATGTTTAATACCAAACTGATTCAATCTTAAACTATGCGGATTTGACAGACTTATTTTTACATAATCGGGTCATTTAATTTTGAAAATGTGTTTAATCTTTAAATCCTTTACAAACTCTGTGAGATATGGTGTGTCATCAGAAACATCCAAACCGATTCCCAAAAAGCGCCGACGTACAATGGGAAATGAACTGGTTAGTTGGCGCAAATTATAAGTAGCATGGATCATCTCTTTTTTGGAACAGGTTTACAAAAACTCTTGATTATTTCAGGACCAACTCCATTGAAAAGGAGTTTTTTGACGAAATCGCATTTGTGTTTGAAATATACTACTTGATCTAAACGGAAGACGCTTCGTAACTTCTGTCATTCTACGTTCTTGTCGTCTCTGTTTTGAGTAAAAACAGCAGATTTAGGGCTTGGCAGATCACGGTTGGGATTGTTGCAAAAACACATATAGTTTAAAAACAACACATTTTTACTTGTATTACAAGTCAAGATTGAATAATACTTTTATAATATGAGTTACATTTATTTATTGATGTATTAAACCTCTCATTTTGCATTTTATGACCCGTTATTCAAGAGAATACAGTATAATCAATGAAATTAGAAAGACATTGCTTCGACCAAACAAGTTTTCAAGATATTTTTTGTCCTTCACCACATATTCTTTGAGATGTTTAGCAGTAATTAAATAATTGACGTCTCTACTCGTCTGCACCCAATGCGTGGAAGAACTTTTAATAAAAATGGCTACGTATAGAGTATGACATGAAGTTCACCCTCGTTCAGGGTTACCGGTCAGTAGGTCTACAGAAATAAGGTCTAGGTAAATAAAGTCTAATATTTCAAATGTAACGACACTAGGTCTACTCTAAAAGGTCTACATAATAAATGTATACACATCGCGCTAGTCTACATGCAAAAATGTCTAATGCAATTATGTCTACATGCAGAAATGTCTATTGTCTAAATATCTACAGACAAAGGTGTCCTTATGCAAAAATAAATATTGCAAATATGTCTACATATAAAATGGATCTACGTATGAAAGTTTGTTAGACTTGTTAGTAATTGTAACTATAAATGCGTGTTTAACTTGAAAAATATATTTATAAAATACATGCAATCTTTCATTGTGAAATTTAAAAATGGACAAAATCCTCCCTAACCGTAATGACACCAACGTCTGTACGCGCAATGCCTAACAAATATTTGCATTTTTCATTAACGTCAAAACTGTTTCATTGTTTCGGGATTTTTTCTCGAGTTCTTAAGTATCTAACGAAACCATAGATATTCGTATATTTTACTATATATGGCTGGATGCTGCTAAGATTTCTTTCAATTTTTGCACGCATTGGAAATTAGTAATAGATGTTTTTCGATTTTCCCCGAGTTCAAGTACATCAAACTAAACTACAAACTTCTTAGAAGGCGGAGGCTATACAATTGCACGCATTGAAAATTAGTAATATAGATTATTGTCACTGGAGATAAAAAATTAGAGAGGTTCGAAAATATTTTTCAGAGGAACCTAGGTAAATTCCCTTCATATATCCGTTCAGAACAGCATATTCGATGACATACCGCTTATGTCTCTTTGATATGAGCAGAAAAATATTCTGGTCATATTGCAACACAGAGCCGGTTGAAGGATTGAGCGTAAAGATAAATGCAAAAGGGCAATCTTCTTTTACTTATTACTGTGGATTTATTAGTTTTGTTACATTCTTTGACGAAGCAACTTTCCATGAAATGCGAAGTTGTAACTCGAAGACTAACCCTTTCAATAAGTTACGTTATACTTTCTCATCAATGTTTCAAGAATTCGTATCTCGAGAAAATGAGGTCACAGAAAATTATGCGATTTGAATAAATAATTCCCTTTCTGAACAATTCCCAGAAATGTGAATGTAGGAAGCCTCATTTTATGGTATTGAAACTTGACCCAATTAAAGTTTTTCGGGGAAAGGAAAAAACTCGACAACACCAAACTAGGGGACAGATCCTGTGTAATTTTTAGAAGCAAAGTAGTGTGAAAATCTCCAAATATTGTAATGCCTCTGATAAGGATCATAATGTTGGCTAGACTTTTGAAACGACACCAAAGACGCGTATTTCGAAGTCCACAGACTATCCGGTTTGGGTTGTTAATTTCATGAGAAGTGGCTTGCATTTCTTTTTCCTAAAATAAAAGAAAGATCATTTTGAATTTGGATTCTTTTCCGCACTCTTTTCCTGTTCTTGCTTGTATCTCACGTAGAGCATTGATGACTATTTAATGCAATGTATTACTGCCAACATGAATTCAATGTTACCCAGACGATCGGGTGTGTTTATGAAAACAAGAAAGAGAGACACAAAGAATATTCCATGAAGAACAAATTGTATCTATTATGAATGAGTTATGAAAAAGCAGGAAATAAGAAGGATGAAGTGTTGACTGAAGTGTCCGCAATTGATATGATGTCATTAGATTCGATTTAGTGTCGCAATTGATATGTCATTAAAAAAGGGTTATTACTGTGGCAGTTATTTATAACGATAATTGAGTCACAGTAAAATAACAAGATTGCTATTAGTATATTAAAGATATGTCAAAAATTGACTATATCATTAGTAATTGTATAAAATAATTCGAAAATAAAATAATATATTTTTGCCGCTTTTCATTGCACATAACTGCGAAGCCCTGCACTTTACAACATTTTAGTGACTGACGCCGTTTATGATTACACAACGGAATTGAAATTAAATTATTTGAATTAACTTCATTGAAAGTTCTAGAATTTTGACGCCCGTTATTTCTGCGGAAAATTGGTGAAAATATGTAACTGCAAGTGATAGGTTGAACAAATATCATAAGAAGGTGCCTTTTAAGCAATAGAATTGAGGGTTTAGAAGTAGGAAAGAGGAAGAGGATGAAGAAGGTATCGGGTGTTAGACACTGTATGAAGAGAATAAGATGGCTACGAAAGAATGAAAAGGCAAAGAATAGTGAGCAATGGAAGATCATGTGGAAACCTGCATATAATCAGAACATCTCATAATTATTTCCAATGTATTTTTTTATTATTTGGTGTTCGAATTGCTGACCCTACGTTCTCCCCGTATATGTTTTCCTATGCGTTGCTGTTAGTTTATTCCAATCTTTTTATTTCCTCGTATACGTAGTTTATAGAAAGTTATGTAATGCCGGAAAAAATCGATCTCGGTTTTGGACGGAAATACACATTTCGGTATTCGTAAGTCCCTGTCGCCGAAAAGTGTCCGTTTGCGTTTTTGTAAGTCTGACCTTCCGTCTGCCGCTCACCTTGTCCGTCCATATGTGAACAACAGTAACGCCTGTAATGTATACAGGATAACAAAAATATCGGCTTCATTAATGTCGCGCCCCTTGGAATTTCAAATGGATATTTTTATTTTTGGAGGTACTTTACATTCTATAACATTTTCGAAACAAAAGAATTGCTCCAATTTATTTTTTTATTTTTTCTCGAACAGAGCAAAATATGCTTATAAAACTGACACATAGTTTCTTTGAAAGCTCTGAATTTTCGAAAATTGCAAACGTTTTATTTTTTTCGACTCCTCTTTACAAACTACATTATTCAAGAAATTTTTCTTAATGAAATCTCTTCTTCAAAGATAAATCTTTTATTAATATCATGTACAATTTTTTTGAAAATATGTGTAGTGCAAACGCAATTTTGAATAAAGTTCTTAATTTTAAAAATTGGGAAGAAGGTTTTCTTAAAAAACTCCACAATTTTTCTTTAATTTTTTTCTCTCCAATAAAACAAAATTTGATTAATAATATTGCTTGGATATGATGTGCATTAAAAAATTTAAAATATCTAAAATTGCATTGCTTCAAAACTTGTTCGAAACTCTCCTACAAATACATTATTAAAGATAGAGATTTATTTATTAAAGCAATCTACTCCTTGATCTTAAATCGATCCATGTGCACCTTTTCAAAATATTAGTAATTTTCGCGTAATTTTTAGTTCTATTGTGACAAAAAAGTTTCGAATCTGCTCAACACCTTCAATACTGACGCTAGAAATGTCTTTCTTGAAGCAGTCTATTCTTCGATATAATTTAGAACTTTAAATCATTTTAAGTACTTAAAAATATAATAATATTTTTCGGTAAGTTAAAATTAGTATATCGTATGAGTTTATCCAGTGATCACTGAAGTATTGATGGGGTAGAAAGTTTAAGATTGTAATATTAGATAACCGCGTCCAATGACACACATGAGAAACTATGTACTTCTGTAGCACCCCTATTTTTACTGCCCTGTTGACAAATTAAAATTTCTCCGAATATGTTCCTTCTTAGATTTTTGTTCAAATTATGAGAAAATCTGTGGGTTTTTTTCTTTTCGAATCTCCGTAGCCGAGTTTCCGTTTCTATCCGGTTTTGCCAGGTGCAATTTTTACTGTTTGTAAACAGAGAGTTCCGAGATGCGAGACCCGACAAAAGAGGAAATACGACACCTCCTACACAGGTCAGTCGAACAAAGCCTCTATCTGAGGGAGACTTCTTGGAGCCAGCAGGCTGCTCTCATCGACCATGTCGTTCTCGTTTTTCTTTCTTTCTTAAAAATCGATTCTGCTACATTTTTTCATTAAATTTCAAGGTTAATTGGTTAGAACAAGGTTCAACAACAGGTTCAAGGTTATTGTCTTACAATAACAAAAACAGATTCATTTATGCTGTGATTCAATATGCACGCAAAATATTTAAATTCTTTTCTCTTTTGTCTTTAAAATTTTGAGATCATTTTCGTAAAAATTTAATGTTTTTTTTCGTTTGTATTTGTATCTAGAAATGCCATTTGAAAATATAATTTGTGATATAATCCTGGATCCTGGATAATGGATCCTCATTTTTAGTGTGGCTTTTCCAGGGATGCGGAAAAGGTAATTGATTCCTGGAGGGTAAATGCATGTTTCCTCTGTCCCAAATGAAACATACTACCTTGTTTATTGGCTATTGAACCACACGTTATGATATTGTTGTCGGCATTATTACTATTATTATTACTATTATTATTATTATACTATTATTAAAATAATTACCATCGTCAAATGGCGACCGCTACTGGAGCAGCGCGTAAGGGCGGAAGATGGAAGCCGCCCAATCCTTCCTTGAATTTGTCCCCGGCTACTTTTAGACCTACCGGAATACGGATCGATGCCCCCATCTGAACGTCGCGAAAGCCTTTTGAGAAAGTGCTCGTGATTTCTAGAGTAGCACGCGTAAGTACGCGGAAATCTATGTCAACAAAGTGAAGTCTATGAATGGAAATACACAGAAACTGTCCGACACAGCGTCGCTCTGTGCGATGCTTTGCAGAGAGATGCAATGAAATGCAGAGCGTAGAAAACTATGACTTCGCAATACGTACTTTTATACATGATGATGAGTATGATAATGACTGCAAACAATTCACATTGCACCTGATGTTTCGGGAAACGTGATGCTTCAGAAGCATACAAACGAGTGAGTGAGTATTGAATCAGCGCGCGTCAACTACTCAGCTAATTAGTTCCGTAAGTCTAGTACACATTGTATCCCGGAAAGTGGCGGTGGTCGCCCGTTGGAACAAGATATCCGGTGCCGTCATACACGTTCGATTTTCCTCTCCACATATCTCTTCCAGCGCGGTACTGCCCCAGCATGGGAAATCTCTAAGCTTCCATCCACCATGTGTGATAGTGCAGTGCATGTAAGAGGAAGTATGTGTGTAAGGGGAGAGGAAGGAGGCGCATTAATAAGGAAAGATCGTGCGCAATCTACGGACCGTGTGATAGGGAACTAGTCTGTCATTCGCCTGTTATTAATCGTAGAAGCCACGAAAACTAAGACGTAGAACAGCTGGATGCTTGAATCCCCTTTAGATAGCGTTTGAATTCGATCTAGCTCTCTAGCTAGTCATTTCGACAAACTCATCATTCGTCCTAATTATATACAACTACAATGGAATTGGTAGTCTCCATCGAGGAGCATTTATATATATTTGTGAAGCTATTTATGTCGTTATTATTGCTGCCACAAAATGATTATTGCGAAAAGAAATGGTGCGAACATTTGGAAACGATGCCAAATGAGAGATTGCCCGCATTAGCTCTTCAATTTATACCACAAGGAAGGAGAGACGCTGGCAGGCCAAAGACATAGTGGACATCAGAACTGTTTGAATCCCAATCCTTGTCGGTAGAAGAAGAATAAAAGGAAAATGAAATATTGATCTACGTCGCAGGAACTAGTGTATTTCTTTATGTGAAAACACGAGGTACAATTCAAATGTCTTTACCAAAAGTTAATAAATTCTATATCAAGTTCCCTTTCTTATCAAGAACAAAAGTCGTCTAGTTCCCCATTTTGGAAAAAAGACGTTCACGGAACTGCTAATATTCTTTATTGTGGCTGACATATCAAGGTAAAATACATCGCCACACCAAATTACATGGTTAAAAGTTACCCATAACAACTGTAAGATTCAGTGCCATGGTGTAAGAATAACTATTTATTATGAACTAGGGAAAAAATAAATATACGAGAAATAAATGAAAAATAAAGAATGGAAATAAAAGTGTAAGAAGTTAGACGTAATACAAGAAACAAAATATATTTTAAAGCATATTTTTCCATGTATATAAGATGGCGGTATTTTATTTTAGGCCAACGTAGTTCCTGACTATAAAACTAATGCAGCAGAAAAATGATTTTTTAAATTTAAACTATATATTTAAGTTTCTATGCAGTTTCTATGCATTTCTATGCACTGTTGCACAGAATATTTCATAAAATATAATAAGTTTTCTGTTGATTTCCTATAGACACTGAAAATCAACGAATAGAAGTTCTACATTGTGCATTGTATGTACGAATTTCAACAAACACGCTCCCACCGCACCAATAAGCCTTTTCAGAACCGATCTACTCGTAAATATAGAGACTCGGCACAGAATTTCAAGTTAAAGGAAACAGAAGCGGCAATGATCAGGCGGATGACTTTTATTCATTATTTGCATAATTTCCCATTATTGGTATCATTGCTTCTATTTGTAGGGCTAGCATGGAACATAGTCCCAGCGAGACACGTCTTCTCCCGCAAATGCTTTGCAGGAAATTATTGTTGGAGAACGTGTCCAAGTGGCAACGGTGCATAATTCATTTCATTACTCTTCCCTCGCCTTTCCTTTATTAAGGAGTGTATGATTGCTGCTGATTGACTCGCAGAAAGGCTTCTGAAAAAAGGATTCTTGTTGTCAGAGTGACGCCTCATTACAAACAATTTTGGCGCTGACGAGCGCCGTGCCCGGAAAGGGTTTTCTTTCCAAGTTTCGAAACGATACTAAGCCTGAAGAAGGCAGTTTGGCGGTGGACACTATTGGTCAGCACCACTACCTACGAGTCGACGTCGACCTGAACGGACAACTCAATTTAATGCACTCTGGCCGCGGGAATCTTCTCTAGAATGCGCGAGTGGGCGTCGCTTCTCATTGCGCATGGACACGAAGTGGGGGAGTGAGCGCTGGGCGCAAAAGAGGAGCGAGGATGCCCATAGGGTCAATGCCACTGGGGGGGGGCGCCTCTGTCTGACGTAAGGCCTGAGCGTGGAGTCAGAAGATTATCGCTCATCCCCACAAATTCGAATGAGGACACTTTGCGTACGGTGTACTTCGTTTATGACAGTCTGCCTGAACGTATTTCGAGAAAAGCGTTTCGTCCTATTATGAATTACATGATATTATACGGTACATGATTCCTTTGACATGCAAAATTCATTTTCAAGATAAAAACATCCATAACTTAAACGGGAGTCGAACACATCACTACAGCATAAAGGGATTTCGACCGCAGTCATATTCATTTGTATCGAAAAGGGAGTAGATATGAAGGTGAAATCCATAATACCGGTAGCGGTAGCTCAGTGCATCAGTGCAGTGGAAGATCACCGCCATCTCCCGAGAGAGAAAAACAAGCACTACACTTACGGGACTAATGACCACAGTAGTTGACGCGCCCGGAAACACGAAAAAATTAATCAATCAATCCAAAATTAATAGTGTAAATGATACTGGTAGTAGTGTGTGGGATATTCTGCGTAGCGCAGATTCAAAGATGTTTTACGATAATTCTGGACCCTGAAGATTGGAACCTGAACGTGACAGCAAGCTAAACGAGATAATATTGTACTGTGAGATTACAAAGTGAAAGGGGATAGTAGGGTAAAAGAATGTATTGTAAATAGAAATTCTCTATTATGAAATGTGAGGCGTTTGCTGTCAAAATCAGGTCATTCCATTTGCGGCATCACAGGAGGCGAAAATTTCTCCTCTAGATCCGCTTTGATATGAAAAGCATTATTCTTAATCAATTTGGGAATAAGCTGGATTTGAATTATATATCTTCGAGAGATAATAAAGGACCTTCCTGAAGTTGACAAAAAATGATGATTTTGGTAAAAACCGAAATTAACTGATTTTGATAGGAACTGACTCAATGCTTCTTTTAGTATTTTACCGAAATATTTCTGATATTCGCAATAAATACGCATTTATACGCAATAATATGATAATCTAATGTACTGATGTTTTTTCTCAAAAACTGACGGTAAACACCTAGAGATAACCGACATTTCTGTAATTCTTGCAAGCCAGAGAGACAACTAGTGGTGCTAAACCCGCACGTACTTTCTCGCCGGTATGTTCACGCAAAATTATGCGAAAAGTACTCAAATTTCCGAAAAGTTGTACATGACCTTATTTCAAAATTTATCTTTAAAGAACAGATTTCATTAAGGAAACATCTCTATCTTCATAGTTGTAGTTGTAGGAAGACGCCAAAAAATTTTTTGAATTTTAGCAATTTTCGAAAAATCGTTGTTTTCAACGAAAATGAGGTCTGCACCATTCTCTTAAACGTCGTTCTATTCAACTATTCAACCACAAAATTTAATCAAAAACGATGGAGCCATTTTTTTTGAAAATTTTGAAAATGTAACAGAGGTTTCATGTAAAGTTCTTCCAAAATTGCAATATCGGTTTGAAATTTAAGGGGCGACGATGTAATCCAGATCGATTACGGAATATCAATTTTGGAAAAAAATAAGCTGAACTGATTAGCCGTTAGCGGACACGGACGGACGGACGAACAGACAGACTTTTTGCCGTCATTCGATTTTTCGGTATCGATGACCCAGAACACATGGAATCTGGCTACACCACGTATTAGAGTTTTTTTTCTAAATTTAGCTACTGGATTTATCCAATTTTTCGTTACCGGAGCCCAGTAATAAGAGTTTTTCTGCCAAAAATTCGCCGTTTTTCTACTCCGTAACGAGAATGTAAAAAATATTCATACAAACCCCCACATTTCCGAAAAACGCATTCGAGACTAGTGCCAGTAGATCCTGAACTCTCTGGACTACGATATGTCCTAGGCATAGTTGCCAACATTTAGAACGTCACATTGCGACCTTTTCCAGGGCGAAATTCTAAGTTACACTTCACCCCGAGAAATTTTAAGATCTTCATTTCAAATTTGTGAGATAAAGATTATCACTAGTTTACACCGACCCTTTCAATTAAGAAACGCAGGGAAAATGTTTCACAAATCTTGTTTCAACTTTCATAAAATTATGTTTAACTAGTCATTTTACATGGTAAATGTGAAAATCAAATGAATATTTGTTGGTTACAAGTTTTCTTCCACAAAAACTTGACGTACTTTTTTCTAATATACATTTATAAAAATGTTATGACTTAGTTCATGTGAGCATGTAATAGGTTACTGTAAATAAATACACTAAGAGTATAGAAAGAATAAGCCCGGTGACAAGCATGGTTTCTTGAAGACATAATTTTCCCTAGACATTCCTTTTCAGACAAAATAAAACTCTGTCGCTGAAGATTAACAGATACCTGAAAATATATGTTACAAATATTTAGAGCATCTTTACAAAACTTTACATGTATATGTTGAAGATGATTACTTTTCGCCAAACCGCATGTAGTGGGAAATTTCATGTAAAAAAGATGCAGATTTGTAGGCAGCTCATCGTCGACTGCTGTTTGATGGGTACACGGAATTTCTTCTGCGTGCGTTTCAAATGCGCTCTCTATCATTTTCAGAAATCACTATATTAACCATTGACAATTAGCAAAAATATTACGAGTATAATGGTATCGTGCCAGTATAAACTTTCTTTTAGAAACCATATTATGATGGTTTTTAACTAAAGTAATACCAATAACTATTGAATAAGAATCGATTATTTTTAAGTGCTGAAAACGTATTCGCTAAAATTGTCAAATATTAAACTTCTTTACTGTGAATAGTTAGTTTTACATTTTAGATTGTAGCAAAGAACAGTAACAATCTTAAGCCTGGTTTTAGTTAAATACTATATTGTAAAATTTGCTTTTCTCCAGAAATTTGCACAAGCCACACTGTAGAATTCTTAATTGCGTTGAATGAGAATGTTTGCCTGCTAAAGCAATAACGAACGCGCGTTCGAGGAACAGTGTGGTCCATTCTCTCCGCGGGTACCTCCCTCGCTTATGCTAAAATGCATGAAAATGTTTCGCTCGCCCTCCCGCACCATCGTTAGAAAAATGTTAATGCAAACAAACCGAAGTTAGATTTGTTTGCGCTGTGCTTCTGGTTCGTTCTCTATCTATCTATCTATCTATCCATCATCTATACATCGATCTATTTATCTATCAGGAAGTTGTTTGATTCCCTCCAGGTCCGATGCAAATGACGTGTAATAACTGAGCGCACAGCTTCACTTTGAGACGTTCTGAAACGAATCGACGAGTGCCTTCTCAGCAGAGGTATTACGAGCAGCCCATGCATTTAATGTTGTGACTACAAGTTCGTTTGCGGGACGGACATATCCGTTGGTAACTCGTCATCTTATCACCCAACATCACACGTTCACAATAGAATGGATCCTTATTTCGAATGCGTTATTGGTCTCGTCCCTTGATTAATTTTTTGGAGGATATAATATATATAAGTTCCCAAACAGAACTCTGTAGTTTCAAAACCCCAACAACAGAAGCACACGTACTGCTTACCAATGAAAAATATCCGAGCGCAAGGAATTTGTTCCCATTAGCATTTTTCATTGAAGGAACGCACGTTAGGGAGGCCGTTATGTTGGCAACGGTGGAATTCCGTCGAGCGGACACCGAACACTCGCGTTGTCTGGCTATGCAGAAATGCATCTTAAGGGGGTTTTGAGTTTCATATATTGAAAATGTAATAGAAACCATCCTTACGTATATTATTTAGCGGAGAATTATCTTGTAAAACCTGTCTCCTCATTATATTTAACTGAGTTGTATTTAATTCTTAAATTACCATGAATTTTGTTTACATAAACGAAATCGTGCAGAGATATAGAATTTGGGTCATGTAAACGTGTCTGCAGAGACCCACTTTTCAGTTTTGTAATTTGGAATATTCACTCTTCCTTCATGAAACTAGAAATGTAAAAGTATCTTTTAACAACTTCTGTCACAGATTGTAAAAGAAAGTCATGGAATTAAATACGTTTTATCTTTTTAAAGCACTCTACTTTTGATTTTCTACAAATCTTCGTAGGTAGAATAAAATCCTTACAAAATGCGAATATAATTTTCAAACTAGTTATTGAAAATAATCGTTTCAAAATACTCGAGGTTCAAAGTAATCGCTGGAACTAACAACATCGCCAAACTCGAAAGGGAACTAGTGAAATGAGTTTTCACTCCTGTATTAAAAAACACAGGTGCTAGATGGATTTGAAACAGCCCTTCTTAAATTTTCTGAGCGATTTAACAATATTAGGAACTCGTGTTACCGATAACTAGAAATTGTACAAAAACTGTTATATTTCTCCATTTTTAATATTATTTTTTGACGAGAAGACACTTTATGTATTAACATCATGTATATGAATGATAAAGAGGCTCTCAATTAAGCAAAGAGACACAAGCCTTTTTTATGTTTAGAAGTACATTTAATCAATGAATTTGATATGCCGTCAAAATTAGTTCTACGACGCCTACTATTAAGTGTGAACAACGTACAGTCTTAATTACAACAGTACATTTCTATTAACAAATATGCTCTTTAATATTACCTACACAGCTTTTATGACTATGAAGAAATAAGAGATTCTAAAGATTGCTCTCCTCAAATGTGAAAATCACTTTACTTCTGAACTCATCGCGCATTATCGATAATAAATTACCGGTTTTTGCTTCATTCCCCCCAACCATCGTATATCCAGTGCCACTGTTTGAATGGGGCCTTCGTAGCTGAAGAGTCAAAGAATGCTGTCTTCCTCTCGGCTTACCACGATGGCGGCTTGGAGTAAGGCCGCTCTTAACGAAGAAGTGGCCTTTGTGGAGAGAGTTTGTAAACGGTCTGAATAATCCGTACTGCGCTTGCTGGTAAGTAAAATTTATAGTTTCTACGGACTCGCGTTTCCAAGATCAATCTCCGGAAAGAAAACTGCACTCATCGAACAGTTCCAACTGTGAACCACCGGACGACGAACGGATCCGAGAAGGTGCTTTACGTTCAAATAATCAGCATCTCACAGAAAAAAACACAAAACACTTCACGGATTCTAAGATCGGTGGATCTGTACTTATTTTACTTCCATTAATGAGCTGTTCCTGGAACGAATTTAATACCAACTGTCACAAATAATTACTTTCGGAAAATCGAAGAAAAAGCTATAGACATTGGATAAATCTTTAACTCTCTGCTGGTTAAAAACAACGTGGCCATGTCAATGCAAGACTTTATGTGCATTTTACGAGGGTAAGGTAATAAGTATCTGCACTTTCGTTCTAATCACCTGGAAGTTTTCACAGCTTTGTGCACTGACAAGCCTTAAAATGACATCATTTACTTAGCATATTGTTCAGAGTCATCATCGAATGTTCGCTTCTGTTGTTGCAACGTAAAAACGGCAGCACCACAGAAGACTTTCAACATTGTATTGCAATATTTTTCTTTGGCGAAAGGTTTACTAGAGAATTCAACCATTCAAAAGTATCAAATAAACATACAGGATGAGAAAAAAGCAAGATGTCCAGCCTCACACTCTTAATCCCAATATTGAACATGTCCGTGGCAGTGGCAAATCATACGCACGTTAGTTAAGTTCTGCAAATGAAAACGTCGCAATGGATTGTCGAAAGACATTCTTTTGTTGCAAGACAACACGCATCCACATACCACCTCCCAAGCTCTTACAAATTTGTATTTCCAGATGTCGGAGCATTCCGGATACCAGTATGACCTTGTCATTTCTAATTACCTCCTGTTGGTCCACAGAAAGATCTTTGAGAGGACGAAGATTTGCCTCCAACCTACAGGTGAGGAAGCAGTGCAACGTGGCTTGCTCCTCAATCAAAAATCTTTTGATTTTCTTTTTTCTTTTTGAGTGTGTCGGAAAGCGAGTGCTGTGATGAATCCAGTACATTGAAAATTATGGTCCCTGTGCTGAAAATGTTCTCATTATAAATAATGTACTGTTACTGTAATCAATTATAAATATTGAGTGCAGATGCTTGTTAACTTATGTATGGCTGTTGTAGCAAATGTATGATATGTTTCGGCTAAAGGCTCACATATGGATAATGATAGTAGTAACTGGATAATTTGCGTTGCACATTGTGGGCGCAAGATTCGGACGTTAGTCGTATTATGCTAAGGAAAGATAACAGTTTCGCCGAATTTATAAGACACCAGTGACACATAATGCCTTAGATTTACTACTTCTGGATACGATATTATCCCCCTCCCAGATGCGTATCAAACAGATTTAAAACAAAAAATTGATTTTTATAGATTATGCTGTTACGTATCGTAGCAGGTGCACAAGCAACCTGCAATACACATTACGCTGCAACATACGTTTCCATTGTACATAAAAAATCAGTTTTCCCTGGGCTTTTAAAGCTCTATTTTCGTATCCTCAAGAACAAGTTAAGTTACTTCATCCGTAATGTACGAAATGAAAAGTATTACAAATGGGAGGTTGACCTTTTCTCTGTACTGCAACTCAATAGCCAGAATGATCAAAAAGAATATAATGACGAAATCTATGAAAAATTAAACTATTTGATATTCTATTTAATATGATCGTAGTTATCTAAGATATACGCTTAGTAATATTAGTATATTATCCCGCCCTCGGTACCAACCTATATGATGCAGCATGCAGGTCAAAGCCAGGCCGTTCGAGGTTGAGTAGCAGTTTAAAACTATTTTCACTTTTGAAACAATGTTGCGGATTGTTCGTACGGGTCCGGTTTCTAAATATTATCGTTATTATATATAAATAAACGCAGTAATACTGCGTTAATTAATTTTCAGGACTAATGAACCAAAATGCCCGAAAGTTGTGAGTAAATGAATTCCCGGTAGTCGGAGAGCGAAGAACTCGCGAAGCGTTGCGAAGGCGGAGTTCGAGCGGCTGCAGCTGCGTTGGCTCGCGGCCTGGTTTTTGGCTGTGCGCCGTGCGGGGGCGGGGGCGGTGGTGGGGGCGGGGCCCGTACAGGCCTTGGGGCAGCGCCCGGCGGCGGTGCAGCGGCGGCCGCGCTCGATGGCAGAGCGCGCCGCCCCCGCGGCTCCGCATCGATCCGCGCGCCGCCCTCTTGCGCAACGCCCCACCCCGCCCTGCCCCGCCCCGCCCCGCTCCGCTCCGCCCCGCCCCGCCCCTGCCAGCCTTTCTACCCTGTTTTACGCTCCTGCCACGCCATGCGACGCCGCGCCAAGCCAAGCTCCGCCAAACCCTGCCGTAGCGAACCCCACAATGGTCGCCCTTTCGCCGCTTCCTCGCCGCTCCACCGATGACCCTTTGCACATGGGCCGGGGGCGGGCCGGGGGCGGGCCGGGGGCGGGCCGGGGGCGGGCCGGGGGCGGGCCGGGGGCGGGCCGGGGGCGGGCCGGGGGCGGGCCGGGGGCGGGCCGGGGGCGGGCCGGGGGCGGGCCGCGGGTGGGCCGGGGGCGGGCAGGGGCGGGCCGGAGGCAGGGTGAGGGCGGGTCGGTTGGTGGATTCCGGGCGCGTCAACAGCTTAGATTATTAGTCCCGTAAGTGTGGTACATGTTTTTTCCTCGGGAGAGGGTGATCTTCCGCCGCTGAATGGCGTGATCCGGCGCCGACCTACTGTCGGCTAGCGGAATTTTCCCCTTATCAGGACTCTCCCACCAACCGGGCACCGTCCCAGCCGGGACAAGCTCTAAGCTCCCGACCGGTCTCCCGGGATATGTGGTAGTGTAGTGCATGTTAGTGTAAGTGTGTATGTAAGGGGAGAGGATAGGACAAGGAAGAGGAAGGACAGATCGCGCGCGGTCCGTGGCCCGTTTGTTAGGGTACTGCTCCGGCATTCGCCTGGTGTTGATCGGAGAAACCACGGAACACTACCGATCAGAGCAACCGGCCGCTAGAATTCTCCTGCAGACCGCGACTGAATTCGACCTAGTTGAAAAGCTAGTGTCGAAAATCCTGCTGCCGTCAGGACTCGAACCTAGGACGTCCCGGTCAGAGGCGCTGCAGTGACATCAGTTGATGCACTGAGCCACCACTCCCGATGGGCAGGTCGGGGCGGGTCGGGGGCGGGTCAGGTGAGGGGCGGGGCTGGCTGGGGGCCACCTCGTGTGGAGAAAGCTCGTTCCCGACATTCGATTTCTTTGTGATATATGGATTTCTTTATACCACGCTCAGAAGTATTTGCATTAATGTCGTCTCCACAGAAATGTCTCTTCTATCATTTACTTCCAACTGGCAATTGTTGTTGAAATCATTGATTGTTGATATCATTTTTACACTTTGATTTTTGGACACAGGAAGTGTTCCGGATGTTGCAGGCACAACTACAAACCTTTTGTAAGAAACCGGCTGTACTGAGAAAGTATGAGTGAGTGATAAAGAACTGTAGAGTGGAAAATCATAAGGGGATAAGTAATGAAATAAAAATATTGAAGTAAAGAGAAAAATTTTGAGAGAAGCCGTTGATGAACATATCGCCACCTCTGAGTCGTCTTTGAGTTATTTGGAGGTATAGTAGAACATACATCGTTATGCAGGTCACTAGCGTTGATACATAGCCCCGTCTGATGCAATAAAGTTTTGATTTTGTTTTTCAAAAAATGATAGTTATCTCCTTAAGACTTTCCACTCTTTAAGTGTAATCTCGGTCACTTCATCAACGACCTTTCTTGCATTCCTCTTTTTCTGTGAAACACGACGATACACTGCTGTTCCACGAGAAACACGTTCCATAAAACGTCGATCATAATTTAAACAGAACGAACTTGAATGGCAAAAGGCATGGTATTCTACAGATGAGAAAGGAATGTAGAAAGGAAAGGAAGTGATGTGAGAATAAATTAAAATAAATATGTGAACACCGAATCCAGACGAACACTGAATTTAGACGGTCGAATTCAGACTCTGGAGGAGAATTCTACCGTCTCACTGCTCTCATCGGTAGTTTCCCATCGTTTCTCCTATCAGCACGAGTCGAATGCCGGAGTAGTACTTTAAAAACGGGCCACGGACCGCGTGCTATCTTTCCTTTCGTTTAGCGTGCTTGTCCTATCATCGCCCCTTACTTACACGCATTACTCTACCA
Organism: Teleogryllus occipitalis; assembly: GCA_011170035.1. Taxonomy (NCBI): domain Eukaryota; kingdom Metazoa; phylum Arthropoda; class Insecta; order Orthoptera; family Gryllidae; genus Teleogryllus; species Teleogryllus occipitalis. The sequence continues at coordinate 92,509 of BLKR01009127.1, read as the reverse complement.
CACACGTTGGGAACTTAGAGCTTGTCCCGACTAGGGTGGTGCCCTGCTGGTGGGAGATACTTTGTGGAGGATATCCCCACATGTCGACGTGTAGGACGGCCCCGGATATCGCTATCAAGCGAAGGAGATCACCGCCCTTCTTACGATAAAAAGCATGCACTTCATTTACGAACTAATTATCTTAGCGATTGGCGTGCCCGGAAACTAGTAAATCAATAAGGAGTTAATGATTTTTTCTGCCACTGAATTAACTTTTTTTTTTTTTCCTTTATTGCACCCGAACAGTGGATAAACCACTTTACAGGTCTGAAATTGAGTACAAACACTAACCAAATAATACCAAAATAACTGAAAAAGCACCGAGGTACTTGCAAAATAAACCAACTCAACCCAATCTCACTTGTGAGAGGGAATCCCCTCTGGGAACCTCATTTATAAGTATCTTATGCACAGGGCAGTGGTGTGAAGGGAGTGGGAAAGGGGGCGGGGAGCGAGCTTAGGATTACGTGTTTATGATGTTTACGGAGGTCTGAATTGATCTTTGGGAAGGCGGGATTTGATTCTGGTTGGACCGTTACTGGATTTTCCCAGTTGGTAAAGTCTGGCGCCGGGAACTAGGTTTAGGTTGGAGAAGAATTTTTTTGATAATGCTGAAATGTGGTGGGTAATGGTATCGATGTTCAATTCTCTATGGAGCTGATTATTGGATACATACCACGGTGCGTTAACCGACGTTCGGAGGATTTTGTTTTGGAAAACTTGAAGCCCTTTTAGGTTTGTTTGTGCAGCACCTCCCCAAACAGGGCAGGCATATGTTAGTGAAGGTCTAAGTGCAGTTTTATAAATATGGAGGGTTATATCAGTTTTTAGCGCTGATTTACGGTTAATGAGTGGATATAGGTTGAAGAGAGCAGCATAAGTTTTGTTCAGCCTATGGGTAATGTGGGGTTTCCACGTGAGACGGGTGTCTAGGATTGCTCCTAGGTATTTTATGGGTTTGTTGGATGGGAGCCAGGGAACAGGTGAACTTCCTATTGTGAGTGTAGGAGGGTTGGCTATTCTTTTGAGTGCAAAGATTTTAGCTTCGCATTTTGCTGCGTTTAAGTGCAGGCGCCATTTTGCTGCCCAGTCATAGAAAGTGTTGACGTCTGATTGTAAATTGTTGATTGCTATTGAAAGATCATGGTGTATTGAGAATATCGCGGTGTCATCTGCATATAAAGCTGTGGAACAAGTTGTGGTACATGGTATATCTGCTGTGAACAAATTGAAGAGGGTTGGGGAGAGAGGTGAGCCTTGAGGTACCCCGGCCTGAATTATTTTAGGGGCAGAGAGTGAGGAATTTATTCGCACCGAAAAGCTTCTATTTTCGAGAAAGCTGCTAATGATTTTGAAAAGATAATCGGGAGTGCCTTGGTTCCTTAATTTGTAGAGCAGACCTGTGTGCCAGACTTTGTCAAAGGCATTAGCGAAGTCTAAAAAGACTGCAGAGCAGTATTGCTTATTTTGAAATGCTTGTCCTATGTTTTCTACTATTCTGAGAAGCTGGTGGGTGGTCGAATGAAGAGGGCGGAATCCGAATTGAAAAGGAGGAATAGCTTTCGTAACTTGAAGAAATTTGTTAAGTCTGATTAGGATCAGTTTCTCGAAGATTTTAGACAGAGTGGGTAAAAGGCTTATGGGTCTATAGCTGGAGGGATGTTTCGGAGATTTTTTAGGTTTTAATATTGGAATTACAATGGATTTTTTCCAACTTACCGGAAAATAGCCTATTCTGAGGCAACTGTTGAAGATGGCAGTTAAGTAAGCAATGGAATGTGGAGGTAAATGTTTTAGAACTATGTTGGGGATACCGTCTATTCCTGGAGAAGATTTGTTTTTTGTATTCTTAATTATTTGTTTGACATTAGCGGGAGAGATATAACTAATTGGTGATGGAGCTGTATGGAATGGGGATCTTACAAATTCCTCTACCACGTTTTGGAAATTCAAATCAGTAGAAGTATTGGGATAAAAAGCATCTTTGAAATGGTTGGCAAGCATTTCTAATTTGTCTACTTCCGAGTAAGCGATTTCAGAGTTGGCTGATAATGGGGGGATTGTTTGGTTGGGGTGGGAGAAATGACGACAGAGTTTCCACAAAGTATTGGAGTTTTTATCAATATTTTGAAGAAGGTTTTGGAAGTTCTGATAGCGAAACTTACTTAACTCTTCGTGAACTTTCTGCGTCGTCTGATTTAACGCGGTTTTTAATTGGGGTAGCCGGAGAGTTTGCCATTGTCGTCTTATATATCGCTTATGTCTAATAAGATTCAGGATGTTGGGTGGAAGCGGATTTGATGGGGGGTGCCTCTGGTGGTTGTAATTGGGTGTAGCCGTACTTATTGCCGTGCAGATGGTGTTGCCGAAGAAGAAAATAGCTGAATCGACTTGATCTGGGGTTTTTAAGAAAGGTGGTATGGGGGTGGATGTCGAAAGATACTCTTCGAATAGTTTCCAATTGATATTCTTATGGATACGTTGATTGGGGTGATTAGATACTACGAGATTAGCATCGCAGGATAGAAGCACTGGGCAGTGATCCGAGTTTGATTCTGCTAGAACTGATTGAAATAACGGTTTCTTCAAATTTTTGCAAACTGCAATATCTAGGATATCCGGATGGATGCGGCGATTATACGGATAATGTGATGGTTCCGGTGGAGCAGAGATAATTAAATTATTATTGATAGCATATCTGAGTAAGAAATTTCCATTCGGGGTGCATGTTCTGCATCCCCATGCGGAATGTTTGGCGTTGAAATCGCCTATGGCTATGGTTGTAGTTGGGTTAGAAAACAGAGTATTAAGGTGTGTTTGTTTCAGGGGGATATTAGGAGGCTTATATACTGCAGTTAATGTAATTGGCGTATCGTGTGACTGATGTAGCGCTATTGATATATTTTCAAGTCCTGGGGTGATAAACGGTGGCAGAGGATCGTGTCGAATCCGTTTTTTAATGAAAATAGCTACTCCTCCTGCTGCAGTTCGAGAAGGTCGGTCGGATCTGTACGTCAAGTAACCCGGAACATTAACCTTATCTTTGGATGTGAGGTGCGTTTCGGTGATGAAAGCAATATCTATATTATAATTATTTAGAAGATATTTTATAAAATTGATTTTGGGGATGATTCCGTTTATATTCCAGTTTAGGAGAGTGAGAGACGAAAATTTATTTTGGGACATTTTCTTGATTATTTTGAGTATTATGGATCTGGGACATATATGGATGTGAGGCAAGAGCTAATTGAATTTGGTTGTTGATTATGGGAATGAGGGCTTTGATTACCTGGTTTATTATTTCTGAAATTATGTCAGGATGTAGAGAGGTGCTATGGTGGGAGGGGGGGAGTGGGTGTGCAGAGTTTGTTGATGGGTATTGTGAATAAGATGGAAAAATATTTTGTTGAGGAGGCGGGGGAGGGGGAATGTTTTTGTGGAGCTGAGGAGGAACGTAATGTTGTGGAGGGATTGTAGACTGACGATAGTTGGTACTAGCAAGAAGTGGGGGAAATGAGGCGGGGGGAGGGGGAGGGAAACTGTTAGCTGCCTGTGAATAAAGATAGTTAGATGAACTTCTTTTCATGAATGCTACTTGTCGTCTTTGGAAATATTCACATTTGCGTGACGATGCTAGATGAGCTTGGTTACAGTTAACGCAAGTGGGATTAAGTTGGGGGTTTAAGTTGCATTTACCCGGTTCATGGGAGTTAGCGCATCTTACACATTTGGAAGTTTTTTTACAGTAATTTTTAGTATGTCCGAAGTCCTGACATCTTTTGCATCTCACAATAAATGCATTACGGCGTCTGAGTTCTACTGAAACCACGGCACTGAAAAGTCTATTGATGCTAAATAGTTTTTCAAAGGTTGATCTGTCATTCATTAAAACTGCACATAATGGCATGGGAGATTTATCAAATCTTAACAAGCGGGTTACTTTGACGTTCAGAATGTCAACCTTGCTAAGTTCTTCAGTAATTTCATCTTCTTCGTAATCAATCGGCACTCCACGAATAACTGCACTAAAGGTGTTAGCTGAAGGGTCTTTGAACGTATGATATTGACACTTATTCTGATCTAGAAAGTGAATTGTTTTTCTGAAATCTTCTATTGAATTAAGAATAGTTTTAACAGAATTTCCTTTTATTTGAGTGATAAAGTTTTCTCCTATCACGGAGGTTAATTTACTGATGAGTTCTTTATAGTTTGTAATTTCGTGAATGAATATTGGAGGTGGCTTTTTGATCACAGGCTCTTTTTGGTGAGACGAAATTTGGGGATTTTCCTCGCGGTCGTCGTCAGTCAGAGGCCCGAGCGGGGCAAATCTGTTATTTAAAGGTAGATCCATTACGCCGGGGAGAGAATTGGCCTTGCGTTTGGCGCCGGTTACCTGGAGGTTGTCACTGCTGCGTTTCCTCGGGTCTGACCTTAGTACTTGAATGTTGTTGTTGGCGGTTGAGTTCTGATAGAGTTGATGGTGATACATTGCAGAGACATCAGGGAAGGGATGCCCCCCTAGGGGGGCCTGGATTTGAGCACTATGTAGCACTGTGACAACTTTTGAGCACTAGTAGAAATAACCACTGCACTGAATAAGTTTGGTACAAAACAGCCAAGAATTAATTCTGCTCAATGAACAAAAAAACCCCAGGTTCATGTGGTCCATAATTATAAGAAACTTCGCTATGCTTGTTAGTTGAATGTAACAGTATTGATCCGTAAAGGCAAATGCAGCTGTGAATTGTAGAATGATGTTACAAACCAATTCCCCAAAAGAAAATAAGAGCCTCCTGCATTTTCCATGTAAGTGCAACACACAAAACATATAATTTTAGTAGGAATAAATTTCCTTCTATAATATTCTTCTATTAATATTCTTCTCAGATCACATGTGATTTAGTACAAAATATGCGTGTTGTTTTGCGTTTTTTATTGCAAAACACTGGAAGCATTTTCCTGACTAATCGCAAATTGTTTCGTACATAAGATACATAACATTTACCAATGGATAGATGAATGTGACGGCAAAAATTAGATAAAATTAACTCGGTAATCTTATTATATGAAATATGGAAAATTCTAACATTCGTTTTTTTAATTCTTTTTTAGTCTTTAAATGAATATGGAAGCATATTCTTGAGTTTATACAATAGTCCTAACTTAAATAGTTTGTCGAAGGCTTGAATCTAATCTAAAAAAGCTGCCAAATTCATGCCATCATGCCTTCGTTGACCTTGATGTCGTCATAACAATTCGGTGAACTTGTTATATAGTGGAATGACTTGCCTTAAATCTAAACTGATATTTATATATTAAATCCGTTCTGTATTAATCTGTTATAAATATGGGATTTAGCCGAAGTTCCCGAAAGACTGAACAATATCGTTAATAGGCTTATAGGACAAGAGGATATGGTTTCGTGTGGTGGTTTACCTGATTCGGGGATGACAGTGACTTTAGAAATTTTTCATTGTAAAGGGCTAGTTCTGAATATGACGTTGAATATTTAATTAATCGAAGATAACCTGTTTCGTGCTAAATTTTGTAGTGTTTTCAGGTAATAAGATTCAGGACAGACCATTTTCTTGGACGAATGTATTTTAGAGTAAATTCTATTTCTGAAGGTTTAAAAGGTTTAGTTGGCGAGGACATCTGTAAATGAGATTGAAAAAACGCCATAATTTCTTTCTTCCCTTCTTTTACATTCTCGCCCTGAGAAGGTACTTCTTAAAGAGAGAAAGTTATGTAATGCGGCGGGAAGAGCGGCAAACTTTCTGGATGGGACACCTCTTATTGGGACACCTTTTATTGGGACACCTTTAGTGGGACACCTCTTACTGCCGGCCCTGGCAACGAAAAAGTAGATACATCCAGTTGCTAAATTTTGAAAATAAATTCTCTAACAGGTGGTGTAGTTAGAAAGTTAGAAATAACTACTACACCTACATCGAAATAAACATAAGTATGAGCCACAGGCGCTTCGTTAAAACTGGTTTGAAATATATTAACGTTTCTTCTAATACTTTACATGAAGAAAAAATATCCTATTTATATTTAGAATTTTCTTTTAAGATACATAATGCAGTACACGGTATCGGCCTTATTCTCAATAATTTGTCACAATTTCTTAGATCACTTGATCATTCATTTTCTTTCGGTCACCACAACAAAATAAAACTCAAGTACCTAACATAATTTTCACTATCAAATCCTATCCGGATTACTCATTTGGTTTTTTATGTAATCTTATTATAAATTCGTTTGATACTTTCTCGAATTATTCTGTTGAGACGCAATGAAAATATTGAAAATTGCTGAGAAATAACATTACAAATGTAACTATCATAAGTATTTCAATAAAGAAGGAACAAAAATATGATTCATGGTTATTATGAACGTTATCGTCAATATCTCTTAAAATAATAATTTCATCTCTTCAACTAGGAGAAGATATCAATACAGAGAATTCTCTCGATAATTTCTGCAACATGCTATTCTACTCGCAAAGTACGCGGCCAAACTTCTCCATTTTAAACAGCCCTTCGAAACCGAGTTAGGGAATTGCTCCTTCGCATTTAAGTAACAAAGAAGGCCCAATACAGCCTTCGCACAAAAGTGGAAGGTCCAATAAGCAACAAGAACTTCCACCCTCTCGTTTTCTACGGAGAAAATTTCAATTACTAACTCCGAATCCTTTTCGTGCCAGTAAGTTTTACTTTCGTGTCGTTTCTATCAGACAGCCCAGTGCTACGCAACATTCTCTTATCTTCTCCACGACCGCTTCCACACCCCGCAGCAGTCCTCCTGGATCTCCGAGGTCTTGCCGCCAGGTGTGGCAGAGTTTTGCCAACACAAAGTGGTATCGATGTTTTGCTGGAGGCAACGAGAGTAAAACTGCGAGAAGCCGCTTGGCCAGGGGTAGGCAAGCCCAATTCGAAGTCCGTACACACAGAACAGTCAATCCTAATGTAAACGAAACTAGCAGGTATATGATAATTAATGTCAGTGATGCAAATGAGTGTTTAGAGTTTTCGGGTGCGATAATTACTACGACGATTATTAGTCCCGTGAGGGACTGGAAGGTACAGCGGAAGTTGGCTCTGTGCATCCCCCGCTGGAAAAGAGAGTTCCTGCTCGTGTATATGAGTCGGTTTGGGGGATTTCATACCCCAAGTAACTCCCTTAGTGGGGCACCGACCCATCCGTGACAAGGTCTTTCCTTCCGACACGTGCGATAGTGTAGTGAATGTTAGTGAAAATATGTGTATAGGGAGAGGAAAGGACAAGAAAGAAGAAGGAAAAATCGCGTGCGGTTCATATCCAATATGATAAGGAAATGCTCCCAGCATTCGCTTGATGTTTATCAAAGAAACTACGGAAAACTACTGATCAGAATCGGTCACTAGAATTCTCCTCCAGTCTGCGATTGCGTTAGACACAGCTAAGTTGCTAGATTCCAAATACCACCACCATTGGGACTCAAACTCTAGAATCTCCTCAACAATAACGCTTCAGAGGCAACTGATGTCCACTGAGCCATCGGTGTCAGCTTGATGATAGTGTGACCAGCTTGGTGATGATGTGAATATCATAATTAAGTAATATGAATTTAATATGGAATTTCAGATTTAAACTATCATTTATACAATATTTACAGGCTAGGCAATTGGTTTGCTAAGTCTGAACCATGCCCATAGTTCTCAGAATTATCGATTATCTATACTAATATATAAAGACAGAAGTGCGTTCTCTTCCAACGCGGTAATCTCTGAATCTACTGAACCAATGCCGATGAAACTTTTGTGCTAACTTCCTTTAAAGGTCTGGAGTAGTATAGGCTATGATTTACAACCATAAACCGTAATATATTTACAAAATAATTACTTTTCTCGACATTTTTGGCATAGCTTTACATCACAGATTCAAGAGCGCATCAATGTCAATAGTTTAGCTGTGCGCCACTAGAGGATGACGTCTGAGATCTACTACTGGTTTCATCAATGTCCACAATTATTACGAGATTCATTGGACTTTGAATAAGGTTATGTAATGTCCCTGTATGAACGGTGGTGATTTGTTAGTTCTGAACATTGGTGGAATATTTGGAAGAAATCAATAACTAAAGTGGTAAAGATGACAAGGTACATCCATTATCCGTGGTATGTACAAAGTGGCTATAAAACATTGGAGTTTGAATTTGTACAGAAATTGAGGTAGGTTGAGACAGTGTAATGTACAATAATATATAGTACAGAATATACAGTAATCTACAATGTATTATATATAGATATCATATACATTCTAAACATCCTCTCCTTTTACAGAAATTTGTAAACATTGAATTTCTTGAAACAATGCATGTGTCAAGTTGTCAAACAGACTATACAAGTGCGAATAGATGGGCAGTCTATAAACGTTTTGAATCGGCTATTAAGAGAAGTGCGACTTGCTAAAGTACTCACTCGCACTATTGAAAATAATACTGCAAGGAGGGATGCAAATGCAAACCGGAAATTTTCAAATGGGGGTGAAGAGAAGACAGGGCTAACGAAGCATGGCCTTGCAGAGCATGTCAGGGAGAAGCAGGGCGGAGAAGGGATACAACAGAAGAGATAGCAGGCCCCACCGCAGAGTATGAAAAAATGGAATTCCTCTCCGTCTAATAATTTACTATAAACCCGAGCAACGCCGGGTACACCAGCTAGTAAGAGATATTTGCTCAAAAGAGCAAATTTTCTCTTCATGAACAAATATTTTTTAGATAATATTAAGCTTACATTTACGAAACGTGGTAAAACAAGACTTTTTTCATTATTTTTATTTTAAGTCGCATAAACTACATAGGTCATGAGCGACTAGTACAGTAATACAATTACAATTCTGAGAAAATATCGATAGTTTTACAAAATTGTAACACTTCTTGGAAACTTGGCGATGATAAGATTGCATTGAAATTTTCATTTCCTAGGCCCTTTTTTCTGTCTTCGATGTGTACGGGGCATTCCAAAAGGATGTGCTCTATTGATAGACTTCGATTGCAAATGGTACAAGGAAGTTGTGGAACTTTTTCAATTAAAGTTTAATGAGATAATTTAGAATAGTTTGATCAAATTCTTGAAAAACCAACTTGATCACGACGATCAATAGAGGGGTTTGTGACAAGTTCAAAGAAATTAGTTATATTTTATGAATTTTGCTGGATTTTTCGTTTAGCCATGATTCGTGTCATTGTATATTTAATTCTTTTTAATATATTTTAAAATATCTATATTTATATATAATAAAAACTCTGTTGGTTTCGAATGGATGGATTGGGTGCGCATTCAAAAACAAGACTTTGTATGTCTATATTTCTAAAATATATATTTTCAAATACTATTTTTTCCAATGACGCGACCCCGGGTTAGATCCCAAGTCGGCCAAGATGATAGTATGCGTTTTCCTTGCTATGTCTGGTATATGTTGCTGTCTTACGATGAGAAAGTTCACTTCTCAGGTTGAGAAGACCAGAACACGGCGTAGGGATACCTACGTGTTAACCACACGTACCTCGAAACCCACGGCCACGCCGCTGGCAGGCCCAGGTTTTGTCAGATGCTATTGCGCCAAAGTACATACATAACTTTTATTCCGAATTTTTAGTGCGAACAGAAATCGCCAATGTTACTCCTGTAGCTTTGGATTGTATAACTAATGATTTTTTTGCTTAACTAAATAGTCTACTCTCGCATTCTGTGGTTCACGTAATTTCAAATTATTCATCTATGAGTAAAATAACAGCAGCTACCCCATGCATTGTTTTTCTTCATAGCCTTTTCTTTCCGTAAGTTGCGTTTATTTACATTCGTCTTCTTTAGTATTTCTTCGCATAAACCTGAAGTACCATACGTATCACTTACGTAAAGATTAATAACATCAGTTTAAAAACATATGAATGTCAATCACTGACACCAATCACGCTGGCACTGTGGGCGTCATGTTCTTCAACTTCGAATTAGATTACAAACGACTTCACACCATTGACCGAATTCACATCATAGCATCGTCACAGCCGACACCATACCATCATCATACTCGACGGCATGTCATCGTTACAACTGACGTCATGTCATCGTTACAACCCCGACACCATCTCAACTGACCTCACTCCATCATCACAACCAACACCATACCATCGTCACAACCGACAGCATACCATCGTCACATCCGACACCATACAATTTTCAGAACCGTCACAACCGACAGCGTCGTCGCCATAACCGACACTATATCACGGTAACCACATCTTTATATCAAGTATCATCGCCACAACCGTTACCATCATCGCCACAAAGGTGACGTTTTATTTCATTTCAAAATTGTCCGGGATGCACAGCATCGATTGGCCGGGCGCACGCGGCCGGCGCGCGGTCATTGGCGCCCCCTGCGGCGGCCAAAGGGAGGAGGCGCACTCTGCACACCGCGAGCCCCGCGCCGCCGGCGCAGGTCGCGGGAGAGCCGGGCAAAAAGAACAGCAGCGCCGCTTTGCTTCAGCCGGCAGCGGAAACCGAATACACATTTCATGACGCGGCGAAAGTGGAGTTCTTCGCTCGCTCCTTGCGCCGCCTTCCGAAGCCTCCCGCGAGGGACGATCTGGTGGACTTTTCGCTGCCCCCACGCTAAAACGATAAACCAGTGTGTTAATAGGAAGAGGATTTAAGATAATTGTTCATTGGAGAGTAAATTGATTGATTTTTTCGTGTTTCCGGACGCGTCAACTGCTTTGGTCATTAGTCCCGTAAGTGAAGTGTATGTTTTTTCTCATGAGATGGCGGTGATCTTCACCCGCTGAATGGCGTGATCCGGCGCCGACCTACCGTCGGCTAGTGGGGTTTCCCCCTAACCAGGACTCTTCCACCAGCGGGCCACCGCCTTAGCCGGGACAAGCTCTAACCTCCCGACCGGTCTCCCGGAATATGTGGTAGTGTAGTGCATGTTAGTGTAACTGTATACGTGTGTAAGGGGAAGGAAATATCGCGCGCGGTCCGTGGCCCGTTTGGTAGCGTACTGCTCCGGCATTCGCCTGGTGTTGATCGTAAAAAATACGGAAAACTACCGAGAAGTCGGCCGCTAGAATTCTTCTCCGGATAGCAACTGAATTCGACCTAGCTGCAAAGCTACTGTCGAAAATCCTCCGCCGTCGGGACTCGAACCTAGGACTACCCGGTCAGAGACGCTGCAGTGACATCAGTTGATGCACAAAGGTAACGTGTAACAAAGATTATAGGCTTCTCAAATGAATTTCTTAAAAGAGCTCTTCTGAGTCTAACCTTGAGAAGCAGAGTTCCAAACGAAGGCATAAGGTCAAGGTTAAATATTGATAGTGTAGTAAATGACATTAAAAATACTAACAGAAATGGTTCCAACGTGTGAACAGGATGGAGCCAAATGGAGTATAAAAGTTAGCACTCTTATATAAACAGTAGCAACAGAGCTGTGGGTAGACCTAGAATGAGATGGCCAGAGCAGTTCTGGGTCTCGAAATGGGTCATTGGCTCGCATCCCTTGTCAAGGAAGAAGAAGAAGAAACTACCGAGATAGACTAGTTCTAATATTTGTAACTCAAGGATTATTACATTTCTCAATTTCCCTAGCTTTTAAAATTGCTTTAGCAAAGTGACAGAACTATTGATAATATTTATGAGTATAGTGAGAATGGTAATGTTTTTGTGCATCATTCATTCGCGTTCTTGTGTTTATCATGAAAGACGTGTCCTTTTAAATAGTATTTTAATGTTGTTTTCGAAGCCATATTTCAGAAACATTTACAGTAACACGAAACACAATTCGAGATTCTGACGTTTGCATGCACTCCCCTATCGAATACTTAGAATGTCAGTTGATTTATTAAATAAATTTACCTTTCAATTTTTTGAAATAAACATACAGGTTTTGTTTACACTGGAACTCCTGTACATACGCATGGACCTAAATACGTTATGTGCAAGATAATTGAAGAATCATCAGAGTTGTATAGAATTCAATTCGCGATATTGAAGAAGTGGGACGGTCGACAAGGGTAGCTGTGACCCGTATACTGACGCGCCTAAAATCAATAAAGATCTTTATCGCTGAGTTTTGTAGTGATGCATATACGAAAATAATCTGGACGATGAATCCTCCCAAAAATATTGCTTTTTCTAACCACCTTCTCCCTGCTTGTCAATCACAAGGTGTCATCAATTTACAGGAAGTGTTGCCGTGTCACTTAATGCGCAAACGCAATATAATTAATATTTGGTGCATATGAAAATTTTCTTGGAGGTAATTTCATTCGTGGAATAGTCTTATTAAAATCCCCTCGTGCACTGCAAATTTTCAAAAACTTTCCGAGTCGCTATACGGCGCTGACGGCCGTGACGACGCTAACGGCGGTGACGGCGGTGACGGCGGTGACGGCGGTGACGGCGGTGACGGCGGTGACGGCGGTGACGGCGGTGACGGCGGTGACGGCGGTGACGGCGGTGCCGGCGGTGACGGCGGTGACGGCGGTGACGGCGGTGACGGCGGTGACGGCGGTGACGGCGGTGACGGCGGTGACGGCGGTGACGGCGGTGACGGCGGTGACGGCGGTGACGGCGGTGACGGCGGTGACGGCGGTGACGGCGGTGACGGCGGTGACGGCGGTGACGGCGGTGACGGCGGTGACGGCGGTGACGGCGGTGACGGCGGTGACGGCGGTGACGGCGGTGACGGCGGTGACGGCGGTGACGGCGGTGACGGCGGTGACGGCGGTGAAGGCGCTGACGGCGCTGTCGGCAGTGACGGCGACGACGGCGGTGCGGGTGGTGGAGTCGGCGGCGGAGCGAGCGGAGGCGGCGGCGAGAGCGGAGCCGTCGAACGCGGCCGTTGCGGGGGCCCTGTGATGGAACGGGGGAAGCAGATGGCGGCGCGCGGTTATCGCGCAGTAAAACAGAAGACGTCGGCGCGGCGGCGTGCCTCGCCGAGAGATAGCCGCTGGCCGCGGGCGGGGCGGGGGCGGGGGCGGGGCGGCGCCGCGGGATGTGAACGCGCCCCTGGGGAGCTGCAGCGCTGCGGAGACGCGACGGCGCCGGGGGGAGCACCGAGCGCCGGAGGAAGTGATATGGAAGACGGGGAAGTGGGAGAGGCAAAGGCGCGACCCCTGACACAGAGATACCTAAAAGTGGGGTAGGCCGTAGAGACAAACTTCAAAAATGACGATGATAGTCATACCATTATTGACGATACCGATGTCAATGAATGATTATCCATTACGGTCACGATTACCCTAATTATTACGGCAGGCGACAGGCATTGTGACGAAGTCGTCCATTATGTCAAAGGCGAAGTCGTCCATTATGTCATCAACTACGACGATGACGAATTCTGTTAGGTTTATGTCAAAAAAGACAATATCGGCAGGCGACAGGCATTGTGACGAAGTCGTCCATTATGTCAAAGGCGAAGTCGTCCATTATGTCATCAACTACGACGATGACGAATTCTGTTAGGTTTATGTCAAAAAAGACAATATCGATGAAAATTATGATTTGCAATCCTTCCATAAAAAGAATTATGATATCCAGTGTGACAAAAATGAAGTCGATTATAACTATGATGAAATCACAAACGTCGATGGTGACAGTAATATTGATGATATTTCAATGAAAATCATGACATGAGTCTAATACGATGACGTCAATTATCAATGTAATAATGATAACTATAACAGTGAAGAGTAAAATCATGATTTTAATGACGATAGTAATAATAATAATAATAATAATAATAATAATAATAATAATAATAATAATAATAATAGGGAAGTAGATTTAATACGGTAGATTGAGATTTGTATCCAAAGTGCTGGTGGTTAAGGTGGTTAAGGTCAAAGATCCAAAGACGGGTAATGCGACATTTACTTATGTGTGCTCAAGTTGGTTATGGAGAGTGTAATGAGTATCTTAAATGATAATTAATAATAATGACTAATTTTAGGGTAGTGGCAAATCAGCAAAAGTGCCCAGAAATTGTATAAAGTCCCATTTACTGTAACGAATAAAGAAATGATATTAGGAACGCAGAATAGTTTGCCATATTGCAACAATTGCCAACAATTGCCATAGGCGCAAAATTGTCTAATTGCATTAGAGATGTTTTCAACGAAACAGAGGAAACAGTGAAGAGAGTAGAATGAATAAGAAAACAAGTATAGAAAGAAGTAGAAAATTTTACTTGTACAGGCTTTTTGATAATTTTAATGAGAGGAACGTGCGAATACAGAATAAATGAACAGATGAAAATAAAATTTGAGACAAGGTCACGTTCAACCGTGCTCTTTGCCAAACCACATTGACATTAAACGCATGAAGAAAGAATACTTATTTATGTACCCAGGACGTTTTAAGGATTCCAAGAATCGAGGGGCGACAAAATACTCGAGAACGTTTTGTCGCCCGAGATCTTTAGAACCAGTTAACGCTCGTGGTACATATGAGTTTATTTTTTACCTAATTTTAATTATTCATATATACTTATTTTTTGTATATATTTTTTATTCATATATACTTATACTTATTTACTAAATAACTAGTTGTTATCTTGACTCGGTTCGTCATTTCATATTTCTCTCCCCTAATTCCCTCTCATTATTCCCTCCGTAAGAGAATATGACGCAACAATCAATTTTTTTATTTATCTCGTAACCACGATCCTCTCGAACCAGGTAAGTTATGTAGAAAATATTGAGCTCCGTATCCAAATCAATAACAAGAAATAACGAATCAGTAAAATATGAATGGTATTTAAAATAAATTCATAAATTCACACCATTAATTTTACACTAACTAACCATAGCTGAGGCTCTTCACAGTTACTTCACCTTCGTTTTTGCTTATCTTCCAGATCACAAGCGTTTTCCCTCGACTCGCATCTTTCGACTTTCCTTAACCAGTTTGAAGAGATGAACAAATTGAAGATACGGAACATGTGTAGTGGTGAAGAAGAGAGAAGTAAAATAGGATCTGCACTGCTTCAGGACAACGAGAGGAAGAAGAGCCCACGGGTACAGTATGGCAAGATCCCTTATGCAAAATCCTACTTGCCACTCTCGAAATCGCTTCCCGTATGGTCCAGAGCAGAACGCAAATCTCGAAGATAAGCAGAGGGAAAGTTAAAGGAAACGAGTGTCTTCTCAGGAAAATGATATGCTATCTAATGCGATGCGAACATTCAAAACGATATTGTAATAATATTTGGATAAAAAATTAAATAAAATCCAATAGAAGAAAAATACTTTCCAATACGGAATTTCTGATATTTCTTGTAATGTTGCACTGATATTTAAATACTTCATTATTTCTCATCATTCTACGCAATTTGAATCATTTTCTTGTATTTCATACGAAAGATGATTCACTTTAAATTACGAAATAATTGAAAGTGTTCTATGTCCAGTACGAATCAGTATTTATTTTATCAAGTGAATGAATGCTTGAAAATTAAACAATGTAAGACATCTTTTTTATTACTTCTTGTTCGGCATTTCTGCCTTTCAAGGGCGTTTATACATGATTTCAGTAACTATAGAATGAAGACATCGTAACATTAACTAACATTACACAGACATCCTAACATTCCTAAACAATTTCCCGTCTCATTATTTACATCAATATCAGGTTTGTAATTGGATTAATTATATTCACGATTGTTAAAAGGACGGGTTCAAACAAGCTGTTCTTATGCTCTTTTGCGATTCTTCTTTTACTTCTGCGATTCATTTGAGAAACGTTATCGACAGCAATGATCTTCCCCTCTTATTACATTCTATTAGTTTCAAATCTGCTGTTGGAATGCAATTAATTTTCGTAACTGCCAAAGTGATGTTATAGCTCTCTGGCGCTTCACCAGTGTTTAAATGGAGCTTGAGCATCTGAGAACGTTGATGAAGAATTTCAGAAATGTATACATTGTAATTTAATCAGGGAGTATTTTGTTAAAAGTCTATTATTAAATGTGCCTCTTTGAAACAATCAATTGTATAATGCTATACTCCGTTCAGAACGATAGACTATTTTTGACACTTTCGATAGTCTAAACCTTAGTCACTGAACTACACCTGTATATATATAAAAGAAAGTCGTGTTAGTTACACTACTTATAACTCAAGAACGGCTGTACCGATTTGGCTGAAAATTGGTGAGCAGGAAGCTTAGAGCCAGGAGACGGACATAGGATACTGTTTATCCCGTTCGACAGCGTTCCTGTGTGAGAACGCACGTTTTCGCACGTTTTCGCATGATTTTGCATGTTAGCGAAACTGTTGCCTGTTGTAACCCATTGTTGTAACGCCGCACTGATAACAGAAGGCGATAATGATAGCCACCTTTCGTTCGCCGTTATCTATACTAATATATAAAGACAGAAGAGCGTTGTCTTACAGCGCGGTAATCTCTGAATCTACTGGATCAATGCCGATGAAACTTTTGTGCTAGCATCCTTTAAAGGCCTGGAGTAGTATAGGCTATGATTTACAAACATAAACCGTATTCTCAAAATTCAATTGCATATATTCTCAAAATAATTACTTTTCTGGATATTTTTCGCCTAGCTTTACATCACAAATTCAAGAGTGCATCAATGCCAATAGTTTAGCTGCGCGCCACCAGAGGATGACGTCTGAGATCTACTACTGATTTCATCAATGTCCAGAATTATTACGAAATTCATGGGAGTTTGAATAAGGTTATGTAATGTCCCTGTGTGAACATTTGAAAGAAGCCGAAACTGAAGTGGTAAATAATGTCAATGTTCATGCATTGCGCTTTGTTCGTGTTATATACAAAGTGGCAAGAAATCATTGTGAGTTTGAAAGTGTTTAATAATTGAGGTAGGTTGAGAGAATAAAAAGTACAATAATATACAGGACAGAATATACAGTAATGTAGATAGTACAATATATAGATATCGTATACAATCTAAACAACGTCTTCTTTCACAGAAATTTGTGACAATCGAATTGTTTGACGAAACGAGTGTCACAGTTGTCAAAACAGATTACAAATCCCAAGAGATGGGCAGTCTACTAAAATTTTGAATCGGCTACTCAGAGGGAAGATCGACTTGCTGAATTACTCACTCGCCCCATTGAAAATAATACTGCAAGAAGGGGAGAAATGTGAATAATTCTCTAACTAGGGCAGCTGTTCAATATGACTCTCAGTTTAACTATTTACACATTTCTTAGGTTCAAAATGGTAAAACCGAAAATATCTATATGTTTTCAGTACATCCAGTAACAATTTTTCTTCAATATGCGAAGTAATTTTGAACAGTGATTTGTAATTTAGGAATGATCATTTACAGATTAAGACTAATCTGTACAGTTGTTTGTCATATTAATTGCAGTTGTACTTTTTTCTTCTGTATGTGAAGAAGTTTAGTGCAGTGGTTGGTAATTAAGCAATGATCATTACAATATTAAGACTAACCTGTGCAGTTGTTTTTCATGTCACTTGCTTCTAATGAATGAATTCTTATAAATTTTTCAATAAATAATTGAAAAAAATTAATTCACCTCAAAATTTTGCCTAAGCAAATAAAAAAATCTGGGAGTCCTTTGTTTCTATTATTCAGTACTCATGTTCATATTGGTAAAATGGAAAATGTTTGTATGTTTTCAATTCACTCAGTAAAAGTTTTTCTTCAATAAGTGAAGTTTTCTTCAATAAGTTTTGAGCAGTGGAATGTAATTTAGGAATAATCATTTACATATTAAGACTAATATGTACAGTTGTTTGGCATATTTGATTTCATCCATATTTTTCCGTAAAATATAAGCAAAACTTAATTTATCTAAAAGAAGTTTCTCTGAGCAAATAAATAAATCTGTGAGCTCTTGGTTTCAATTATTCAGCTCTCACGTTAAAATTGGTAAAATGGAAAATGTTAGTATGTCTTCAGTCCACCAATTAAAAATTTTTCTTCAATATTTGAAGGAGTTTTTTTGCAGTGGTATGTATTTTAGGAATGACCATTTACACATTAAGACTAATCTGTAAAGTTGTTTTGTATATCAATTGCTCCCAATGAATGAGTTCATTCATATTTTCTAAAAAACAAAATAAGCAAAAATTAATTTGTCAAAAAATATTTTTGTGTAAGCAAATAATATCTGGGAGTTCTTGGTTTCTATGATTCATATTTCAGGATCCATAATCTCTATCACTTGAAATAAAATAACGATAATATTGTTTTGTCATGTGTCTCAGTGGATTATCAATTTATTAATTACACATAATGTATTGTTGGTTGATCATTAGTTTGCTAATGCATCAGTTGTGTGATGAATTGATTTACCTGAACAAATAAGTTTTATACTACATGTTACTAGCACATAGGACATTAAACATATATTTTTGTCGTCTTAAGAATTATAAAAACTGGTAATTATGTTTCAGAATAGATACAAGTATTTTCATTTATTTTTATGATTATGATTCAACAATTACGTTATGTAATCTGTAACTATTATTCCGAATCTATCTACTACCGTACCCGTGCATTCACTTCCGCATGTTATACTCACCTTAAAACAGTAAGTCCTTTCAAGGTCGCGAATTGACAAATCAATTTCAAAACTTTCTTTATGAATACAATAGAAGAAATATAAAAATAGGATATGTTTTACAACGTGACAATTTATTGATAGTGTAGAAATATAAAAAAAACTCCACAAAAATTATATATGTGAGTCTACAAGTATTTTATTTTGTAGTTTAGATTTGTTTATTGCTTTTAGTTATAAATTGAATGTTTAGAAGTTGGAACTTTAAATAAGAAAAATGTCACTTTTTGTGGAAAAGTGAGTGAGTTAATCCGGAAATTTCCCATTGGGGATCAAGAGGACAGATATCGTGACGTGGCCTAGCAGAGCATGGCAGGGAGTAGGGCGGAGAAGGGATTCAATGGAAGAGATAGAGGTAGGTCCCACCGCAGGGCATGAAAAGATTGAATTCCTCTTCCTGTATAATAATTTACTGTAATAAATGCCCGAGCAACGCCGGGTACTTCAGCTAGTAGTATAATATTTCTTAATAAAGAAGTGCTGAAGTGCATTCTAGCTACGCAAGTACATTCATAACATGTATTCCTCCAGGTGGCGCAATGTCAAAAATAATAGTAAAACGGCTCAAACACACGTTAGTCGACCTTTGTGAAATATATATGAATCGTTTCTGTCTTACTCACCCAAGACCGCCCCCTCCGCTCCCCAAAAATTCGTTTGGTAGGCCTATCTTTGAACATCAAAAACACGCTCACATGACTGAACAGACATTACAGAGCTACAATAACGTATATTAATAAATTACCCATACACCAAAATTGAATTTCGAGTAATTTATTCAAATGTATTTCACTACATTTTGGTTTATAATTTCCAGTTCAAACACACATTACATCAACGAAAAATTCCATGTTAACACTTGGAATATATCACTCACATATCTAAATTTAAGATAGAAATATTTATTCAAATATATTTCACTATATTCTAGTTCTATCCGTATAAATTCCAGCTCTCAAACATACAAAGTTGCAAGTACACAAATATACAAATATTGACAACCGGAGAAATGTAATTATCCGAAGCGTAATCCTAGAACGATTATCAGCAAAAAAGCCAGTAAATTATCATAAATCTCTTGCATTTACTTTCTCTCCACTGCATACGCGGTATAGAGAAAGTAAAGTTGTAGGGGGAAAACGGCGAAGTTTGGACTAAAAGATTCATACAGTGGTTCTGGTAACGAAAAAGTGGATAAATTAATTTTCTATTCATAGAAAACGTGTGCTCTAACACGTAATGTATCCAGAATCCATGTTTTGTGTCCATGATTGTCCTTGATACGAAAAACCGATTGACGGCAAAACGTCTGTCAGTCCGTCTGAGTGCGGCTAAACTGTTCAGCCGATTTTCTTCAAAATTGATATTCCGCAATCGATCTGTCTGTTGTCAGGACCCCTTGAATTTGAAACCGATATATTAATTTTAGGAGGTACTTTAATGAAGGTCCTGGGACATTTTCAAGATTTTCCAAAAAATTGCGGCAATTTTTGTGATTAAATTTTGTTGTTGGATGCATAACATACTGGTGCATGCCTGATTTTCGTTGGAATCTGATTTTTCAAAAGATCAAAAATATATTCCGCGTCTTCCTACAACAAATATGTTAAAGATAAACATTTATCTCAATTGAATCTGCCCTATGATGACAGATTATAAAATAAGGCCATGTACAATTTTTCGAAAATTTAGTATTTTTGTATAATTTTGCGTAAAATATGGGCAATTTTAATTTTGTTTAAACTTTTTTTTCAAAAAACGGCAACAATTTTTTTGATAAAATTTTGACTTTGAATAGCGAAAAGAACGCTTAAGAAAATGGTGCAGGCCAGATTTTCGTTAAATCCCTGATTTTCTGAAAATTACAAGAACTCAATTTTTTTTAGTCTTCCTACAACTACAATTATAGAGATAATGTTTTTCCTTCGTGAAATTTGTTCATCAAAAACAGACTTTCAAATAAGATCATGTTCAATTTTTCGAAAACGAGTTTTTTTGCCAAATTTGGCGTCAATCATAGACAATTTTTAAATTTTAAACAATTAATTTCGAAGAAACGGTTCTAAATTATTTCTTTAATTTTTTCACGTATGTAACAAAAAACTACAAAGAAAGTGGCGCTGTTCATATTTTTGGCCCACTCCCTGTACTTTGAATATTGGGAAAAAAATCGAAATGGCAATTTCGAATTTCCTGTGCTTCGTTCGAGGTTGTGAGACATTGCACATAATTGTTATTTATGTAATAAAGGAAATATAAATAACGTATTATAATAATCTTAAATTTATTACAATGTGCTTTAAGTTAGCTTTTTTAATTAGTACTAATTAAACTAATAGCACTAAGTGTTGGAAATTTTTGTGGTATTTGGCACAAAATTCGTTCATGTACTATTTCATATTACTTTAACATTTTCAAAAACAAACGTCTGAAGTTGGAACTGTTTTTGAAAGCGCTGGGAGCAAAAATGAAACGTTTTAGCGGGCTTTGTTGCTACAATAACGTCATTTGACGCGTTATCATTTCGCAAAATGGCACAATTGTTTCAATATTCTTAGAATTCATCCCATTGTTGCTGGTCATGATGTCTGTATGATCTAAGTAACGTTGTTCTAAAGGAAAAGAGATGAAAGAAAGTATTAAATTTAACATGGAAGTAACAAACACACTACTTTTTTACTGTTAGAAGTTTTAATCGCTGATCACGGTATTCAAAAACTGAAAGCTGACTTTCAAAGCGGGATTGCATGAAATTATTATTACTTCACTGACTTATGAGTAAGAAATACTGTAAGAAATTTATTTCTCTTTGTTTCGTTTGTAGAAGTAGTAAATTATTGCTTCTTCTGACTATCGAAATGAATGCATCACAGGCACTTTGTATGATTTGGTTGAATTAGACGTTTCCAAGTAATAGCCGAGGTGTTAGTAGTGCAGGAATTGCAATATTTCAGTATTACATAACTCTTTCCAATAATGAAATAAAGTATTAGATGTTGTGGCACCACTAGTTATAATGAGCATTCACTCAAGGTCTGCGTTGCAATGTCATAAAAACAACTGTTCCAAATACTAAAAGTAGTTATTATGTTGTGTCGTGAAGAAGGTGATTATGGAACAAGTAAAAAAAGCCCGAGTTATCAGGAAAGATTTCTAAAATCACCAAAATCATGCTCGATGTATTAGATTACATACATAATCACGCGTCTTGCCATAAAATAAATATGCATGGTGCTATTTTGGTATTTGTAAATAAAATTTGTGATTGACGAATTGCGATGATTGCAACTAACTACATAGCCTCATTCAGCACAGAATATCTATATTGTTGAGCATTGAAGAAGGTCTAGAAAACAATTTGTAAAGATTTGATTTTACTAATATATGAAAAAAAATTATTCATTTCTTAGCCGTAGAAAAATTAAGACTCATCATTTTAGATAAATTGAATGAATTACTAATAGCCTACATTGTAAGACTAAACGACTGAGGATACAATACCACTTACTGTCTCCTAATAATTTTAACGATTGCATAGTTTTATAATATTGCAACTTCTATCCCCCTAGCTATTGAACCATCCCTTGAAAAACTTCGTGCCAAACGAAGCGCCAAAGATTCGAAAACAAATACACACCTTTGACTTTTTCAAATAGCTTAAATGAAAACTGCAAAATATTGATACTTGTTCCTTTAGCATTATATAATTTTCTCTATCGAAGTATACGGGAGAGTAAAAATAGCGTAAGCATGAAGTAGTAATCTGTTGGAGTAGTAGTAGAAGTGTTACTTTACGCACGTATATGAAAACTGTGTTCACCAACTTTGCATTGCGGCGAAACGTTCTATCTTCGCCAGATCATAGAAAAAGAATAGTTTGTCATTGTTAACCGATCTAACATTACATTTTCCACGACTTATTAACATATTGTCTGTCAAGAAAATCTAATGCGATATCATGGTCTTATTTGTCCTGTGAGCTGCTTGAAGCTATATTGATCTCCCAATGCCCAGCTCCTCTGGAAGCAGCATCTAGTTACAGAGAATACATGGACTACACTGATGTTTTGCGTCAAGTGGGGAAATCCACTTTCATAATTGTGATCCTCAGTGTATGCTTTCGAAATGTGGCAACACGTAGTTATAATGTACATAATCTTTGATATTCAATAAACTGTTAAAATTCTTCAATAAAACTTTGAAATCTAAAAATTTTACATTCACATTTTACTGTCATTTTTATGTATAATTATGTTTATCCACTTGTTTGCTCTCTGACTTTATCCGTAACTTAATTTGATCTGAAGGCAATTCAAAAAATAACGAGATGTTTTATCTTAAAAAATTGTGTCATTGAAATCTACACTGTCTTATAAGAAAAGAGACCAATGTGCTAGAAAATTGGGCAGTTTATAACTAACTTCCACGAGTATACTGAGGAGAATATCTTTATACAATCAGAACAGAAACATTGAACAAAATTTGTAAATCGAACCCATATTTGCCAGCACCATTGCTAACCAGTTCCCTTCCCTCTTTTTTTGTTTGTGAGTGTGATTGATTTTTTCGTGTTTCCGGGAGCGTCAACCGCTTCTGTCATTAGTCCCGTTAGTGTAGTGCATGTTTTTTTCTAGGGAGATGGCGGTGATCTTCCCCCGCTGGATGGCGAGATCCGGCGCCGACCTACCGTCGGCTAGTGGGGTTTCCTCCTAACCAGGACTCTCCCACCAGCGGGGCACCGCCCCAGCCGGGACAAGCTCTAAGCTCCCGACCGGTCTTCCGAAATATGTCGTAGTGTACTGCATGTTAGTGTAAGGATGTGTGTGTATGTAAGGGGAGAGGATAGGACAAGGAAGAGGAAGGACAGATAGCGCGCGGTCCGTGGCCCGTTTGGTAGGGTACTGCTCATGCATTCGCCTGGTGTTGATCGGAGAAACCACGGAAAACTACCGATCAGAGCAGCCGGCCGCTAGAATTCTCCTCCAGACAGCGACTGAATTCGACGTAGCTGAAAAGCTAGTGTCGAAAATCCTGCCGCCGTCAGGACGCGAAACTAGGACCTAGGACCTCCCGGTCAGAAGCGCTGCAGTGACATCAGTTGATGCACTTAGCTACCGCTACCGGTTTGTGAGAGTGTGTGTGTGAGGGGAGGGGGGTCTATCTAAACTTTCGAACACAACTGATGAGTTGGCCAACATCATTCCGCCCGTGGCGATTGCCATGTCACCAAGGCGTCTCTCGCATACGTAAAGAAATTAGCGTGGATTTTGCACACACGTTGTGCTGCGCATCGCCCTTGCAATAGCACTCGTTAGTCCCGCACTTCCCTCGCTCCCGCTTATGCGCCGCCCGCTCGCCCACGCCTCAATTGTACATTCGCCGCGAGCTCCCAGGACGCACGTCGCAAACATGGGCGTAATGGTATTTTGTGTGGCGGTGATTAGAACAACGCTGACCCAGTAGACACAACGAATTTGCTGGTGTTGGGAGTTTGTCGCAGCTGGTGGGCAACCTTTAGAGCACGAGCGAAAGGCTAATCTAGGGGTTTCATTCACACGGGTGTATGCAAGACATGCATAAATAGTTCCACGATGCTTCCAGCATTGTAAATTCGTATAGTTTGCTACGTGACTATTGCTCGAATGAGAAACTCTTGCTCAGAGAGTCCGCTCTCAATTTATTTTTTTTGTGCAAAAATTCCGGGGCGACTAACAAAAACACAAGTAAAGACTATGCGGAGCTATTGAGTCTAATAAATTATATGTGTTCATACGAATTAGCAATCGGTGCCATACCGAAACATTTTCGCACATCTTGAAGGCATATTCATATTACCTATCTTACTACTCGTGAGTACGAATTCACATGAACTTACAACTAGATTATTCATCAAATCAAAAATCAAATTTTGATCCGAAGTAATTCCACAAATGTTTTATAAATTACGAATACTAATGAAGATAACCAACAATTTTAAAAAATTCCAAAAAGTGAATGGTATGTTTTAATATCATTCTCGTATTTAACATAATAAATAGCTGAAAAATATTACTTAACATATAGTATAACGTTTTATTAATTCAGTATCTACATCAACAAATACCGATGCAATGAAGAAACCATTTAACATTTAGATGATAAAAGCATTTGTAATTCACTAGCAACAAATCAATGCAGATAACATCTCTTTGACGGACATATGGACATTCGTAAACCCAATAAAAACCGTATAACAACCCAATTAATAATCGTCGATTTTACAATCAGGTGATACAGCCTTAAAAGGGCAACCAATGTAAATACAATAGTTTAAATTATCAAATAAGTGTTACCGTTCTTTAAATTTAACCACCGACATCACCTCCGGAATTGAAGTTTCCCATTTTTATTTTACCGAACTTCAAGATTATTCGCGTATGTCGACAAATAGTGAATAAGGACGTAAATTTAAACTAGTGGGGATTCAGAATGGCACAGACTTTCTGGACAAGTTGGTTTTCAAAACTCTTAAGTTTAGGATAGCTTTTCGGTATTATCTCACCCTCGCAGCACCTTCTCCCTATCAGGGTCAAAACGACTTTTTTTTCAATTTTCACAATTTTTCGTTTCCATAATTGTAGAATTGAATTACTTCTTTAAGAATATTACAAAATAGTAAAACAAATTCTTAAATGCAAGTATTCATTGAAACATTTGCAGCCGTTCTTGAGAAAAGGTCGTTTGAGCATTTCTGAAAATGCACAAATTTTAGCTCACTCTCACAGAGATTTTGAGTTTCTCGAGAAACTTCATGCGAAATTATTTGAAGCCTTTGTGTTTATAAATACAATAATGTTTATAAAATGTCCATAATGTAAATATTAAGGCCTTGAGAGATATTTCAAATATAATTTTGAGTAGTTTTTGAAAAATCAAAAGAACACATGCAAATGGGATACTCGTCATGTGCCTCTGTGTAATTATCTCTATCCCTACGAAAAGTTTTAAGGAAAATTTGGCGCGGTTTTTGAAAAAAGTTGTTTGTGCATTTCTGAAAGTTATTCCGCAATTATGAGTTATTTTTCAGTGGAAACTTTTGAGTTTGCTAGAATCTTTACAAGAAAAAATTTCAAACACTTGAACACATATAATAATGTATGCAAATAGCCTATAATTTAAATATTAACATGCGGTAGATATCAAAAAATTACACGTGTATAATTTTTAATTATTAAAATAATTTTTTTAAAATGTAAATGTACTTGTTTTAAGACCTAATTTTCAATAACAGATTTTCTTCAAAGGAGAAATCTTTGTCTTTAATATTGTACGGAAACTTAAGATACTTTGTCGGTGTCAATATACCTAAAACATTAGGAAATTTTGCAATTTGCAAAAATTCAGATATTTTAACAAGATGCGCCGTTTTTAAGCGTACTTTTTCGCTATCCGAGGGCAAGGTTTAATCAAAAAAATTAAGTCAGAAGTGACATCAGTGAGATCGACTGTGAATTATCCCTTTTGGTGAAAATTCTGCTTACGGCTTAGCAACTAGCGTTGTTCACAGACGGCCGGGCAGACTGGTTGACAAACAGAAGTTTTGTTGTAATTTTTCGGTATCAAGTCCTCACAACACGTGGATTCTGACTACACAACATGTTAAATGTTTGCTACGTATCGGAACAAGAATTATCACATTCGCTTGGCAGTAGTGGTCGAAGCAACATCGTGTGCCCCGCACAGTACAGCCCCGCGGTCTGTGACTAGTTTACGTGCTTTCATCAAACAAGAAGTTTAAGTGTCAGTGTAAAGAGAGTAGTCTACTTCAGTACATAGAACTGTTCTGATTACGACGTACTTGTTTCTCATTGTGAATGGGGAACAGGAAATAAATGGCTGATACCGAAGCGGCTACCCATGGGAAGGCCTCTGACTACATGAGCCATCCTGTTGAAGGAAACCAGATCGGCCGTCTAAGTTACAATAAAATTGTTCTCAATGCCATGTACGCAGAGAAGGAACAAGATATTATAATTGAAGGCAAAGACCACAGCACATCCCTCGAAAGGTAGAAGCTTTAGCAACGATTGTTCCACTCAGTCAAATCACGTATGCTTCAAAAATTTCAAATAACATAGTGTGTGTGTTTTTGAGCAGTAAGCAGTTGATGAATTTACAGAGAAGCACAAGACTATTAGTACTGAGGGCTCCTCACAAAATATTCGGTCTCTTGTAAGTAGACAGAAGAGTATTTTAATTTCAAATGTTTTGCCTAAGATCCCTAATGCAGTTATTGAAGATGATCTAGACAAACTAAAAGTGATGCGTAGTTCTCAAGTGTCATTTCTCCGAGATGGTTTTGGTAAATAGCAATTCACTCACATCTTAAGTTGACGTAGTCAGGTGTTCGTACTGGAAGACTCATTAAGTAAAACTCTGAAGCCATACTGATGACATACAAAGGAGAAAGAAACTGGATTTACATGTCTAACGGAATCATTACATGCTTTCATTGCAAGGAAGAAGGGCACATTGCTAAACACTGCAAAAATATAGGAAACATTACCCCAACCAATCGGATGACATAATTGAAAACAATGTAGCCCCTGACAACGAACAAAGAGACAATGTACCTAGTTACCATGAATTACCAATCGACCAAGGCAAGCCTGTTAAGAGAGCATCACAGATTACAAGCATTCCCAGCAACAATTCAAGTGAACTTCAGGAAAAACAATTCAACCGTCACCAAGGAAGAATTAATGGTGCGTCAAAACAAACTAAGGAAAAGAAAAGGAAGATATTCAGGGAGAATACCATTAGTAGCGGCAGCAATAAGAAAAGCATAGTGGAGCAACTAGTCCCAGCGCAAAAAAGGATAGAAGAGTCCAACAATGTACTCACATACAAGGAACTAAAAGACTTCCCAGAAAACACCTATGGCTTAAGTAACCCCTTTCAAATATCTCTGTTACATCAAAGATACAGGGAGGCTAATTCAAATGCTCAAATCAATATACCCATTACTGTCGGGCAGGCCAAAAATCAAGATTTACCAGAATTATGAAGAAACTGAAGGATCGAATACACTCAGATTTTTTAAGAGAATCGTTCAACAACGGCGAATTTGCAAGTGAAGACCTTCAAACATGTAGATAAAATTTATATAATGTAATGTGAACGGTTGTTATACTAAATATGAATTTCTTCAGATTCTAAATGACGCATATTATGACGTACTGTGCATTCAGGAAACGAATTTAAAAAATAAGCACCATTTCAATATAAAAGGTATCAATGTTTCTATACAAACAGTGGAATGGGCAAATGGTAGTGGCGGTGTTGCGATCTATGTACGTAAGTCGATCAAGTGTAGTGAATGCGCCATTACAAGTGACCTAGAAGTATGTGTGATACAGCTGCGTATTGGCGGTAGTAGCATGTGTAATGCATACATTCCTAATGCGCTTCAACTAGAATCTCATCTAGGCAATTTATACTCACAAATATCCGCTCCGGTACTGATAGTCGGTGATTTTAATAGTCACAACTTGATTTGGGGATCAAGCAGAACAGATCATAGAGGGAAAATTGTCGGTGAATTTGTAAATAATGAAGATCTAATGGTGTTGAACTACTGAAGAAAACCTACATACTTCAACGCGGGTAGCGGCAACTCTACTTGTATCGATCTCCAACATTGGCGAGATATCTAAAATGGAACGTGATGGAGAACACAACACGGAAGATTTCGATTATTCCTGAGGACATCTATATGCCCAGATGAATATTTAAGAAGACTAACTGGAAGTCATACCAAGACATCATTACAGGCAAACTTCAGAACCTTATGAAATTAGACATCGACGATTTAGTACAAATAAACGATATTCTGAGTAACTTTACAGAACGTTTACTGTCTACAGAGGAGGTGACTATACCCAAAACAATGAATACTAAAAGTAAAAAGAAACTACTCTGATGGACACAAGAATGAGAAGAAGGGGTTATGAATTACAAGCACTGGTTTAATGCATTCAAGAAACATAAAACAAATGAAAATCAATTCAGGTTTAAGTCAGCACGAGGCCAGGGCAAGAAGAACCATAAAAGAATCTAAGAGGAACTGCTGAAAGGAATACATGTCGTCCTTAAACAGTAAACTGAACTACACGCAGGCTCGGAAGCAAATAAACGCCATCGATGAAAAATCCAGATCAAATTATCCAAAGTCTATATACATGCCAGATGGTCAATTCATTCAAGACCCGTACGACACTGCAAATAGCTTTGGAAAGTTTTTCGCCTCCAACTCTAGTGATACCAACCTTACAGATGGCTTCTCGAAACAAAAAGAAACTGAGAGACTTCCCTAAACTTGGAAGTAGAAGAAGATGAAAAAGATGATTTCGTTCAACTAAATGCACCCATTACGCTCCAAGAAGTTAAGGAACGTCAAATAAAAGACACCAGCGCCGGTCCCAACGGAATACCTGACATATTTATCCGGATACTCCCTGAAGAAGCCACCAGTGTTCTTTTAGACTGTTACAATTATCTATATTTAAGCAATGTCGTCCTAGAAAAATGGTCAGAAGCGGTTATTGTTCCTATTCACAAACCTGATAAGGAAAAATTTTTAATAGGCAGTAACCGGCCTTTGGCCCTAAAGTGTTGCCTGTGTAAATTACTTGATAAGGTAGTGAACCACAGTTTTAATTGGAACCTAGAAAAACATCAGCTAATATCACCCCCATCAAAGTGGTTTTCACAAGAACCGATCTGCCTTAGACAGCTTGCAATAATCGAGAAAAGCATCTACAACGGATTCGCCAATAGTATGTTCACAGTGGTATGTTCATAAGCCTCAACATCGAAAAGGCATATGAGATGGTCTGGCGCTGGCGCTGGTCATGGACATAATAACGACACATGGAATGAAAGTTAACATAGCTAACTTCGTGCATAACTTTATTCAAGAACGGTACATTTATTTCAGAGTAAAAAGAGCCTTATCAGAGAGATGTATGCTGATGAATGGAGTACCGCAAGGCTGTTTACTTAGTGACCTTGTTTCTGTTGATAATAAACTTCAGACCAAAATCAAACCACCTGCGCTAGTCAGCATGTACGCGGATGACTGTAATATATGCATCACTGGTAAACATCTGTCCTCCAGAGCAGTTAGAGCGCAAAACATCTTAGTCACCATCCTCGCATTCTCCACTGAAGTTGGTCTAAAATTCTCCAAGATGAAATCTATAACCGTCATTTTCCCCAGAAAACAATCCACTGAGAAGACTCTATATCTGAATCTGGGTGAACATAAGATAAAACAATATAAAACCTTAAAAGTCTTAGCCCTGACACTTGACGAGAGGTTATCCTGGGTACCTGACAGTAAAACCCTGAAAGTGGAATGCTCCAAAAGGCTAAACGTGATGAAAATCATGGGTGCCGATTATATAGTGCTTAGAACAACATACCAGGCATTGATCAGGGCTAAAATGGATTATGGCAGCATATTCTACGATGCTGCAAATAAGAATATTAAAATAATACTCGACCTTATCAACAACAGTGGTGCCAAACGTATATGCAGAGCATATAGAACAAGTTCAGTGATAAGCATGTTACAGGAAGCTAATATACCACCTCTGGACAAAAGAAGCCTAGTTGTAGGATGTATAATAAAAGTTTCAGCTAACTGCAGCAACCCTATGAACCAAATTTACCAGCTTACATACAGACACAGGAAGAAACTATGCTTCAAAAAGAAAACCAAAGCCAATTACTGTACCAGCTATACAAATACTAAGCACAAAATAAGAAACCATTCGCGCTCTTAAATCTGTTAGTATCACCGAGTATGCACTGTGAACTATGCAGGACATTAAAGCTGAGGAGCCGACAAACAATTCTAAGAAGTCAAAAGCTCACAACCAAGAGATAGGATAAGGATAGGTTATGCCAGAATAGGAGAAGAAATTGCCAAATAGTAGAACTACCACAAAACATACACAGACGGCTCGAAAGTAGCAACTTGTTGGAATGTGCCCCTGTAACGTCAACAAGAGTAATCTCAAGCAAACTGCAAACAAGAACTCAGTTTTGTCCAGCGAATTATACGCCATTATCATCGCTCTAGACAACATTCTCGAAGACAGTGAACGCAAATTCCTGAAAGTTACAGACTCCAAATTGGCTCTGTCGGCTATTGGTAATACCTTTTACCCAGGAAATCCGCTAGTCTTAGACATTGTTAGTATGATAAGTAACTCGGACATTAAAGGTAAAGAGACCCGGCTCTTGTGGGTCCCGGCTCATGTGGGTATCATCGAGAATAAGCTGGCAGACAGATCCGAAAAAGAGGCGTCACAACTTGATGAAAGAAGTAACCTTACCATAATACCACAGAACTATCACGCCAACATCAAGAAAAAACTACAAGAATTGGGAAAGCAGGAATGGAATAACAGCGCCCGCTGCAAATTAAGAAGTAAATGTGAATACGATGATTATAATCCACTTAGAAGATGAGTACGTTGTGATATTTTCAAAATGACAATCACTTTTGGAAAATGTTACCTTTTCTTACATGTTTTATAAAACTTCTCATTTACAGTTAGTTGAGAGTATTTAGTCGACCTGTAACAGCAGGCGAACCCCAAAACAAAATTACTAGGAACAAACAGCGATGTTAGGAACACTCACATAGATAGAATAAAACAATGAACGAGAAGAACGTATGTTTACGAAAACGGGTAGTAAAGATATAAAAAAGTAAGAAAAGCAAAAGGAAGGCGGTAAAATACAACGACATCGCGTGAAAGTGAATGAACGAGCACTGAAGTAGGAGGAAAGCGACGAACAGTTATGGGTCGTTTCCTCTTGAAGCTCTCTAGAAACGGACAGTTTCAAGACACCAAAAGCGGGTCACTAAACTTTTCTGGAAAATTCGAAGCAAACCGTTTAACGCTCAAAATACGAAAATTTGTGTGGGACGATAATAAAAAGGAACTAGCATAAGTGAGTATGTCCAGTTTTGCTTTATTTGTGTCAAATGTGAAGGTAAAAAATATATTGAACTTAATGAAATGTCGAAATAAGATTTCAAGTAATATTTTTCGTGAATGTACCGATAATAAAAACTACAATTAATGAATTGCAATTTTTATTACGTCTTATTGTCTCTTCACAAATTGCGATTTATTGTGCGAAATTGTATGATATTCATTGTGAGATATTGATCCATTTTCTCCTGTTGGTGACAGTTTCTCGTTACTTTGCTGTGTTTGTAGTGAGAGAGATATGCCCGGATGTCAATGACACAATATGTTTCTTGTACACAAATAATGCTCTACATTTCAAAGGATTCACTATTTTTACAGACACCCTGTTTTAAATACAGTATGTACCTTTTCTTGACCAATATGTAATTGTGTTCATACTGCCATTCTCAAAGCAAAAAATATCTGCAGTAGAAAATTGTCACTAATCATTTAAAATTTCATCGTCTAATCAATTCTTGAACTTACTACCGAAGTTGATCTGCATTTGGTCGCTTCCTAAAGGGACTCAAATTGCCTTCTCATTCAAGGGTTGAGGTAGTGAAAGTGCCATGGAATTATCAACGTCTTCTTCTATGTGAGGCCTTCTTGAGTTGCTTTGTGCTGGCTTGTGTTTTTTGAAAGAAAATTCACAAGGAAATAAAATACATTTGTTTGAGCAAAAAAATTAATTAAAATAATATTAATAAGTAGAAAAAATGTACAAATTTTATTGAAGGAAAAGATCTCACAACAATTGTGACAATGGTATCATCTAGGTTAGAGAAAAATTAACTGAGATCTAGTCACGTAGATAACAATCAGTGAAAGGTTAAATATCCCTTTCGACCAAACAGAACGAGTATCCGATTACGAATTAATCAATTTTTACTTACTAATATCTCGCAACTAGTGTCACAAATCAATATTGTCGCAATTAAGCACAATTTCGAAAATTGATTATTGTCTAATTAGGTGGTGTTGCGGGTCTTCACTCAGAATCTTCTCATTTTATCCCTGCCCTCTTCATTCTTCTCTTCTGCACGTCCTTCGGAAAACTTTGGACGAGTGCGCGACGCGGTTATCGGTGGTGCAGATGCCAAAGGTTGTCGCTCCCGCAATGTTTGCATCATCACGCCGCGTCACAAGCAGCGGTAACTCAATCAACGCGCTAAATTGAACTCTAGTAGCTTCTCTGTCAAAAACGCATTCCCTCGTGGAGACAAAACAGATGTAACCCACACACATATCACCCTATAAATAATGCAAAAGTGAATATTACGATGAGTTGTTTTTATAAAGCAGAGAACCCGTCCAACATTTTATGGACGATTTAAAAAAAGGGGCATTCTTCTCTTCAAGTAGGAAATCATAATACAACAAAAACGGAAACGATAATGTATTCAAAATAAAACAAATTAATTCGGTGAAAAACAAAATAAACGTCGAACCAGTGAAACAGAGTGTCAACCAAATTGATCCATCACATGCCTCACTTTCGTGATGGATAGAGCCAACGTGAGTGGAATAAAACTCAATTCCTAGAGAGAGCAACATTTGAGAGAATATTTGACTCGGATAGGGAGAGAGAAAATAAGCATTGTTAAATAATACAAAAGGTAACGGTATGGAGAAGAACGGAATTACGGCAAGAACCAGAGCACATTCGCGTTGATTCGCGCGGGACCATGATGGTGCTACTCAAATTCGGCCGCAGGAACTGCTGCGCAACTATCCCGATTCTTACAATGCTTTTGCACAGTTCCACCTTCTCTGCAGAAGCAATTGAACTCGCCAAATAGGTGTATAATTAATTTTTGACTCATATATTTATTTATTTATTTTAGGAAATAGAAATTATTCTACTCCTATACTGGAGATTTTATAAATTCAAAGTCCTATCCAAGGACTTTCGATTTAGAACATAATATTTTTAAATTATTAATTCAAACAATTAGAAAAAACGAAAAATAAATTATAATAATGATCTTCATGATGACTTGCATTAATAACATAATATAACATTTATAAAGCGTGTAGGTAGAGTAATAATGAAGAACACTTACTATAAAACAAACAATAAAAACAATGAGGATTATTATTAAAGATATAAATAAAAAATAGTGGCCTGCAGCAGCAAAGATGCTGATGAACAAATCACAGATACATTTCAAAAAAGTAGCATACACGCTGTTCAAGAGTAACAAATAAATAAAATACTCTCGTATAACGCTAAAATAAATATTTTATCAAAAATAGTCTTGACAATAATATAGTTCAGTATATTTACAATACAACAGGTCTTTGCATCCCAAGATAATCTAATAAGTTGCAGTTCGATAACGCAACAAGTGAATAATAAATACTTAATGCCGGGTGACCTCTTCTTCAGAGCCTTCCTGTCGCATGATGGCAGCTGGGTCGAAGGCAGTGACGCACTGAGCATGAAAATATAGTCGGAGCGCGCAGTATGACAACAGTCGGAATAACTTTATCAAATATTAGCATTTCTAAGCAAAATCGAAACTGAGTCATTGGTTTTAGATTTCCTGGGTTTTAGAGTTCCTGGGTACCTAACAAAATTGTAAGCCTCTATCATCACACGGCCGGAAGCTACACCGTTCTCTTTCAATTTATGCGCGCATAGGTAATCTGCAATGTAAGTACTTGCCTTCGATTGATTGATTTCTTCGTGTTTCCGGGCGCGTCAACTACTGTGGTCATTAGTCCCGTTAGTGTAGTGCTTGTTTTTTTCTCGGGAGATGGCGGTGATCTTCCCCCGCTGGATGGCGAGATCCGGCGCCGACCTACCGTCGGCTAGTGGGGTTTCCCCCTAACCTGGACTCTCCCACCAGCGGGGCACCGCCTCAGCCGGGACAAGCTCTAAGCTCCCGACCGGTCTCCCGAAATATGTGGTAGTGTAGTGCATGTTAGTGCAAGTGTGTGTGTAAGGGGAGAGGATAGGACAAGGAAGAGGAAGGACAGATCGCGCGCGGTCCGTGGCCTGTTTGGTAGGGTACTGCTCCGGCATTCACCTGGTGTTGATCGGAGAAACCACGGAAAACTACCGATCAGAGCAGCCGGCCGCTAGAATTCTCCTCCAGACGGCGACTGAATTCGACCTAGCTGAAAAGCTAGTGTCGAAAATCCTGCCGCCGTCAGGACTCGAACCTAGGACCTCCCGGTCAGAGGCGCTGCAGTGACATCAGTTGATGCACTGAGCTACCGCTCCCGGTAACTGCCTTCGAAATTAATTTTTTTCACAATATTCTCCAACATGTATATGTATATTTTTGAAAATGTATATTTTGATAAAACTGTCTCGTGGATTTAGAAACTGCAAAATTGTTCGGAAGTCACCGTTTGCTTTCACATAAGACATGATAAGCGGTTTTATCAGCCTTTTCATAGACTCTTAGTGGTGGCTCAATCAGATTTAAGGACTATAGTTTATAATTATAGTTATCATGTCCTGACACATCAAGAACTGTGTTCCAATACGGAAGAAACCATTTTCTATTGTTACTAGTCAAGTCAACGTGCAGAAGAAAATATTGTGTATGAACCCTAGAACCCCATCTGACTTACTAAATTTATACAAATAATTTAGTTTTGTGGCGCTGTCAATTGAAGAAATGTATTTCCAAGAATTTCCATATTACTGATGCTATCATGTAGATTTTCCCGATGTATTGTTCTAATAGTAAATTTTTGAAGATCTAAATCAATAGGCTATCAAAATTAATCCAGTGAGAAGTTGTTTTGCCCGTTCCTGTCAGAACTAAAGGAGCTTTTCTGGGTAATGAAAACAGAATTATTTTGTTATGTACTAGTATTGCACGAAAAAAAAATCTCTATGTGAACGAAATGAGAGAAAACGTCCTTTATGATGTCAAAGAAGAGATTGACGATTCATGTTACATATAACTTCAGAAAGTCGTAAATGCTTGCTCTAAGATGGAACGAATATGCATTTCAAATATTAATGTAGTAACTAAATATATACCTAAATATTTATTTAACTGTGTGTATATACCTGTTAGTGTTCAGTTTCCAACCGATGAATCTTTCTGAAGTGTTTTCACCATTTGTTATCAAAACGTAATAAATAATGAAGTGTTTAACAAGGATAGTTTTTATTTTTGATCAAAAATGTGAATAACAGATAACTGCATGATGGAATTCCAAATACTGCACAATTTGAACAAAACAACGTGAGGTTGCACAACAACACATACTTTTTCATATTAGTTGTAAGTTTTGCAATTCTCGAAAATTTTGAGAGTTTCCAAGAAAATGGAGCTAAATTAAAGATCTATTTCCTTTTGAATAGTTTTTATTATGGAAAAATGTCTATCATCAATTTTGCAGTATGGTGATGTTAATTTTTTGATATTTTCGAAAATACAGAGAGGTCACCAAAATGGGATCTGCACCGTTTTTATAAGAGAACTTTGCTTTATTCAAGAAAAAAGTTTTAAAAAAATGGAGCCTTTTTGAAAAATCTTGTTTAAAATTAAAACATTTCTCGCAGAAGCTTCGCAATAACCAATCAAATTTACAAAAAAATTACACAACCTTATTTAAAGATCCATCTCTTAAAAACAAATTACATTTACGAAATCAACTCTATATTTAATTTTGTAGTTCTTCGAAAGCAGAGAAAAATTTTGAACTTCTGGTTCTCTCAAAAATTTACAGTTCAAATAAAATGGGATCCGGCCAATTTTTAAAGCGTCCTTTGGTCTATCTTTTAAAACAGTTGAAGGGTCAGTGACGTCACATTCAACTAGTTGTAAGTAATTTACTACATATCGACATCGTTGCCCCACAATACGGGTATTTCTGAAAGAAAAATAGTCGTTTTCCGTAGCAGCATTACAATAGTTTTTCTTTATTCCGTAAGTACGTAGTATGCGAGAAATTAATTAAGAAGAAATTGAAACAAGTATCGATAAAGTCTTGCATATGTAGAAAATGTAGAAATGAGAGCCTAAATTGATGCATGATGTAAAATATCCCGAAAAGTTAAAACATCATTTTCACATTCACAAGGACTTGTGATCAGCGAGATAAATTGGGAAATAACCATATTGTGAAAATTGCGGATAGGGTTGTTCACAGGAAGACAGGCGTATGAACGAACGAACGATTTTGAAAAAAGAAATTTCCGGTATAACGGCACGATATTTCCGTCACAATATTTCCATCAAAGTCTCCACATCCTTTTTTGCAGCATAACATAACTATCTCTGAACCACATATTTCCTCCGTACAAGCTAGTGTACGAAAAAATAAAAGTCGACGTTTATATATAAAGAACGAAACAAGTACTGCATAATATGCTCGTGAATAGACCAATTGGCAAGACAAATTGTTCCGTAAGTCGCCGATTAACTCGATATGGAGGTGGACGCATAATAGGATGCAGCCGCGAATCTGGTGCTGGTCACTCAATTGGCGGCGCGTTCGGGGGCGAGTAGGCATACAAGAAATTGACTTAAAATTGATTGGAATTTTCGTGGGAAAGTAGGGAGTACGTGAGCAAGAGAGCATACGAGAAAACCCGAAAACGGGTGAGTGATGGGAAAAGTTTTAGAGGAATAGATTGGTTGGTGGGTAGACGTGTAGGTTATAGAGTGAATAGGGGATAGACTGATTATCGAGTGAATTGGGGATCGTGAGTGGGATAGTCGTGGAATAAGTGGAGATATTGAACATGTGCTTGAGTGCACAGGTAGAACATTGGTAGTGAGGATAGATGGATGAAGGAAACTGACGCGTGCATAAATGGATTGATGGGATGCAAAGGAATGAATAGATTTCGAGTAAAAGAAAAGGATACGTGAATGGGTAAGTGGGAGGGGTAATGTACACTGCTACGTCTAGTGGTTGAGGGTGTGTGGATGTGCAGGGGACAGGCCAGAGCAAGGGGCACATGGATGTTGCTGCGGCAGAGCAGCGATGGCGAAGCGCGCTCGGCAGCGGCGGGCACACAGGTTAAGCCGAGGTCCGTCGGGAAAGC
Organism: Teleogryllus occipitalis; assembly: GCA_011170035.1. NCBI lineage: Eukaryota > Metazoa > Arthropoda > Insecta > Orthoptera > Gryllidae > Teleogryllus > Teleogryllus occipitalis. The sequence continues at coordinate 54,789 of BLKR01009127.1, read as the reverse complement.
CTGGTCTCCTGCTCTGAGCCCCACGATCCTATGGCCTTCCCTTGCTCCCCCACCCATGCCCCTAACAGACATCCGTTAACCTCACAGCCTGCTCTCCACACACCGCTCCGTCCCGCGCAACCCGTCGCGTGCACCCCGCCACGCACACCGCACCACCCGCATCCCGCCAAGCGCACCCCACCACGCCCACCCCGTCATGCGCACCCCGTCATGCGCACCCCATCATGCGGACCTCACCATCACGCGCACCCCGCCATGCGCAAGGAGCCACGCACACTCCACCACCCGCATCCCGCCAAGCGCACCCCGCCACAAGCATCCCACCACGCGCACCCCACCACGCGCACCCCACCACGCGCACCCCACCACGCGCACCCCACCACGCGCACCCCGCCACGCGCACCCCGCCACGCACACCCCGCCACGCGCATCCCACCACGCGCATCCCGCCACGTCCATTTCATCATGCGCACCTGGCCACGTTCATCCCGCAACGCGCACCACGACCTCGCGTACATAGCCCCTGCGCACAACCCTACACGCATTTCAGTCTCTCACAAATCCATCCCGCCACGCACGCAGCGCCCGGCACGCTGCACCAGCTCATTGGCATGGCCCGCCCATGGCCCCGAGGCTTTACTCTCCGTACCTCGCCCTCCGCTCTTTGTGTACCCCTTCCCTGCTTCGGACCAAGTTCTCCATGCAGCCCGCGGCTCGATCGCCATCCCTCACCCTCATTTCCATGTAAATACTAATTCCCAAGATACAACCATTATAAATAAACAAACTAGGATACAATAAGCAAACCCCATATCGTCGCTTCGTGTCATCTCGAAAATTGTCATATTTCAGTTAACTGAAAAAATATGTTTAAAAAAATATGTACATTTTACTAAACAAACGTAGTGTAATTGAACTAAATGTAACTAAAAATAATGTAATCGAGATAGTTTACAATGCAGTCAGCGTACATAGTAAAATACTTATTGTTAGTCGCGAAACAATCGGCTTCGATGAGGATAAAACCTCCATAATGATAATTTTTAGATGGGGAACTTGAGTACTCCGACCGTATACAAGTCAAATGTTCGTAGGGTAGGCTCTCCCTTTGTTTTCTCGTTTTCCAATATTCTTTCTAGTGTATTGTTTCTTTCTTTATAGTCATAGACAATTCACAATTTTATTTTGTTATTGTTTCATTACCGTTATCACAAAGGTTTCCGATGCTAAGATGTGAACTCTAGAAATTGTTTCATGAGGATAATTTATTTTAAGAGGCTCCTTACATAATCTTGTAGGTCCTTGTACTACAAAGCCTTCTCTCTCATCCGCTGGCGAGATCCATCAATCAAATTGGAGTGTTTGAGATTTCAAAATTACTGTATTTTTCTTATTTGTTTATTTAGAATTTATGCTTATTTAGATTTTATAAAAAAAACTCAGTTGTTTTTAAAAAAATTTTTATCGGTATGTTGATATATTAAGTTTTGTCGGTCTGTTTGTTCCGTGAAATATTAAAAACGGTCAAATCGATTTTGATGCGGTTTGCAGTGGAGAGTTTTGTCGGGCATAACGTAGGTTACTCTTTGTTTAAGTATTATTTCCTTGTATATAAAGAAGTGTGTTTTTATACACATCTACAGTTTTATTTCGATCATAATGAAATTTGGTATATGTGATCTTCAAATCAAGAAAAGCAAGGGATCTTCAAATACTTCTGCATGAGATTTCGTGTAAATTTTACTACTCCGCATCCTACCCATTAGACCACAATTTAAGGAAGTACAGAATACAGCCCCAGAGCTTTTGGAATATTATCTAAACAGCGAGGAAATTGTTAAAACAACATGAACCTCTTCTTACAGCTCATAAAATGTCCTATTATATGCTTTAATTGATTTCTATTGCTTAATTATGTTTTTGAGTAATTGCAGGGTAAAACTATTAGTGGAAGTTTGCCGGGAGTGTGCAACAATTCATCTGTTTACATCTACTCATGGCTAAGGAGGTGGTAACAACGTGTTTATAACGAAAATAGCAGGGCGAGTCTTGCAAGGGCGAGGTCATGCAGTGCACAGAAGGGCGTAGACAGCAGAGTTTGGGCTGTGCAACGCGGAACAAGACAGGTTACTACAGATCGAGTTCATTCATTTTCCTCCCTAATAGACGATTGTTATAAATAAAAACCCGGTCAACGCGGGGTACTTAAGTTAGTATATAACAATATTCAAACACTTCTTATCGCATAATTTAGTCCTCCAAGTGTAGGGTGGGTCAGTAATGATTTTTACAAAACTGCAAGTTTGGTTCCCTAAAAGATGTTTTCTGCTATTGAAAATACTTCGTTTTTTTCTACAAGAATACCTCCAATCTCTTCGACTGCCCTTGTGAGAATATTGATGTCAGCGATTCATTTTCAGAATATTAATATCAAAATGTGAGTTCCAAGACCACAATCTTTTGACTGATCTGTAACGCTCACCTTTAGAACAACGTAATTACAGGTATGAATGGAAGTGGAAATGAATTAAATTGGATGTGCAATGAGAGGTAACGTGAGTTCACAAAAGCCTGTTGTGTCCACATTGTTAAGCCACAGATCCGTCATGGAGTGGCAGGTAAACATTCTCCCTCACTCACAGGTGATGGCAGGTGCTCTAATCAACAACAGTGTGTGGAACACAGCTAACATACGTCAGTGGTTTCGTACGTCAGTTATTTCACTAAAATAGTGCTCTAGCCGCGCATTCCGAAATTTGCAATTCATCATTTTCATGTTATAAATCGGAGTTTACATTTAAAATTGAACATCATTGAACTTCAAATAATATTACTCTGCCATTTAAAAATCCATTTCGTTAGAAATATGTGACGCCATTACCCCTCAAAATCCACCTGTCACTGAACCCAGGGGTTCCTGGCTAGCTTTCACGCCTCGATGAACAGCCACGCATTGGATGAAAAAAACCAACAACAAACAAACAAATTCTACTCCAAAGGAAGATTTATTTTTTACTTTCTCGCGCTTAAGAAGGAACTTTAGTTAAATTTTTACTTTTTCGTGCTTAGAAGAGAAAGTTATGTAATGCTGCACTAAAAACGGCGAATTTTCGGCAGCTTTTTTCACACAATCACATAAATCCGATTGCTGAATTTATAAAAAATCGTCTAACACGTGGTGTAGTCAGAATCCCTGTTTTGTGGGTCCTTGATACTGAAAAATGACGACAAAACGTCTGTCTGTCTGTCCCGTCCGGTCTGTCTAATCTGTCCCGTCCGGTCTGTCTAATCTGTCCGTCCGGTCTGTCTAATCTGTCCGTCCGGTCCGTCAGTCTGTCCGTCAGTCTGTCCGTCCGGTCCGTCCGTCCGGTCCGTCCGTCTGTCCGTCCGTCTGTCCGTCCGGTCCGTCCGTCCGGTCCGTCCGTCCGCTCCGTCCCTCCGGTCCGTCCGTCCGCTCCGTTCGTCCGGTCCGTTCGTCCGGTCCGTTCGTCCGGTCCGTTCGTCCGGTCCGTTCGTCCGGTCCGTTCGTCCGGTCCGTTCGTCCGGTCCGTTCGTCCGGTCCGTCCAGTCCGTCCGGTCCGTCCGGTCCGTCCGTCCGTGTCTGTCTGTCTGAAAATCAGATGAACACGCTAGTGGCTGAATCGTTCATCTGATTTTCTCCAAAACTGATATTCCTTAATTGATTTGGCTGATGTTGCTGCCACTTGAATTTAAAAGCGACATTTTAAATTTGGAAGTTACTTTACACGTAGCCCCTGGGATAGTTTCAAAGTTTTCAAAAAAAGGCTCCATCGATTTTGATTAAATTTTGTTGTTGGATAGTCTGAAGAACGTTTAAGAGAATGGTGCAGGTCTCAAGTTCGTTGAAAACCTTGAATTTTCAAAATATGAAAAAAAAAATTAAAAAATGTTGGCCTCTTCCTACAACTACAATTATGAAGATAAAATTTTTTTCTTCCCAAAAAACTGTTGAGTTTTCGAGAAATTTTATATGACGTTATTTAAAGCATACGTGCACATAAATACAATAATACCAACAAATTGCCGCTAGTGTTAATATGAGCGACGTGAGAGATGAGACAAAAAGTGTTTGTAAATCTCGAAAAAACAAAAGAATAGAGCAATATGGTGTACATGCCCTCATATATAGTGCATTTAGCTCTATCCCTACTTTATTTGAAGCCATTTGAAGCACTTCCACTCCCAAATAATGCAATAATGTATTCAAATCGATGGAAATGTGCAAATTAACGGCGTTAGAGATACTTGAAAAAATTACATAGATGCAATTTTTGAAAAAACAAAAGGATACACCAAAGTTACGTGTTTTATAAAATGGAAAGAGAGGGTGTACGGGAACTGAAAATTGAGAAATGGTTCCAAACTTACTTCTCAGAATAATTCAATACTTTTTAGAGCATCTTAGTATATCTGCGTATTCAGCTATAGCCGAATTCTGTCGGGGCCACCCGAATGTTCGATGACGTCTTTTTCCGTACAGACCTCATTTTCATCCTAACGATAGGTTCATCTCCCATCAAAGTGGGACATTGATACGGAGAATCTCCAACAACCGTCGGGTATTTTTGATACAACGACTTCCAGCAAATATCCTGAGGCAATATGCAAGTTTCTTGGTGTAATAACCAAAGTACAAAAAAACTGATGATTTTCTTGGCTTCTTATTTGCTCAGTTCTCTTAATTCCCCTCTAAAGTAAGAGCGTCACAGAAACACTTTCTGGGATTAACCAACATCGCCTCTATAGAGTTGGTGAGTTGAGGTAGCATTGGATCAACTCTCCCCTCTAGGTCATCCCTGTACGGCGATTTTCCGCTTTCGTTGTCATCGACTTCAAAAGAATGTCTGACCTTCTGGGAGTAGGGAAAGCTACCTCTAAATGTGCCATGAATTGAAGTAAACGAGAGAGCACAAGTCAAGTAAAGCAGATATCGCTGCTAAACTAAGCCATGGAATCCTTTTCTTCTTGGGGCTTCTTCCAGCTCAGGGGATGCCGATTTCGACTATCCGCGCTGTGTACCCCTATGTCCTTCATGGAGACACCTGTTAGCCTTTACACTAGACACTGACTCACATGTGGGCTCCTCGGTTTGTGGTCAGCAGACTTATAATACTTTCCGCGACAACACACGTACATGAAAGACAAGGGAAAACAACCAGGCCCACGGCGGGACTCGAATCCGCGATCCTTCTGTCCGAGGCACTGAGTCGTCACATGCTCTAGCCACCTCGGCCATCCAGATCGGCAAGACTTGAAATCTAATATTGTATATTTTTATATAATTAATTCGTGTCCTTTCTCCATCACCAATACCAATCACCTTGCGACTTTCTCCACCAGCAAGATACTACTGGAGTACATTATTTTGCTTTGTGAAGTTTAAGTTACAAGGAATGGATAATTTTCGTAGTATTTAAATGATACATCACAATTCATTAAGAAACAACGCATATTTTATTCTTAATTATTCAAAACATTAATTTTTATATTATACGAGGGAAAATTAAAGTACTATACAAAGATGTCCCACCAACTATGGACCACCTCCATAACTTCTAAACGGTTCAGATATCGAAGTGCAATTTTCTCTCAACAACGCGGAATCATGGAACAAGTAGAGATATTCTTTGTAATATTTTTCGTTTTCGTGCAATTTAATCTTTGATTTTTTTTACGTGAAACTGCACATTATTCTTATCAGCAATGTATAGATAATAAAAAGAGGAATACAATTATGCTTCATATTTTAGGATTTTGATAGTAATTTGATACTGAAGAACTTATATAAACTGTGATATAATCCATACTGCCCTGAAGAAGTTGCAATAAACATCGAAACGTTGGGAGCAAAACAATCGTGTATTGTCTCTTCTATCATTACCTAGAATTTAGAATCCAATTTCCAAAACTCATAAAATATTTCATATTCGTTAATAAAATAAATTTGGTAATAATAACACATGTCTTGATTTATTAAAGAAATGCTACTCTTAAAGGAGAATCCGTAAGAATGTACCAAGCCTTGCTGCTAGCGAGAATTTTGGGCGTTTGAAACACGGCAGTGGCTGAAATGAGTTTGCGACCCTCCAGTGGAAATTCATTTCCAGATGCAACCCCGGGTTGAACACTGCTCGTCACCTGCGCTGAGGGGCGAATCCAGTACATCACGTTTCATCTCTAGATCCCGGTTTCAAATCCTACTAGCCTCGTATGGAATTCGTAAGTAACGACGTTCGTTCACGGTAGTCGCCCACCAACTCGAAAGGAAGGACCCGTGGAAGCAAGGGCGGCTTTTTTTCACGGAAAATTCAATTTTTACTTCATGTAACGATCAGCGAGAAATCGGCGTAATTCACAAAATTTTTAAAGTTACATCGCGTCGTATTGATGCATTCTATCTCTCAGCGCACAAACTTGACTTATTTTTGTGATAGTAATACGTTACTTTGGTATTTGAAAAGAACTAAATTAGAGTATTGTACAAAAAGTTATTGTATTTATTGTTTCCATTGTCAATGGCAACTCATAAGTGTCCTAAGAGGTGACCTCGTAGGTGTCCTCAACGTTGTCCTCAACGGTGTCCTCAACAATGTCCTTAACAGTGTCCTCAACGTTGTCCTCAACGGTGTCCTCAACAATGTCATTAACAGTGTCCTCAACGTTGTCCTCAACGGTGTCCTCAACAATGTCCTTAACAGTGCCCTCAACGTTGTTCTCAACGGTGTCCTCAACAATGTCCTTAACAGTGTCCTCAACGTTGTCCTCAACGGTGTCCTCAACAATGTCCTCAACGGTGTCCTCAACAATGTCCTTAACAGTGTCCTCAACGTTGTCCTAAACGGTGTCCTCAACAATGTCCTTAACAGTGTCCTCAACGTTGTCCTCAACGGTGTCCTCAACAATGTCCTTAACAGTGTCCTCAACGTTGTCCTAAACGGTGTCCTCAACAATGTCCTTAACAGTGTCCTCAACGTTGTCCTCAACGGTGTCCTCAACAATGTCCTTAACAGTGTCCTCAACGTCGTCACCGGTGTCCTCAACGTATGTCACAACAGTGTTCTCAACTGTGTTCTCAACTGTGTTCTCAACTGTGTTCTCAACTGTGTTCTCAACTGTGTTCTCAACTGTGTTCTCAACTGTGTTCTCAACTGTGTTCTCAACTGTGTTCTCAACTGTGTTCTCAACTGTGTTCTCAACTGTGTTCTCAACTGTGTTCTCAACTGTGTTCTCAACTGTGTTCTCAACTGTGTTCTCAACTGTGTTCTCAACTGTGTTCTCAACTGTGTTCTCAACTGTGTTCTCCAACTGTGTTCTCAACTGTGTTCTCAACTGTGTTCTCAACTGTGTTCTCAACTGTGTTCTCAACTGTGTTCTCAACTGTGTTCTCAACTGTGTTCTCAACTGTGTTCTCAACTGTGTTCTCAACTGTGTTCTCAACTGTGTTCTCAACTGACTCAACTGTGTTCTCAACTGTGTTCTCAACTGTGTTCTCAACTGTGTTCTCAACTGTGTTCTCAACTGTGTTCTCAACTGTGTTCTCAACTGTGTTCTCAACTGTGTTCTCAACTGTGTTCTCAACTGTGTTCTCAACTGTGTTCTCAACTGTGTTCTCAACTGTGTTCTCAACTGTGTTCTCAACTGTGTTCTCAACTGTGTTCTCAACTCAACTGTGTCCTCAACTGTGTCCTCAACTGTGTCCTCAACTGTGTCCTCAACTGTGTCCTCAACTGTGTCCTCAACTGTGTCCTCAACTGTGTCCTCAACTGTGTCCTCAACTGTGTCCTCAACTGTGTCCTCAACTGTGTCCTCAACTGTGTCCTCAACTGTGTCCTCAACTGTGTCCTCAACTGTGTCCTCAACTGTGTCCTCAACTGTGTCCTCAACTGTGTCCTCAACTGTGTCCTCAACTGTGTCCTCAACTGTGTCCTCAACTGTGTCCTCAACTGTGTCCTCAACTGTGTCCTCAACTGTGTCCTCAACTGTGTCCTCAACTGTGTCCTCAACTGTGTCCTCAACTGTGTCCTCAACTGTGTCCTCCAACTGTGTCCTCAACTGTGTCCTCAACTGTGTCCTCAACTGTGTCCTCAACTGTGTCCTCAACTGTGTCCTCAACTGTGTCCTCAACTGTGTCCTCAACTGTGTCCTCAACTGTGTCCTCAACTGTGTCCTCAACTGTGTCCTCAACTGTGTCCTCAACTGTGTGTCCTCAACTGTGTTCTCAACTGTGTTCTCAACTGTGTTCTCAACTGTGTTCTCAACTGTGTCCTCAACTGTGTCCTCAACTGTGTCCTCAACTGTGTCCTCAACTGTGTCCTCAACTGTGTCCTCAACTGTGTCCTCAACTGTGTCCTCAACTGTGTTCTCAACTGCGTCCTCAACTGTGGTACTGCGAGACACTTAAACGAATACATATTTGCGATTTTTACTAGTAGCTGGTACTGCGAGTTGAATAAAACCTATTGATATTTTTAACTACGAAAATGCAAATACACTTAGTTTTCCAAATTCCATTTTATTTGTTGCCTGTTATTCTTCGAATACCCATGCCCCAATACTCGGGTTTTTCTAACGTGGTGGCTGAGGGTAGTATCTCCAAGATGGAATTCGGTATGACTTATTGAGTCATTCTCAGTCCTGTCGCTGGAGTTGCTTGATCTGCAGCACTGCTTGATGCGATCGCGATCATGCGACATCTCGCGGCAGGACTGAGAATTACTCAAAATGTCGTGCCGAATTCCATCTTGGAGATACTACCCTCAGCCGCCACTTTAGAAAAACCCAAGTATAACTACATGTTTTCTTCCATCTCCTTTCTGGTTTCGTCTCAGCAATTAATATTATTAATCATATTTATTAATTTCCTATCTTAGTTTTAGATCACACGAAAAGTAAATGAACATTCTCCACAGCGTATCTGCATCATCATCGCGAAATGAATTGGAACAACTTGGGAGTTGAAACTAATTATTTGGGACTCGAAAGTTATTGGGTCGTTTTGGCTATTAAACGTTTAGTAAAATCCATGGTACTAATTTCTGAAAATTGTTAATTAAATGGATCGAACGAAAACGTTGGCGAGAGTTAAAGAGGAACCTACAAAGCAAGACTGATTTCCTACGACAAAATTGGACGGTGACTAGAAGAGAATAATTCACTCGTAGCTATTCTGATAATTTTCTTACTACATTACGTGCATTCAGTCATTTTCACAATAAAAATGTAACCTGATCACTATACAGAATGTCTCTTACCATTGTAAAAGCACGTAGTATGTGAGAAACGCACCGAATAAAGTGGAAAACATTTGTACCCTTATGTGGATATTCTCCATAGCTTCCATACAAACGCGTCGTGAAAAATCGTAAATCTATTCAGTCACCGTATTAGAGTGAACTTCGTTTACGATTTCCTTCAGCTTCTCGTAGTCCTTCGCAGCCGAATGGCCAGTCCCAGGAGAAAAATGTATTTATTCAAATGTATTGCAAAAATGTATTTATTTATTCATCAAGTGTAATTATTAAAGATATTCTTACAAATTATTTTCTGAGTCTGTTTAACGCTACACTGCAGCAATGTCACACTGCTTCACCCTAACTGAATTTTGTCTCGTTTTATCTTATTTTCGGCGAATGTTTTTTATAACACTGCCGCTGCAAGTCTGTAATATTCTACGCGTCATTTCATACGTGTTGCACTAAGTCCTGGAACCATTTTAAGACTTCATGCCAAAATAAAAGTAACTGGTCGTGTGGTACCTATTTATGACGAGTCTGGTGGTCGGCTCAGGTTCATGACTGTGGACTATGAAAAAGTTATAAAATAATTATTTTCCGGACTTCGGAGGTCAGTGTAGGTCTTTGCAAGAAATACTGGGTTTTCAAGAAATATTGTTCACCGGATGGTGAGGAAGGTTTGCGGGTGTTTAAAATTCGTATAATCTCAATAGTTGTAACATTAATTTCGCCCAGGAATTATTTTTACATTGGATCTAATTTACTTTCACATTCATTTACGGCTCACCGTTGACCAACGATACTGATACTGCAAGTGAAGGTACTAAAAAGTTTCAAAAATATTCCATATTATTAAAACGAAGTAAGTTACTTTTACAAACTGTTCAGTTTACAGTTTGTTTTAAATCCCATAATTGCACAATGCAGCAATTCAGAAAAATTTAAAATATTTGAGGATAATTTTGTCCGAAATTGAACACAATTGATCGAATTGTTTAATTATTATACAAAACAGTTAAAATACTAAAATTCTGGTAATAAAAAAGACAACATTTATTGATTATAATATCAATTTTCTAAGAATAGAAAAGCTATTTATTGTACATTATCCCAACATCGAAAATCTTCACTTCTGAGAATAATGTTAAAATTAACTATAATAAACTTCAGTACAAAATAATTTCCCTTTTAGATATCGACACAGCCACCTTACATTTTCAATTAGCAGGGCAAGCGCTTAGTAAAGTGACTAAATAACGAAAAGGGAAATTGAAATTCACGTCAAACGGTAAATGTCGGTAGAACACATTCCTCACATTTTGTCGAATATTTATGTATTTTTTATATTAAAAAAGGTATTTCACAGTTATTAAGATCAAACACTCTCTGACTATTATTTTATAATGGATAAACAAATATTTTGTGAAAGTTAGAGTCCAGTATCGTCTTAATTTCCTACTAAAACCGGAATTGAAGTTTTTACGTTCAAGCTTCTACAAATTTATTGAGTATTGAGTTTATTATGGCGAAAAGTATTGAGTGTAAGACTTATGTTGTGTTGACGCACCGGAAAATATGTAATAATTTAATATATTTTTCGATAGAGATCAACATATTTTATGAACCAAAAAAGATAAGCTGTATATCGAAAATGTACAAAACTAGTAAATGTATTCATGCTTTTAATTCTCCCATTTTTTTTACTAAAAGATGACATCAGTTGATTACTGACTTTAAATATAATGCTGAAATGTATAATAACAACCATTATGTTTAATGTTCTCTCAAAATTTCTTCGTTCATAACCTACATTTGTCTACGAACACAGATTGCTGATTTGCGTGGTTGTATTCTTCTTCTCATAAAAACCAAAAGAAGAACATCTATAAAGGATCAAACACGTATTTATGAGACCATTGCGCCTCGCTGGTTGTTGCCCTGCAGCCACGGACCTTAAGAAAACAGCCCGCACGCCCACGCTGGGCGGGGCCCAGCGGAGTGGAGTATCCGCGCGGTGAGGCCTCGTTCATGAAGCGACAGCGGCGGGGCAGGCGGCTGTCGGCGGCGCCTTGGGCCGTGACGGCGGACGGCCATTTATTTTCAGCCTCCGGCATCGACAGCCGACGCCCCGCCCCCGCCCCCGCCCCACCCCACGCGCAGCGCGCACCGCCGTCCCGTGGCGGGGGCGAGTGAGGCGGCGGAGAGGCGCCAAAACGAGATCAGAGGCGGCCGCAGAAAAGCGGGTTGGGAGCGGAGGCCCGAAGCCAGGAGTGCCCACGGAGACAGGGCCTGCGGAACGGCAGGGAAAGCGGCGTTGAAGTGGTAGAGCGGTCACGGAATGGGAAATCGGTGACAAAGTGGGAAACGGCGAACGAAGTGAGAAGGCAGCGACGAAGTGAGAAGGCGAGGAAACAGTGAGAAAGCGGTGATGAAGTGGCAAAGCAGTGACGAAGTGAGAAAGCGGTAATGAAGTGAGAAAGTGGGGACGAAATGGGAAAGGGGTGACGAAGTGAGAAAGCGTTAATGAAGTGGGAAAACGATGACGGAGTGGAAAAGGTGTGACTTTGGTATGGGAAAACTGTACCGACCTGAGAAAGTTGTAACGGCATGGGATCGCTGTAAAGGCTTAGGAAAGCGCGTGCAGTGACGGCAAGGGTGGGCGGTGGCAACGTGAGCTCTATTGGACGGGGTAAGCGGAAGGCGACGGCGACGGTTACAGGGGAAGTGGGTGGAACGGCGCGGCGCGAGGCGACGTAAGGGGATTGTGACGCGGAGGGCGGGTGGTGGCGCTGGGAGCTCTGGGTAATAAACGCGCACGTTTCCTTGAGCCCCGGAATACCTACCCCCACTCCTTTGCCAACAGTAGTTGAATTAAGAATAAATTATAGCAACGAGTGTTGTAGACAAAATCTGATAACCAGAAATGTTCGCTCCCATGAAATAGAAACTATTTTACATCGAAAAACGAACTACAAATTAGATTTATTGATTGATTTTTTTCGTGTTTCCGGGCACGTCAACTGCTTCGGTCATTAGTCCCGTAAGTGTAGTGCATGTTGGTTCTCGGGAGATGGCGGTGATCTTTCCCGCTGGATGGCGAGATCCGGCGCCGATCTACCGTCGGCTAGCGGGGTTTGCCCCTAACCAGGACTCTCCCACCAGCGGGGCACCGCCCCAGCCGGAAAAAGCTCTAAGCTCCCGACCGGTCTCCCGGAATATGTGGTAGTGTATTGCATGTTAGTGTAAGTGTGGAGGATAGGACAAGGAAGAGGAAGGGAAGATCGCGCGCGGTCCGTGGCCCGTTTGATAGGGTACTGCTCCGGCATTCGCCTGGTGTTGATCGGAGAAACCACGGAAAACTACCGATCAGAGCAGCCAGCCGCTAGAATTCTCCTCCAGACAGCGACGGAACTCGACCTAGCTGAAAAGCTAGTGTCGAAAATCTTGCCGCCGTCAGGACTCGAACCTAGGACCTCCCTGTCAGAGGCGCTGCAGTGACATCAGTTGATGCACTGAGCTACCACTCCCGGTGTAAATTTGAAATAAAATTCATATTGTGAAAACAGCCGAACTCCCCACTGCTCTCGCAACTAGTGAAGCCAGGGCTCAAGAAAGCGTACGCGGATAATACCGACCGCCGCGAGAGGCGACTAGGAGAGCAGTGCAAAGGTTGGTGATAGCTCTCAGAGAGGGAGGGAAGGGTTGCGGTGGTGGTAACTGAGGAGTAAGGTGTGCAGTGGTGAAGCTAACAAAGCAGAATTGACTGCGAAGCTAAGGATATTCTGGAGAATGTCTGTGGTAGAACTGAAACAGACAGACGTAAAAGAGTTTCCAATATTTACAAGAAAAAGTGTTTCAAGTTTTAACTTCAAGTTCCCGAAAACGAACGCAAAGATGCGTTCAAATAAGGAAGTAAAGAGCACGTGGAAATAATTCTGGGAACAATTAATTACGATCAAAATTAATTCACACTACACTACTGCATACGTTCATAATATGTTGCGAATGTTTTGAGCTTTGAAATATGGTTTTCAACAAAAAGAAAGGTTGACATCTATAGTGCTAATTTGTCCAACATATCAGAAAATCAAAATAAAAATGCAATAGATGTAGTTGTATTTAATAACATGGAATGTATGGAATTGACATTTACTTCATGTATAAAATTCAACTTATTTTTTAGTTTTATATAAATTCCAAACACCCAGAATGAAGGGAAACTTTTAACACAAAATAATTGTCGCAACACACACTTCGTCTTTCTCCCTTGAAGAAAGAAAAAAATAATTCAATTCAGAAATGTTGGCTCAGATCTAGCAAACAATGCGGTCTGGTAAGAAGACAGTGATCCTCGACAATGAGATGTAATTTCTTGGCTTCGTCTTTCGTGTCATGGTATTACACGGACGTGGACTAATATTTAGAAAAAAATATTTATAGTATTAATAATTTTGATTCTTATTTTATGCGTGGTGCCACATTTTGCATAACATACCGGAAACCCAGACCATTGCAGCGTCGTTTTTGGTTCCATATTTCTGTTTCACTGCCACTGGAAGCTACAATTTTGTTCTCGCATTTCTGCTTAATGTGTGAATTCGTTTGTCGAGTGACGTCAATTACTGTTAATAAATATAAATTTCTCAGATATAACAAACTTGAAACCTCCGAAAAGTCTGGAAGTGTGCCAAATAAGTCTTCTTGGCACCCTTCTCTAGTTGGATCTGATTCTAAGAAGAATGCGAGTTCAACTTAATTACTTCCTTATCTTCAGTACACCACAATGTTCTCTCCACAACTCCTTTCTCAAGGTCGAAAACAAACAATTAGCTCTTGGATTAGTTTCTTAACACACAAGTTATATGCTGCTTTTTCAGTCATATTAATTCCTTCAGACACAGGTTTAACATTTTGATATCCCTAAACAACCTGTATTTTATAAAACCTTACGCGACAGTTGACAGTTGATTTCAGACTTACAATAATATCCGAAGCATTACGAAAGTTATTTGCGAGGAAAATGTTAATGAAAAATATTCCATTGAGAAATTTTTTAGGGAAAAATATTGAACAACAAACAAAAATTGCTACCGTACACAAATTATGAATGTACTAGACCGGTAGAATTCAATTGGACTTCTAATACATTATGAATGTATTATGAATTCATCTAATTGGTTCCTTGGAACTAGCCACACTTACCTCCGCCATAAACAATATTTTCTCTCTCTCTCGTGAACTTGTTGGTTTTTTCCACTGCAACTTTTCCAGCACTTCGAAGGTTCTAATTTTTGCACTTCAACATATCAGCAATGAGCAATCAACATTGGCCTAAAGTTGTCGTAAGTGATGTTCAATAATTGATGGGTGATAAACGATAGATAATAAATGTTCGATACTGAATATTGAATGATTAATGCATCATTAATACGGGAATGAGACTCGTGAAATATAGCAAGTCCAACAGAACCCCATCAAGATCTACTCAAAGCTCATATTGTCTCCCACTCAATCCTTCATAAAGGGTGTGGCCAGTAAATTAACCTCAGTACCCACCCATAGCCCACCCACACATGGAATACCAGTACGTCATGCGCTGGCCCTCACCTGCTTAGTATGATCACATCAATTGTGCCGTAACTGTCTCCCCGAGCTCACTCTCGGCTCCCCTGCCCCCACCCACGTCCCCTCCCACCCCTCTCCGCCCCTCCCCGCCCCACCCCTCGCGAGCGCCTTGGCGGAGCGCGGCTGTTATTAATGGAAATTTAATGGAGGTGGCTGATGTCGCGGAGGATTATCTTCACGGAGGAAGCGGCGTCGCGGGCGCGTCTCCGGGGAACGCCAGGGGGTGGGGGGAGGGAGCACAAGGGGCGGAAATGAGGGAACGGTCGCGCAAGGAGGGCAGGGGGCGAGCCATCGGAGAGGCGATAGATCGTCCGTGGAGAGAGGTTGATGAAAGTGAAAGCGAGACCGTCGGGAAGGAGAAGGGATGAGAAGACAGCCACCCGCTTGAAGAGATGACAAGTGGTGAGAAGGTATGTGAGGGTAGGACGAGGATGAGTTGCGGAGTTGCTCAGGTGGTGAATCCCAAATGGAAGCGATGGAGGAGAGAGAGAAAGCAAATGTAAAGTCGTGGGGTTAAGACAGCGATTGAATTGGTTTTGAAGAATGCAGAATATGGGTACTACCAGAAAAACTATAAAGACCGATGAGGATGTGGAAAACCCGCGATTTTCGAAAATTCAATGAAAGAAAGTATTAAAGGATGTAGTTGGAAGAGGTAAAGTATGTGGATGATGGAAGAGGAGAAAAAAGTGAGGAACTCCGGAAGCGATGTGACGGAATTAAAAACTTCCTTGAAAGTGGAAGGAAGTAGAAGAGTAACCAAAAAGATGAGGCAGAGAACAGATAAGAAAAATTTAAGGAAATTATATGACAAGTTGGTCACGTTTTGCGTAATCGCTGATGTAAACTTAGTGAATCGGAAAGTGAAAGTTAGGCAAAGAAGAAGGGGTGTTTTGAACGGAGAAAAATAAAATTGAACAAGGTAAAGATAAGTAAAGTAGTATGAAGAGGAAAAGAAAAGGTAGAAAAGAATCGAAAAATATGAAAACTAATGTTATCAATCAGGACAACAGAGAATTGAAAAACGTGAGAAGAAAGCAAGGAGAGATGAGAAGGAAGATAAGAGTGGAAAGCTAACAGGCGAACAACGAGTGCTTTTACAGGAACACAAGGGCAAGAAGCTCAGAGAAGAGAGAAAGCTATCCGCCAAAGGGTGGATAGAAGCTGAGGAAAGAGGATACAGCGAGAACTCGCTCATAAAGCCGATTCACTTTCCTTTCGTACGCCGTAATGAAAGCACACTTCTCCACAGCACTGCGGTCCGGCACAATGGTTTGGTGAAAGACGAAGGATCAACATCGGTAAAAGACGTTGCGAAAGCCGTTAAGTCGAAACACGCCTCCGAGCAAGACAAAAAAGAAAGAGAAAAGGGACTCCCAATGTAATAAGCGAAGTGATTTTCTCAGGAAGAAAAGAAATTTATTTGCTGACGGAAATGCAAACCAGACTACTCTCTCCTTCAAATACAAAAAAGGTCTTAAGAGACACAGATTAAAGAGAAGATGATGATTCTCAGGCCCCGAACGTGTAGCATGAATTTTTACTTAATATGTAAGCAAAGATGGCTTTTTACGAAACTGCTTTTCCGTTCGAACAAAGACAGTGCTAATACGTTTAATAAAGGTAATGTTTATTTAAGGTATTCGACGACCAGAAAATCAACATAAATAAGGAATAGTTATCTACGATTACTTATCGTCACAAGAATTCTGCGTTGAATGAAAAGTAAGCACCGTAAAATAGGGTGAAAATACACCAAACGAGATAAAAATGAGAAAACACCTCTGATGACTTTTAAGCTAACACCCCTTTTTATTGTGGAAACATTCTTAACCCTTTATTTACTAGCGTGATTTCTACTTCCCACCACTTTTGCCGAGCTGTTTGTATTCTGAAATGCATTGGAAATCTATAGGACCGTTCAGTTCCGGTTAGAATTGTTCGTTCTTTCATCTCGAGATGTCCGCCACGGCTGGTCACCTTGTGAGAATTCGTTTCCAGACGTTTTTCAGAGTGATACTGTTGGTCTAATGGCGTCATGAAGCGATTAGTACGTCGTGCTATTTCTGAGAACAAAACGGAGTGTTTGTTATAGATAAGATAAGGCAGTATTTTTTAATTATTGAATGTAGTGTTTATTATTATATAATTTACTGTGATATGACGTACACGGTGCGTATTTACCAAACAATTGAAGTTTTATTGGTTGGGACTTAGCAGTCCCGTCAGGTCTTGTGGTAATGTCCGCGAAGGAGGATAAAAAAAACTGTTCATTTTCGTTGTTTTTGAGATGCGAGTAGGTAATTACCATTTTTATTTCTTCTGAGTGGAGTTCCGTTATTATCAAGATTCCTTATGCATATTTTCATTAGTTTTCATTATTTATTTCTTGTTTGCAGAATATGTCAATTTTTAGACCATTTATAGAGTATGAAAGAAGAGTAGTACGCGGGCTACTCATACTTGGCAAATGATGGTAAAAACGTGATGGTGAAAAAGACCTAAGACTGCAGAAAGTTCACCTCCAACTCCCACGGGAAGGAAACCTGCGTTTTCTGTCCCAAAAGACAATCGTTTCCAAAACACTGAAACACATTTGTCTATATTCACACCTGGGAGAGGTAGATGTGGACTGCGCTCTTCCAAGAAGATTGAGTCAAGTCCACATCCCAAAAGTACAGACTAACATATTTTTAGTGTTAATGAGAAAATATTGTTTTTTAATACCATCAAAGATAAAACTGACAGCATTTGGAAGGTCACAGGCCTAGCGGGACTCTCAAGTCCCATTAAACAAATTAGTAATTTTTTACCTTTGTAATTAATAGTATTAAATATTTTGTTGATCAAGAACTATTTTTACTTATTGTACCAACCCTAAAAAATAAAAGTATGTTATTACTTTAAGTTAACAATTTAGTAAATAAAGAGTTAATAGCAACTTGAAATAATATTAAGAGCAGACAATAATAGCACTTTGATAGACGAACGCGGAACATTGCGTGTGGCACTCTTGCTACAAAAGTGACACAACACAAAAATCATTTAGATTTTTGAGTTACTATGACACAGTTGCAGAAACGATGGTTGACCAGTCAGCACAAATGTGAGTTCTGTAACCTCACAATATGGGCGGTCGTGCGCCCACCGGCAGTGGGCGGCGATGTGACTGATGAAGATACTAAAAGTGACATAACTAAAACAAAGATTAGTTATTTGGGGTTAACGTTAGAAATACCTAAAATACCATTTAATCCTGGTTTTATATCCGTTCTCATTAGTTCAGATAAATTTGTTAGTCTTAGTTATTTTTCATTATTGCCACAAACGTTTTTCGTGATATAAGAAAACCTGACATTTTCAGTGTCACTTTTGTAGCAAGTGTGCAATATATTCAACTCATTGTCTTTAGGAGCTCATTCTTTGTTTTGACTGTTCCCATTTCTGGTGAAATACTGAGAAGTGTATATCTTGCCTCATTGATGTTTAATTCCAGCTGTTTGGTAAGAACTGTATTTACATTTTTATTCCTTTTTACTTTACCTCTTAACTATACTTAATACCAAAAGTTCGACTTATTGATAATTCATGTTTATGGGCCCTTCAGCTGCTAAAATCTAGTTAATATAGGGTTTGTTTTATCACGGTATGTGACTGTGTTCTTTCCCTGAGGTGGTGAGATCGGGCGTCAACCTTCCCGTCGGCTAGAGGGGTTTTCCCCACTCAGGTATCTTCCTCCAGCGGTGCACCGCCCCAGCCCGGGCAAACTCTGAGCTCCCGACCGGTCTACCGGCATGTGTAGTAATGAAAATGTAACTGCATTATAAATAAGAGGAGAAAATAGGATAAGGAAGAGGAAGAAATGATAGCGCGCAGTCCGTGGCCAGTTGTTAGGGAACTGCTCCGGCATTCGTCTGAAGAATCGGAGAAAACTCGGAAAACTACCGATCGGAGCAGCCGGCCACTAGAATTCTCCTCCAGACAGCGACTGAATTCAACGAAACTATAGATCGAGTCCTATATCTAGATAAGCTGCCACTTTCAAGACTCGAACCCTAGACCAGAGTCATCAGTTGATGCTCAGAGCAAACTCAGCTGTTTCAAAAATTCGGGATCGAGATTTTGGTGGCAATCACTTTGAGGGCCTTTGAGACGAAAAAGGGTGTTTTTACCATGATCTGTGGACGGATATGCGTGAGTTTATCACCTATAACTCGAGTAGATCAAAACCTTTTGAGCCCTGACATTACATACCGGCTGAAATACTGCTGCGTTGTCCGCGTACTTGATAATCGCAGTCAACTCTTCAACAAGAAAAGGAATGAATTATGTATGGTGAATCCCCGTTCCCACCTAAAATGGCCTTCCCTGACTCCTCCCTCTCGAAAGTGCACATTTTCAGCAATTTGTAACCACTATTGCATTTGTGAGTAGAAGTGCTTCAAATGAATTCTATTAAAGGTTTTCGAAAACTCAAAAATATCCTATGAAAAAGAGCTTCAAATTTCGCATTTACAGTAACGCTTAATCCCCATTTTCGGAAAAACAGAATCAAATTTAGGACGAGTTTTTACTCTTCTTTAACATTCTTAAAGTAATATTTTGTTTCACTATTAGGATAACGAAAAATTTAGAAAATTTCAAAAAAATGTACTTTGGGCGGCGATAGATGGCACTTAGCAAGAGGATGGGGCAACACCGTAAAGTCAGCCCACAACAAGGAAATTAGAAAAATTTACTACGAGAAAGTCTGTGCCATTCCGTAGCACCCCTAGCTTAATTTTGAAAATGTCCCAGGGGCTTCGTGTAAAGTACTCCCCAAAATTAAATATTGGCTTCAAATTCAAGGGGCCCCGACATGAGTCAGATCGATTGGGGAACATCAATTTTTTCTGTAAATCCTACTTATGCGCTAGCTGAAGGCGCTAGCGTTGTTTACCGACAGACAGAAAGATAAACAGAGACGGACAAAAAAGGGCGGACGGACGGATGGACTGGCGGAGAGACAGGTGGGCGTTTTGCCGTCAATTGATTTTTGGATATGCAGAAGCCATGACACATGGATTCTGGCTACACATGTTATAGGAAGTAATTTACTACATACAGGAACAAGATTTATTCAGTTTTTCCTTTACAGAGCCCGACAATAAGATTTTTTTCTGTCTAAAATTCGCCGTTTTTCTCCGCAGCATTACAATAATTTCTCCATACTATGTAAGCAGTAGAGAGAAAGTAAAAATTCAACACCAAGACTTATGACTTACCTTTTATCTTAAATCATAATTAGATATGTGAAGTCGTAGGCTACCGCGGTCAGAGTCTTTGCAAGTGTTCTTTGTTGTCCGAGTGGCGCCCCGTCCCAAGCTGTGATACAAATGTGAAGTCTCCCAGTCAGCCAAAAAAATTCGCATAAAAATATGCCATTGGTGTCAGCTAAAAACACATGGACATTCTTAATATTTTAAAGTCATTTTCACCCACCTAGATTTTATATTTCAATTAATTTTACTCTGGGTTGCATGAACCTATTTCACTATACGTTAAACGCTATCGGTCCTGTAAATGTTGTCTTAACGAAAGAAAGCGTTGCAATAACGTTCTTTAAGTTTAACGATTCGTTAAAGTACTCTTTATTTTAGAGATTGAAAATCAAACCTGTAAACTGTCGTTAACTTATGCTCTGCTATATACTGCCTACGCTACTACGAAAAGGTTATTTTCCTACTAATGTCCAGACTGTGTGTACATCAGACCTAAGGATAATATTTCTCAATTGCTCCATCGTGCGCGATCCGCTATCTTCTTAGGTATCAGCTGTGGAAAACATTTTCTCAGCACACGTTTCTTGTTTCATTTGTCACTGCGTTTGTGACTTCATTTTCATTGTATTTGAAAACTTGCTAAAAAAATATCCGAAATAATTATTTTTTCTCCTTCCGAAAAATTTCTCTCCGTATTTTTTGTTAAATTTTCTCTATTGTGGATGCAATACAATTATTAAGTCGCGTTACATAGCCAACGCAGTACATACACACAGGACAGACGATACATGGACCAACGTGGACGAGAGCGTTTGAAGGAAGTTTGTAGTCAAAGACCGTCGTAGGAAGGCGTAGGAAGCTTTGTCCATCACAGAACTTCTAAGAACCTTGAAAACTATATTCCATTTCTTACATTTCCTTTTAAAGAACGAACAGTAAACGGATTGTTAAATGTCACTCTTGAAACAACCTACAGTATTCTTTAAAGCGCCAAATTGCTTTAAATATGTTTGCTAATGATGGAAAAAAATGTTAAAGAACACTTTTCTTGCAACTAACTGTTAGTGAATCAAAATGAATAAATTTTCTAAAAACCTGTATTGTATACCTTAAATTTATCTTAAAATAGAAAAAATACTAAAACACAATGAAAATGTTTCTAATGAATTCTGACCCGCTAGAACTAAAAGTAACTCTGGGTGATAATCCACCATGTTACTTCGTCTTTCTCCTACAAACAAAATGGATTATATAACATCATATAATTTCTCGTGTTATTTCTAACTTAAGCAATTTTCCAAACATCAGAGGATTCAACGAAAATTTGATCTGCACATGTCATTCTTTTAAATGTCTCTTGTTCTATCCGTGTAAAAAGTTTGGATAAAAATGTGAAGCGTTTTTTGAGAAGATGTTTTTTTAAATATACTTTCAATAACTTGAAGCAGATATTGTGTGAAAACTACTTGTTTTTTCAAAAACTCGAATAAAACTTCTTTAAAGACGTGAATTTTCAAAACGGATTTGAACTAGGCCATGAAACTAACGCCATTTTTATCGTTCTTTGATAAATACGTAGAGACAATGTCAAGACAAAATTTGGAGCCGTTTTTTTTAAAAAATTGTTTTAAAATTGCCTAAATTTTAAGCAAAATTGGGCAATATTCTTACGTTTTTGAAAAATGTTTTTCTTGTTCTATCAACAAGGATTAGTCTTCAACCTGTACCGGTGTCCATTATTTCTTTGGCCTGCCTATATCTCTTATTCCTTTCGGAATATATTGAAGAGCTAATGTCGGCAATCTCTCATTCAGCATTCTTTCCAAATGTTCGGAAATGTTCAAATGTCGCACCATTTCATCTTATTAGTACGTATTCTATCTAACACAGGTGTGACATTTAACTCTTTTCTCATATCCACATTCTTCTTTTTATCCAAGAGAACTTCTTAAAAATTTCCGCCGCCTGAATTCTATTTTTATCTCTTTCCAAGACTACTTTCGATTCACTTCCATACAAAAGAACAGGAACAGCAATAGTATTAAAAAACTTTATACGTATATCTTTACATGTTTAATTTTTTAAATTTCTGTGAATGTTTCCTCATATATTTCTAAACTTTTTTAATTTATCGTCGAAATCCGTATCTTTTTCATAAGTAACACGAAAAGTTTTATAATTCCTCATTTCAATACCTGTCTTTAAATAACATATTTTATATTGACCGGTTTTTGTCTCGACAGCCCGATACGAGCGGCCGATACGATCCATGGCCGACATCCCACCACCGTATATACTGGTCTTCTTAACCTTAAGGTAAGCTTTCTCATCGTCACACAGCAATAGATACTGGGAAAGCGCACAGCTATAACTTTACTGCAGCTGGGAATTGAACCTGAAATTGAACGTGGAAAGCAAGCACAGAAAGCAAGCCAACAAGAGCTTATTTCATATTGTAGTTGATGTAAAATGCCGAAATAAACTTTTAATTTAAGCAATTTTCGACAACTCCTGTAATTCAACGAAAATTATTCCTGCACCATTATTTTAAGCGACTTTTATCCTATCCTAGAACGAAATTTAATCAAAAAATTGTCTTTATGATTTATGTAAATTTTAAATATCCGTTTCAGGCTCGTAGATCCTCGAGCACTTTTAAATCGATATTTTTTGGAGAAAATCGTTTGAACGTTTGAAGAGTTCTGACTGCACATACTAGAGGAAGTAATTTAATACATACAGGAATACTTACATGCACTTTTTCGTTATCAGAGCCTTGTAATAGAAGTTTTTCTGTCGAAGAATTGCCGTTTTCCGCCACACGATTACAATACAACTACAATAAAAGGGGGAATGGGACGGAGAGGGGGAGAGAGAGAAGAAGAGGGGAGAGGGACTGAGTGAGAGAGATGGAGAGAAACAGAGGGGAGAGAGGGAGAAGAGAGGAAGAAAGATGGGGAGACGGCGGTGAGAGGAAGAGAGGGAGAGAGGGAGTGGTAAGAGAAACGGGGAAAGAGGGGAGAATGGGGAAGGAAAGAGGGGAGAGGGGGAAATGAAATAAATATGAAAAATATTTATTGTATATGATATTCATATTTTAAAATAAACACCTATAATTGTAATGTATAAAAATACATTAAAGAACTATTTATATAATCATGTTCATTTTTACTCACACACTGTCCAGGTTTTGTTTTAAGAAGTTTCACACTGTGTACGAGTTACGAAACATAAGGGGTATCTTTCTCTCACTCACTATAATGACTGAGAAAGAGATAATGAGACCTCTTTGTAAAAACAGAAATCGTTTCCATTATTTTTTGTTTATTGTTGGGATTGGTTTCTTTTCATCAAATGAGTTGCTATCTTCTCAAATCTTTGGTTATAAATGACCGCCCAATTTGAAAAAAGGTAATTCATTCAAATGATTTGATACACCTGTTTATTCAGTGTTTTTACTACCTTATTTATATTTGAATAAATCTACTCTGTAATAATTATAGAGAACTATTTTTGGGATTTGTGATTTTGTGATAAACAATAGATATTTTATAAAAAAATCAAAAAATTAAAAAATCTCAACGAAAACCCAAACAAAAACCTCCAAATTAGTTTCTCCCCTGAAACATTCACTAAAGACCAAAAAAACTCAATTAAGGGAAACCCCCTAATCTCGCAACACCATGTGAAAGTTAATTTTATGTTAAAGTTTGAGTATACAAGCCTCTGAAGGTAGAGCTCTCCAAACGAATAATTATGATTTTTAACCTTAAACAGCATTCGCTATAATGCTATAATCGAGCATGCTATAATCAGATATTTTCTCGAGTAATGTTAAGCAACACGCAACCTTGGCATCTAATTAGCCGACATTCTGCACGTATCTAGCATGCAATATTCACATTTAATTTCACCTGTTTTCAAACCGAATTGATCTATACCGCATTGATATTAATCACTTAGTTTCTTTATTTTCAAGTAAATTCCGATCACTCAAAAATTTAAGAATAGATTTTAACCGAAAATCAAATCGTTTTCAGTTATGTCACTTGAACAAAATCAACTGAAAATCTAATTAGCGTAGCCAAACTACTTTTTATAAGAATCACTATAAACATTAATTTTGTCATATCCTGTTAAAAAATCATTTGAAAACAATTTTTGGTATAATGTTGGATAGTTCGATCAAAGATCTATCGGTTTACCTGCACAGAACTTATGTTCTATGAACTTATGTCAAGAACTTATGTTCCGCGCAAGTAAAGCGATAGATCTTTGATCGAACTTTCCATCATTATACCGAAAATTGTTTTCTGATTATTTTCCGTTGCTCTATGGCAAACTTCATTTTTTTCCTGGTGATTTTTCCAACTCCATGGGATGTCGATGTCAACGATCCACGCCGCTTACCCACAATGTCTTTCATGGGGACACTCATTTACCTTTACACTAGACACATTTGGGGGCTCCCCGATTTGTGATTAGCAGGCTCACAAGGCCTTCCGCGACAACACACATACATGAAAGTCAAGGGACAAACAACCATGCCCGCGGAGGGAGTCGAACCCGCGCTCTTTAGACCCAGGCGCTCAGTCGGCACACGCTCTAGCCACCTCGCTCATCCAGGTCTGGTGATGAACTTAAAATTGATTTAAATATAAATTTAAAAACAGTGCAATAACATCTGTTAACAACTAATAACAGAAGAATTAAGGCTGTTCGAAAAACCTTTCCGGTTTTCCTCCAATAATACCCATGAATGTAGCTACGGAATTGTACACTTTTCATTTAGGTAGTCTGGTAATTTTTAAAACTGGGGGAATGACTCCCATCTCGATCAGGTTTTTCGTCCAGTTTCTCTGATCCTTTGAGCAAACGCTGAAATGGCCCCATTGTTTGGCTTCTGGACATAAATGCAACTTCATTATCGGTGCACGTTTTCTAGAGTTCAGTAGGAAGTATAGGTATTCAAATTAATCGTTCTCCATGTTCTTGCGGCAGTAAGTCGATTTCTTTACGAAGGAAACAATGAGGGAGAATAGCCCGAATCTATAACTGATTTGCCATTTCAAATACATGAAAAAAAAATATTTTCTTATATATTCTTAACCAAAAAATCCTTATTTCCATCTGTATTCAGAATTCAACTTGTATATGGGTTAGAGTAGGGATCACAGATTTTAAGAAAACATGCACATAATACACTTCTCCCCACCGTACGTCACACACAGTTTTCAATTGTTTTGACGTTAAATAAATAAGTATAAATAAAAATATTACCAAACAACTAATATTAGTTTTAAATCTAATCCACAACACGGGTTCAGCTAAAAAATGCATATGGAGATATACAATGTACAATTTATTAATATCCTATTTATTATTTGTTTCCGGTGTGAATAAGAAACAATTTCCCAAAACAAATTAAATATTGAAAGAACGAGAGACAATGTGTACAGAATAATTAAAAATTACAAAAAAGTAATAATAAATATCCAACGGTAGTTACCATGTACTTTGTTTTTTTACCATTTTCCTCTAAAACGTCCCATGGTGTTCTCAATGAAACAAGAGTTTGTTAGAGATGAATATTCAAGTGTACTACGTCACTTCCTGCTTTCTATACATATTTATGAAGCATAAAGTACGTGTTAACGTGAGACACTCTTAACTCCACTAAAAACAAAATCTGTAAAACAAGTTCCAAGAATAAATGTTTACACATTAAATTAAATAACATAAAGACTCCATTAAGACCGTATTGTTAATAAAACACGCACAAACTTCAAAAATTAAAAAATAAGGAAATACCTCAGGGTGAGGAAAATAATAAAATAATGAAATGTATCAGCAAATAGAATGTCTTCTTTAGTTAGCAAACAACATCCTTGGAAGGTGGATCCCTTTATTCTCACAAAATGCAGGACGTAAACGACACCCATTTACGGCCACATCTCTCAAAGCACAAAGAACTGGAAGAAAAGCAGTTAGCGAACGAATCCTTACCCTCCTCGTGTATTCGAAATAAGACACAATTTCATGTATACTTTTGTTCCCATTAATTAATTCCTGATTAAAAAGCGTTCTTTTTTAAGGAATATGCTTATTTCTTTTTGATAATACAGTATGATCTGTACTTCATTCACACATTCTTTTCACATATCTCTTTACAATTTTATCTCAAAATCGCTTATCAATGCCGTCTTTCATTTGTTTCTTAGGCAACACGCTTGGCGTTTATGTCTTCATGTATTTTTCGTGCAGCGAATGTTCTGGCACGATAACATTGACTGGATCACCGAGGAGAAGTAAAAGACAAACGAGGAGAATAAGAACGTTAAATGAAAGAAAGATGAAAGAAGACGGCGAAGACAAGAAGGAAAAGGAGGACAAGAAAGAGGAGGAGGTGAAGAAAAAGAAGAAAGAAGCGGGAGAAAGAAAAGAAGATGAAGAAGAAATATGAAAGGAACAAAAGAATAAAAGGCAGGGAAGAAGAAGAAGAAGAAGAAGAAGAAGAAGAAGAAGAAGAAGAAGAAAGTTAGGACGAAAGAAAAAGAAAGAGAAGAAACGAGAAAAAGGAAGAAACAGAAGATAAAACAGGAATGGAAGAAGAAGAAGATGAAGAAGAAGAAGAAGAAGAAGAAGAATTAGTGTTTGCGCAGTATAGTGCGTTCAGAAATCACTTGAACTGTAGAATGTGCTGTGTGCTGTAGAATGCATTGTAGAATGTGCTAGGTGCTGTAGAATGAACTGTAGAATGCGCTAGGTGCTGTAGAATGGCACAGACTTTTTCGTACTAGTTTGTTTCCTATTTTTTAGCCGGGTCTAGCTTTTCGGTTGTGCCCCATTCTCTTGCCAACTGCCATCTATCACCGTCCAGACATTTGAACATTTGCTCAATTTTTCGGTTTCTTAATAGCAGAAACGAAAAATTTCTTTAAGAATATAACAGACAAGCAAAATCTTACCATAAATAGAAATTTCGTTGAAAAATTTGGAGCCGTTTTTAGGAAAATGACGTTTAAGCGTTACTGTAAATGCGAAATTTGAAACTTTTCACAGAAAACTATTGAGTTTTCTAAAAAAAATTATTGGAAATTATATGAGGTGTTTCTACTCACAAATGCAATAATGTATACACATTGGAAATACGCTTATTAAAGGCATGAGAGATATTTTTAAAAAATACATTTTTGTGATTTTTGTAAAAAGCAAACAATATAGCAAAAATTTGGAGCCGTTTTTGAGAAAATGACGTTTGAGCGCACATGAAAATGTGGGAATTTGAGCTCGTTTTTACAGAAAACATGAGAGGTTTGAGAAATTTTATATGACATTATTTAAAGAACATGTACTCTTAAATGAAATAATGTGAAAAAAACCGCCACATATTAAGAACGTGAGAGGCTAGACAAAAAATTACTTTCTTGTAATTTTTGAAAAAATTAATGAATAGAGAAATAAGGCGTTTATGTCAACTCCTAGAGTTTATTTACCACTATCCCTACCAAAAGTTGTTTAAAGAAATAGTGTAAAGAAATAGTTGTTTATAGTGGTGCTACAGAATGGCAGAGACTTTCTCGTATGTTTTCTAATTTCCTTCATGTGGAGTGGCTTTACGGTCTTGCCACATCCTCTTGCCAGTTGCCATTTATCGCCGCCGAAAGTACATTTCTTTGAGATTTTCTCAATTTTTCGGTTTCTTAATAGTACAACCGATATATTACTTTAAGAATATTAAAGAATAGTAAAACCTGGTCATAAATGGTAATTTTTATTGAAAAATTTCGAACCATTTTTAAGAAAATGACGTTTAAGCGTTACTGTAAATGCAAAATATGAAAATGCTCTTTTGATAGGATGTTTTTTGAAAAAATTTAATCACTTCGACTCAAAAATTTAACAATGTATACAAATTGATTGAAAAGTGCACATTAAAGGCGTGAGAGATATTTCAAAAAATTACATTTCTGTAATTTTAAAAACAATCAAATAATTCCCAAAAATGTCACCCCCAATTACGTCATATTAAAAACAATGTTAAGTGCAATAGAACAATCCGTTGGAAAAGTTCGAAGAAAAAATTAGGAGGCATTTTTGAAAAAATGGCATTTGAGCGTTTCCGAAATTGCAAAATTTTGAGCTCATTTTAATAGAAAACTATTCGGTTGTCAACCAATTTTATATGATTTTAAAACACATGTACTCAAAAATACAATAATGTGAACAAAATGCTGCCAATGCAAAGACGTGAGAGACATATAACGAATATCAACGTCGTGAGAGACAAATCAAATAATTAAATTTTTGGAGTTCTTGAAAAAACAAAAGAATAAAGCCATATGACATTTATGTCATCCTACAGAGTTCAACTAGCACTATCTGTTCGAAAAGTTCAAAGAAAAAATTTGGAGCAGTTTTTGAGAAAATCATGTTTTCGTATTTTTTTTAAAATATCAAATATTTCATGCAATATTGTGCGAAAACTGCTAATATTTTAAAAAAATGTACCTCATCTTAATGAAAGAAGTAATTCTGGACAACAAATTTCATTTGAAGGAAAAATCTCTATCTTCAATTTTATAGTTGTAGGAAGTCGCCGAAAAGTGCAAATGTTTGGAATTAACGAAAAATCAGAGTAAACCCTGAAAATAGGACCTATGCCACATTTTATGTGTGTTTCACTCTATTCTGACAAGACACTTAAAGAGAACATTTGGGGCTGTTTTTGAGAAATTTTTGAAAATGTCGCAGCGGCTTCATGTAGAGTACCCCCAAATTTTAAAAAATATTTTTCAAAATTTGAAAGCTTCAACTAGGGCGACATGGTCTTGGGTTTCTTCAGTTTTGAAGAACTTCTACGCATGGTTTAGGCACTAGAAGTGTTCACAGACGGACGGACACACAGACGGACGTTTTGGTGTGAATTGACTTTTCGGAATCAAGGACCTACAAAACAGGGATTCTGGCTATACCACGTGTTAGAGGAATTTTTCTTAATTTAGTAACTGGATTTATCCCCTTTTTCATCACAGGGACCGGCAATGGATTATTTCTGCTGAAAATCCGCCGTTTTTTCGGGCAGCACTACATAACTTTCTCTATACTACGTATGTTACTCCTCATATACGTACGCATACGATGAAAAAATGTAGATATCTGTACTATATATCCCTTCGTCTCCCCGAGTGAAACGTTAAATTTGAGCAACTCGAATAGATTGTTCTTGTTTTTTTTCTATGTTATTACTTATGGTTTAAAGATGTTACGAAAAAAAATTTTCAGGTATAGCTTTTCCATTAGCAATAAAAAATTAAGAATTGACCAGCTTGTTCTAAAATCATAGAGATTCTGTGTGCAAGTGGAGCGACATTTGACGGTGCAATTTCGAGACTTCCCTTCCCTCCCCACCTGCAGCGCTCCTTTTGATATAGTTTGGGTTGAGATCAGAGGAGATAAAACCATGAGCTTTATTCATGAAAGTCACATTAGAAGAATTGAATAAACAAATTCTGCCATCATCAGGTTGGCTTCTCTATAACATAAGAACAACGTGTGGAAGTCTATTTGATATAAATATGTAGCGTCGAAGTATCCCAATGATGTACAGTAATCCCAAGAAATAACTGCCGCATTACCAGCATATTCGAAATAGAGACGTTTCGATATGCAGAATGATTACTTCATGGCCAGCGTGATGCATTATCATATGTTTTATAAATTAAAGGTCCTAAAACAGCAGAGACTATCTTCCCGTATTTTCACGCAAAATTACACGAAAAGTACTGTTTCGAAAAACTGTGCATGACTTTATTTCAAAATCTGTCTTTATGGAACAGATTTCATTAAAGGGAAAATCTCTATATTTAATATTTTAGTTGTCGGAAGACTCCAAAAAATTTTAAACTTCTGCAATTTTCGAAAAATCAAGGTTGGCAACGAACATGAGGCCTGCGCCATTCTCTAAAACGTCCTTTACACTATCCATCAACAAATTTTAATCAAAAACAATGAA
The DNA here is from genome assembly GCA_011170035.1 of Teleogryllus occipitalis. NCBI lineage: Eukaryota > Metazoa > Arthropoda > Insecta > Orthoptera > Gryllidae > Teleogryllus > Teleogryllus occipitalis. The sequence continues at coordinate 24,634 of BLKR01009127.1, read as the reverse complement.
GCCATTTTTTAAAATTTGGAAAATGTCCCAGGGGCATCTTGAAAAGTATTCCTCAAAATTGAAATATAGGTTTCAAATTCAGGGAGCAGCAACATCTGACATTTGGACTGTGAAATTTCAATTTCGGAGAACTGAACTGTGTGCTAAACGGTTTAGCCGCTGGCTTTGTTCACAGACGGACAGACATTTTACCGGCATTCGATTTTTCGGTATCAAGCACCCACAAAACAGATTATGGCTACTCCGCGTGTTAGAGTTTTTTTTTTTCTAAATTTAGCAACCGTATTTTTTCATGTTTTTCATTACCAGGGCCCTGTAATAAGAGTTTTTCTGCTGAAAATTCGCCTTTTTTCCGCAGCATTATAAAACTTTATCTCTATTTCATAGCGAGAAAGTAAAAACCAGAAGGTGGTATATTGTATATAACAGCGAATCAACATGCAAGCTTCAATTTAAAGAAACAATTTATAAAATAATAACTGGAAAAATTACAACCATCATTACAATTTGCTTCAATACTAATTCACTGTACGATAGTAGATGCAAAATCAAATATTTAAAAAAAAATTAATCAGAATATGGTCTACATATCATTTGTGTCAATATTATATCTAAAAATATCTTGAAGTCGGTGACTAGGAAACCGTTCTGAAATGAATATAAATTGCAAGTTCATGTTGCACAGTATTATAATGGTCGACTTGAAACGTTGTTAACGACTTGAAAAGTCTGCAACAATCCCCAGAGGACCTGAAACCGTGAGTATTTAAAAATGAAAAAAAAAATAGTGACATAGTTAGCTTTTAAAATCAGAAATTCAGATAATAAGCATTAAAATTTGCGATTAAAAATGTGCCAATTACGATTAAATATTTGAGATGTCCGAAAATCTCGAGCAGCATTGGATTAATTACTTCTAAGAAACGACGCAATGATAATGAATTTAAGTCATACACGACTGTAAGACAATGAATATAAAACCAATTTTTCAATTCTTTGGAGATCAAGAAGAAATTCCCAGCAAAACATTTAAGAACTGCTGTTTCAATGGTGCAATAAACGCCTGCGTTGCGTTCTCAGCATCACGTCAGAGGATCAATCAAGCTTTCGACAAGTGGAAGTGTTCTTAGAAGAACCGTACCTTTCCATAGTTAACCTATGTTACCTAACCATAGCTAACACATTTTCAGATTAAAAAGTTTTTGTTAATGAGTTGGTTTCGCAGAGAAATTTGGTGGTGAACATTTAAAGAAAGGATATCCGAAAATGAAAGAAAAATAACTAGCACTGCATTGTGTTATATGAAATGCATGATATTAATTCATTATTAATTAGAGAGTTTAGTTTCGTCTCGTAATTTTTAAAGGGTTACCCTTATATTTTATAACTTTTGCACCAATGGAGTAGGCTAAATCAATTTCTTCGAGTAACATGCAGGAGCAAAAATGCCGCTGTCGGGTGTATGGAAAATGGAGTCCTGGAGCAGTAAAAATTGGCTGTTCTGAACCGGCACACGTGAAAAATGAAGCTTTTTTCCTCCTCGTTCCTTGACGTCAACTGTTCCGTAAGCAGTGACGCACTGAGTATAAGAAAATGGTCTTAACATGAGTTATGAACCTATCAAATTTTAGCATTGTATGCAAGAAAAAAAAACTGTTTCATTGTTCTCACATATTTCCCCTCTTCCTATGTTTGAGGGACATTCAATAATTAAAGAGACAAATTGATCTGGAGAAATAAATTATTATTCATTATTTTATTAATTATTATTATTTATTCTCACAAAACAGGAATTTTCCTACTTTTCAATATAATCAATACGTATGCTCTTGTCCCAACAGGTTACCAGCTTTTTTACACCGGCTGCAAGGAACTCTTTATCTTGGTGTTTGAACCAATTTCCCACAAGTTTTTGATATATTTTTTATCCTATAACTTCTTCCCATCTAGTGCCTCCTTCAGTGAACCAAACTAATGGAAATAAAATTGTGCTAAATCGGGGCTGTAAGGGTGATGAAGCAATACCTCCCAACCCATTTTGTCGATGGTTTCACAGCTTTGATGACAACAGTGTGAGGACGGAGGACGTGCATTGTCTTACTGGAGAATCACACCTCTCCTCTGAGATCCACGACGTTTCTCTTTCATGATTGACTTCGACTTGTTCTAAAGCTAATCTGAGTAGTATTTGTTGTTTATTATACGCTGTTCACCGAGATAATCACAAACAAATGCACTACAGCTTCCCCAAACACCGTCAACATGACTTTTCCTGCTGATGCGGCAAGAACCTGTTCGTCAATTTCTGAGTCTCGACCACTTTTGACCTGATCTTCACACTTGTAAAACTTCCCGCGGTTCATACAAATTTTACCATACACTTTAGTTATTCTAAATTATATATTAGCTGTTTTTTCACTTTCATCAAGTAAAAAGCGAATCAGAGAACGTTGTTCAACCAATGTGCGATTTTCAAGTCAACTCGCTATCGTTGAACTTAATTTTGAGGTTATGAACACAACAAAGCTGATGATCCAGATGGCCAGAGATCCTCCCAGTGATGCAAACTTAAAGTCCTAAAATGAGCAAACTTGTCCTACCAACTGTTTTTTAGACCAATTTGTCTCTTTAATTATTGAATGACCTACGTATGTTACAAAACCATTGACACCTCTTACATGGCCAAGACACCTAATTTTTCGTCAATTCATGCGAAAATATATACAAAATTAGTAATACTGATGTAACAAGACAATATGAGGTTATAGTAAAACAACTGCATTTTGTATATTATTCTCTTTAATTTATTAATATTGTAGCTGACCGGATAGCCGAGGTGGCAGGAGCGTATTCGGCGCCTCGGTTTCAAGAGTCGCGGTTTCGAGTCCCGCCATGGGCATGGTTGTTTGTCTTATGTCTTTTAAGTATGTATGTTGTCACGGACGACCTTGAGAGTCTGCTAACCACAGACCGAGGAGCCCGCAAGTGTGACAGTGTCTACTGTAAGGGAAAAAATATTAATATTGCAGCAACCCGCTGCCTCGCAGCGCTTTCTACAAGCATCTGGAAAAAAGAGGCTATTCATATCTTCCGCCGGCTATATGCGCCCCCCGCGGGCGCCAATATGCCCCCCACGAACCCCATCCGTCGGTTGCGCATGCCTTCAATCGCTGCCGCTGCCACGCCTCCAGCCAACGCAGCCCCCGGCGCTCCTACGTCCACAACGTCCTTCGCCAGGGTCCCCTTTTAATGTAGACGCGGGCGTCTACGCACCGAATTCGGCATGTGCCGAATAATTCATCGGAGGCCAGGACCCGCCATATTAGCGTACTCGTAAAGGGTTGGTCTCAAAACGAAGCATAAAATTTTGAAATATTTTTGTCACTGAATATTTCACCGCGTGAAAAAAAAAAACAGCATCATTAGCCACAATTTTTTGTGTCAGTAATGCGCAAAAGTAGGATGCAGAGATGACTGGGAGGACAGACAAATATTGTATTAATTCCCACCACCTCTTTTCATATTATATGGAATTTATATATGTATATGTGCACAGAAACTTCCAAAATTTGTTAACTTGACTGACGGTCACTCACAAACGTACTTCTAGAAAGCTTCAGCTGAGACTCGTAAAACTTTACTTGTTCAAGATTAGTTTATTCACATGCGGCACTACTTACTGATTGACTGCTTGGTTATTATCTGCCGTGTCTGCTGAAGAAGATGACATTAATTACCATTACCCTGCCCGCCCTTCTGACAACACTGCTGTCACTGCCAAGCCACGGCGATCACGAACTTTCGGAAGACCGCTTTGGTATTGCCAGGCACCCAGCCACCCAAAGGCCACGAGAACACTATTAGTAAGAACTATAAACGTTTCCTTTTAAATTGTCAAAAACGAACCCTTGCGTGCATGCGCCACGCACAGGTACAAGGCTGGTGATAAAGTTATCAAATTTGAAAGTCAGTTAAATCTCTTATTTTTAAAAAGAATTAAATTATTCCCTTTCCTTCACCCCCGCATTTCTGCAGATGTACGTAATGACATAACGTACAGGTAGAAAGAATGTTTTGGGACAATATTACGCACTGGAACAAAATAAATAATTCACTTAGTCCACTATCAATATTCTGCAGAATCGCTAATAAATCAACTAAACAAGATAACCACAAATTGACACATGACGGAAAGGTAGAATGTTGCAATGTGAAGAAAAATAAATTCTTCAGCTGGCAGAGTATTTATAATGACTTTAAAATTGATATAATCGTCTCCTATATTTTAAGTACGTTTCTTAATGCGTTTAGAAGTATTCTTCGTGATGGGATATGGAAAGACATATATACCTTCTAGTATTAATATGATTCAAACCACAAACTCTTTTTTTGAGGAAAAAATTAACTTACCACTTTCTTTATAATATTTTGTAATATTTCATAAGATTTACTTAAATTATGTAGATTAGAACGAGACTGATGTTGCGAAATTTATTTGATGGGATTCTGAGTATGTCGTCGGCACAAATGACACAATAGGCATTACAATAATAGCATATACCTTAGCGAAGGAAGTTGTACCTTCGCCATTAAGAAGATGTATTGAAAAATTAAAACATAACATCTCTAAATCGTTGTTGGAAATACTGCGTTTGGTATCAATTTTGAATCGATATTCAAATTCTAATTGGCTACAACTTCAATAAAACGTTATTTCTTGATAACCATGGAAGCCATTACATTCTAATGAGGCACTTAAGTACATTCGAAAAGCTCCACTCTAAATAGTTTTTGTCACATTTTCGACAAAAATAAGATAATCTTACTAAGATACTCGCCATATTGAGTATTGTCTTCATTCCTCATAACAACAACACGTATTGTTGTTAAGTGCCGCATAGAGACTAATATTGCTATCATTCACACAGTATTCCTTTCTACGTTATATCTATACTTCAATTCTGAATCAAATATTCTACATCAATAATTGTTTGTATCTGGTTATTTTGTTTGATTGTTACTGTAGTTTGTTCAAATACACTTCATCATTTTATTAAGTTCTGATAAAGGTGCAATATAGGGATGAAAGTTTGTCAGTAAGGATGTCACTTTTTTTCTGGCGTAAACCTAAGAATTCACTCAATCATTTAACCAGGAGCCAAGAACTGCTATCAAGAATGAAAAATGTGCTTTAAATCAACTGATAAGAATATTAAATTGACATTCAAATTTGGGAACGCCATCATAATCTATAATCACACATTACGACACGCACTAATGAACCACACCTCTTTCACCCGGGCGCAGATCAAGTTGAGGCTTATAAACGTTTTTCCTCTCCACACATGCCCTTGCGCGATCCTGCAAACACCTACTTTCCCTAAAGATATGCCAAAAATAGTTTGAAACATTGTACATTTAAAAATGTTAAAATATACACCGATAAACCCCAGCATCCGTAAAAAATTTCATTCCTTGGTCGTTTTCTGAAGGATTTGTGGCCTTCCAATATTTTATGCCACGATCTAAAACCTCTGGAGTGGCTGGACATTATCACAAGTACTCCCCAAGCGTAGATGGGTCGAACGAAAAGAAAAAGAAAAGAAAATATCAAATTGTGGTTCACAAGCCGAGTGATTTAAGCAATTCGAAACAAGACAAAATTGAAATTCCAATTCATAAGCGGATTCCGAAGTTGCCACTCAGTCACGGTGTCTGACGTACACATTGATATGACACTCCGCATAAAAATGAATTGTTTGCCAATGTTTCATACCTTCGTGTTTCAGAGAAGCACGCGAGCCTTTTTGTCGAAAGAAAAATGATAAAAACACTGAAGTGTTTTAAACACTTCGCATTCAATACATTTGAATGATGAATAAATTAAAACACAAACACACACATTTACATTCCTAAGCAACTGGCTCACGAGAAAATGTCACTCAGTAGTCTTTCTCCCACCAACGTGTGGTTTACTCTACATGCTGTCCAATCCTTCGCAGCGTCTCGCATGCTCACATGAGATCCAAATGCGAATTCCTAGTTTGTATAATGAAAATAAGGGGAAAATATTGAAAAGAGAGAGTACATTAAAGCAGGACGTTATTTAAAATCTGTATAAAGGGCCCACTGATAAACCATACAGATAGTAAAAAAAGTCACTTCTTCATTTTCCTTTCTTATTCATTCGATTTGTGGCTTACCAACCTTTTCTCCATATCCATCGTGACACACGCTTTCGCAAAATCCGATCGAGTTTTGGTTTGTCAAAAGAAAGATGATAAAATGTCGAAATAATAAGGAAAATAGTTTAGTAAAAATGTTTCAATTGTATTTCATATATGAATAAACGTAATGCTTCATTATGTGGACTTAACTATTAAAACAGTTTTAGTAAAACCAAAAATGTATTTCATTTCATTTTCTTGACGTTTCGATCCTTGCATTGTATCTTCTTCAAAAACTACATGTGTCCAGGTGTGACAAAATATTGTAAGACTTTAATAGAGCCCCAAAGTTGGATAGAAACAATCAACATGAATTTTATTTTTAATCCATTGACTTCCCATGTTTATGTTTTCAGCTTATCGAAAATATTATGAAGACGCATACCCGATGACACAGAAAATTTAATCGATTGGACCCAAAAGAAATTTTTGAAAAATAAACCAAGAATCGAAACGTCAAGAAAAAAAATTAAATAAACTTTGTTTTACTAAAACCACGTTTAAATAAGTAAGCTCAAATAATAAAGCATTTGTAACCATAAACAGATGTTAACACATTCCTATTTAAATGAGTAAATTTAGATACACCCAGAAAGTAATGACCGCCCTTACAAAAAAGGAGCTTTCTCATTTTCTCAACAACTTACGTCTTCTCAAAAAATCCCTCAAACTTTTCGCAGCACTCACCGAGCGCAGGTGATCTTCCGGCGAACGGCAGCGGCGGGGGCGGCGGCGGTGGCGGCGCGGTCGTGGCGCGGCGCGGCGCGGCGGCGCGAAGCAGCCCTCGCGTGCGCTCGCGGGGCGATTCGAAAGCGGCGCGCGAGCGGGCAGCACGCGGAGGGCGACGGAGGGCGACGCGCGCGGACGCCCGCCAGACACTGGCGCGCGCGCCGCCCGCCCCCGGGGTTCGGGCCGCCGCCGCAGAGGCGCTGTCCGCGCCGCCCCGTCATCGCCACCCCGCCCCCGCTCTTAATCGATATGCGCCGGCGCCGGACCGCGCCGCCGGGATTCGAAGGCGGACCCCGCCCTCCGGAAGACGGGCGTTTCAGAAGTTTTGGAAGGAAGTTCCAAATGGCCGTCTTGTACACCACCATTTATTTCGTTGAAATTTGATGTTTTATTTGATGCATTATTAATGTTATCTGTTGTGTATTTCGTTCTTCTTGCCATCGTTTATTTTCTTTCGCTCCTTCGAATGTCATTTCATTGGTAATAAAGTACACTGTTTACAATAGTTAAGGAAGAATTTCTTTTATTCGGTGGTGGTGGTGGTGGTGGTGGTGGTGGTGGTGGTGGTGGTGGTGGTGGTGGAGGAGGAGGATAAAATAAAGCATGGCTCTCAGGTTGTAACGTCTCTTCAGTTATTAGTTCTATACTAATGCAGTATACTATAGAAATATGTGATCTATTACGTTGTAGTGAAGGGCTCCTTTTTCCCCTGTATGTTATTAAAAAGTTTCGCATTTTTGTGCAAGTTTCATGTTTAAAAATTTGTGAATTCCAGACGGTTGAAAAAACGTTATAAGCATACAACACATGGTACTGAAGTGAAATAAAGTTGCAAGAAAACATTCATTACGGGAATCAGACTAACAGCAAGCAATGGCCTTCTAATTTCAAAAGGGGCATTAATGGAATATTGAAACCAAGTCGTCAAACAGCGACCTCGGCACGCTGATCCCCTTCACTTTTATATTAAAAAAGACATAAATTATTTTAATTGCTACCTTCCAAGAGCATCAAAGTTATCACTGTTCCTTGCCCTGCTAAGGTCCTTGGGGCTTTGCTCTTGAAGAAATTATAGCGAGTGGCCTTGCATAGTCGAGTATAAGTTTAAAAGCGCACACCCCTCCCCGCCCAGTAGGGGCTTCGATTTCGACTCTTTTTTCCTCGTGAAGGATTAGAAACACCCACCCGCTTTCTCGGCAGTATCCGCGCCCTTCGTGGCAAAAGGCAGGTGGGGAGGTGGGCGGAAACCAGATACCTCCCACTCTGGACAACTGGAGTAGGGACGTTCTCCGGCCTCGTTGTGTTAAGTGCAGGTAACCATTCACTAAACAAACATCAGAGCTGGTTGTCCCAAGCTGGGGAACGTGTTACTCAGCTCCCAAGATCGAAGGTCTAGGAGTCTGAACCTCGCTTTCTGGTGTATTGATTACGATCGGAGGAGCAAGGGGGATGAATACTGATACAAAGACATAACCGATACATGTTTCTTGTTTACTTGAGTTGTTTTAGCAAGCGATTTTCTGATGATCGAAATGAACCCAGCGGATGGACTGAAGTCTCGATGCATGTTATAATAAGGTTAGAAAACGTCCAACCGTTTTACTAAGTTTCTCTGCGGTACGCACGTCGTTCGGGCTGAAGGCGGATAGTGGGGAGGAGAGTGGAGACACCAAACCCCTTGTATTTGTTCGAGTGGCCCAGAGCTGGATTCCAAGGGGAAGGGGAAATACAGAAGGCACTTCTCCCGATCCCAGAATCTGTAATTTCTCGCTTTACCAACCTCTGACTTATACTCCCTAGCTGGGGAGCACCCTTCGCAGAGACCTTCGACGCAACACCTAAGAGTTCGGGATGCCGGAGGCCGAATGCAAGCCATTATTCTGATGTCATTCCAAGGGACCCGCGCATCTCGAGGGGGGAGGCTGAGAATATGATGCACCTCGACGTATTCAAATTACGATTAGAAACATCTAAAGTGACACAATCGGAGCACTCAATTCAGCACGCATGCGCAGATACCTTAAACTTTCTGGTAGACGTATTCTAGGCAAATTATTGCTATGAGCAAAAAAACTGATACATACTGACACATACTCGTGTGGGATCCCGGTTCCCAAAAATGTCTTGAATTTGTGTATTCCTAATCGACTTGACGTACTGAAGACTCTGCGCATTTGAAACGGAACTTTAAAATATTGGGGACATTTACATGAAGCTTTAGAACATTATTAAATTTTCTCAAAAAATTCTTCAGATTTTTCTTTAAATTTTTGCTTTAATTGAGCAATACTCTTGTAAAAATGGCACAGGTCTTTAGGTTACCTCTAAAACTTACAAAGTTGCCAAATTTTACTTATTTGTACTTGATCGTATTCGAAGCGTTCCTAAACCTTTAATACAGAAGCTAGATTTATTTCTTAATGCAATCTCTTCCTCATTATTATCCCATAATTTATGTGCATTTTTCTCGAAATATTGGTAGTTTTTGAGTTTGTTTAGTTCAATTGTGAGAATTTTCTGAAATGTTAGAATCAATAGAACATGGGCAAAAAGTAAGTGTTGTTTCAGTGTTGAACTGAAGAGCATGCCGCCGTCGGGTGCTTAATATCTCAGGTCCAAATCCTGATCAGCACACATATTTTCTTCTTAAACCCTTTGAAAGTATAAACTACAGTATACTGAAATAAACTGAATATATTAATGATTTATTTATTTTAATTCTGACTATCTTCAGCTTTCTAATATTATTTGATATTATTCCAACGTAATTCGTTCCGAATTTGTATAAATGGGCGCCAGGAAAAGATTACGCTAATACTATCATACAAGTCAACCTTCAAATCTAATTATAAATAAATTAGTTTCCGGCTACCTGGGTCGATGGGTTTCATAGAAATAATCACTATTGTATGCTAATAGATGATTATCCGATCTGCCATCTATACAGAGTGGTCGAGGAATCTGAAAAGCAAATATATTTCTATCTTGATATTTCGTTACTGATAAATTCGCCTAAGCCCTCAATGTCCTTCTAACTCGTTCACTTGAAATATTTTAAGTTTTACTGTCCACACATTGCATTCAAATTCAAAGTTCTACCAATATCTACTCCCCAGTAGATGCTTACAAGTCCCAAAAAACTCCTAACATTAATTGTGCACGATCCGTTCAACACCACGGCATCAGTCAGAATGAATGCCTATCATATTCTTTCAACCCTGCAACGCTCGGCCCATCTTTTCGATTGTTTATTTACAGACAACACTTCATGTACTTCCGTACCTAGCCAATCCTTAAATTTCTTACAAAATGAACTAGCCGTCTTCACGACTGTCACTGCTTTTTCGGCCAATCCCTGAACTCCTTACAAGATGAATTCGCTGTCTCCGCGATTGTCACTGCATGAAGATTGTTGACCTTGACGACGGCTCGCTCACCGTTGCTATGCTGGCATATTCACCTATATTTATCCCTATAATTTAGGCTGTTTATAATAAATATTGTACCGTATTATGTCTCACATATTGGTATGTCACAATACTGAATACAATTTCCTAAGCATATTTTTTTATTTTCTCGTATTTTTATAGATACGTATTTTTTACTTTCACGCCTTACAAATATTTCGTAAGAAGAGAAAGTTGTGATCGTTGAAAGTTGAGATCGTGCACCACAAAACGGCGAATTTTCACCAGAAAACCGGCCTCTAACTCTGAAAAAGTGGATAAATTCTGTTACTATTGGAAAAAAATCCTCTAACACGTGGTGTAGCCAGAATTCATGTTTTGTTGGTTCTTGATAACGAAAAATCGATTGACGGCAAAACGTCCGTCTGTAGTCAACGCTAGCGCCGCCTAAAGCGTTTAGCCGATTTTCTTCAAAATTGTCATTCCCTAATAAACTCGTAGCTTTGGGATTTTCAAACGGATACTTTGATTTTTGAGTATACTTTACCCAAAGCGTCAAAAACGTTTTCAAAATTTTCTTCAAAACGGCTTCAATTTTTTTGAATCAACTTCGTCCTCGGATAGAATAAATAATACTTAAGAGAATGTTGGTAATCTCATGCTCGTTCACAGATTTTTTAAAATTGAAAAAGTGAAATTTTTTGGGGCGTCTTCCTACAAGTATAAAATTGAAGATAGATTTTTTCCTTATTAAAAGAGTTTTAAGGAACAGATTTTATTAAGTTCATGTTTAATTTTTCGAAAATATGTGTGGTATATTTTGCGTGAAATATAGGCTAGCTCCAAATTTCTTCTTTTCTCGAGAACCGCTCTAAATTTTTCTTTAAATTTGCTCCGTATCTATAATAAGGGATGGCAAAAAGTATAGAGCTCTTTTCGGCGAACTCTCCGTTGTTTTCGAAAATTGCAAAAAGTTCCCAAATCTACATTGGAGATAGCGATTTTTGCTTTGAACAAAGTCTGTTGTAAAAAATCAGCTCTTTAAGAAAGGTCATGTACATTTTTATCCAAAAACGAGTTGATTTCGCTTATTATTGTCTGAAATTTATGCAATTTCTAAAAAAAACAGTTATCAAAAACCGCTCCAATTTTTTTTTAATTTTCTCCAGATATGTAATAAGGGACGGTCAAAAATATGGTGCTAGTATCAGTTTCGGTTATTGCTCCGAATTTTCGAAAACGCCAAAAAAACGTGAACATTTCAAAACTACAAAATCGGAGATATCGATTTTCACTTTAAATAATGTCTGATGTAAAAAGTCAGCTCATGAAAAAAGGTCATTTTTTTGACAAAACGAGCTTATTTCGTTTAATTCGTGTTTGAAATTGATGCAATTTCTAAAAATATTATTTTCTCAAAATCCTCGCGAAATTTTGTATTCAAGTTTCTCCTCGTGTTTAACAGCGTACGGTAAATAAATAAAACTAATGGTGCTATTGAATGGCATATTTCTTGCACTTATTAGTTTTCTGAACTCTTTAGTCTCGACTAGCTTTTGGGTTATGATTTCTTTTTCCAGATGCCATCTTTTGCCGCTCAAAGAACAGTTTTTCACATTTTCTCATTTTTTGGCTTCCAAATGCTAGAACTGAAACCACCATGCATTTATTACTATTATAGAAATGTTTATCCAATGTCTCCCCGAGATGACCGAGGTGGTTAATTGGTGTGTAATGATTCAGCACTTTGAAGGAAAGATTCAGTGGTTCGAGCATTGGTCGGGAATTTTTATTCGTCACAATTGCCTGTTTATTCGTCACAATCACTCTGTTGCCGCAGAAAGTAATTGAGAATTCCAGAAACATTGTTGAAAACCATATGAAGCAATTCTAATCATAAATGACATTAATTAAGATAAATAAACTGGAAATGTCTGTACGTGATTTTCGAAGATTGAACTTTTAAACAATTTTTCACATCTCTTGTTAGATTTGTAAAACATATGTACTAATAAATCAACTCTCGTCTTTCTGCGCTTATGGCCATTATAGAAGTGCTAATTTTCCTTAAGATCCAGGTGACCGAAGTGATTAAATGTCGGGTACGGACTCGCCGTTTCGGAGGAAGGAGCGCTGATTCGCGTCTGGCTCAGGGGTATTTATTTGTCACAATTCACTTTCACAAAACAACTCTTTTGCCGCAGAATTCCAGAAACTTTATCGAAAATCATTTGCAGCAATTCTACTCACATATACAATCAATTAAGATAAATAAACTGGAAGAGTCTATATGTAATTTTCGAATTTTAAACTTTTAAACAAGTTTTGAACTCTCTTGTTCCATTCGTAAAACGTCACATCCGGTCAACCGGTTGACCGGGAGATGTGGTTCAGAGCATCAACTAATGTCATTGAAGTGCCATTGACCGGAAAGTTCTAGGTTCCAGTCGTGGCGATGGCAGTATTTTCGACTCTAGCCGGATAGCTAGAGTCGGAGTCTTGTCACTGTGTGGAAAAGAATTCAACTGCCCGGCTGCTCTGATCGGTAACTTTCCGTGGTTTCTCTGATCATCAGGCAAATGCCAGGGCAATACCCTACCACACGGACAGGGTGCAATATTTTCTTCCCATTTATTGTCATATCCTACCCTTTACTAACACATGCTTACATGCACCACACTACCACACCTGCCGCGAGACCGGTCGGTAGCTTAGAGTTTGTCCCAGCTGGGGGATACCTCTCTGGTGGGATGCTTATGGTTGGGGAAAATCCCGCTAGCCGACGGTAGGTCGGCGCCCGATTTAGCCATCCAGAGTGGGAAGATCACGGCTACCTTCCGAGCAAAAATATGCACTAGATTTACGGGACTAATGACTTTAGGCGTCGGCGCTCCCGGAATCACTAGCAATCAATCAATTTATCAACCGTCATTCCGTCAGTGGACAACTGTAGCGCCTAAACCGTTCAGCCAATTTTTTCCAAAATTGATATTCCCTGATCTAGCTGAACGGACTGGAAGCCTTGGGGGTTTCTAACGGATATTTTGATTTTTAAATTTTTTTACATGAATCAGGCATTTACCTTTCTATGCCTCTGCCCAAGTTCGATTCATGCAGCTGTTCTCTGCCATAGTGGCATGAGTGACGATAAGTTAACTCTGAGGATCTGAGATCGGGTCTCGGAGCGGAAAAAAATTGCTGGTTGAAAACTCTTTTTTCTGGTTTATGTAGTAGTATAATATTTCAAAACATTTCGAAAATACCCAATGTGAAACGCGCATGAATATTAATTTTGAAACTATATTAACTAGAAAAATTTTAAAAAGATAAGGTACATAAACATTAAATGAAATAAATAAATATTCAAATTGTGATTAAAATGAAGGGACGTGTTAGGCTTCATTGGCCCCTGGAGCTCCATGCCCTCATGACATTCGTGTGCCCTAGACTCCGCGTCCTCGGGCCTGATTGGCTTTGTACTCCTTTTTTTACTCTGGAAGTTAAAACAAATTATTTAACACCTTACATAATGTTGATTTATTACTGAAAGTACTAAAAACAAAGAGGGCCCGTCAGAGAAATACACTCTCTATCCTATTGGCTTCTAAATACACGGTCGAAAAAACATACTTAAACTTCCTTCATTCTTCCTAAGGGTTTTGAAAAATTGTGACTACTATATGCGTAAAAAATGGATACCTATTAGACCAGAGAGACTTAACATTTTTGTCTTTGACTTAACATTTTTGCCTAACTTAACATCTTCGCAAACCAGGAATGAGAATTGAACAAAATGAATTTCACGTCGCATTAGTATTCAGTCAGAAAGACGACACATGCAGTGGTAACTGACGTTTTCACATTCAGTTCACGGATGATATAATTCGGAATGGAATTGTTGTCACGCGAAGCAGAACAAAATGCGGAAATGCTTATCGCTTTTGTGGCTCCACTCGGAACAATACTCACAGCTTTCCAGCAGCTGTACGCTCTGCGAAACACCAACTGGGATCACACTCATGACCTCACCAGCATCAAACCCTCCGCGAGGGATGCTGGGAAAAGAAAAAAATGTAATTCATTCGAATGCAATTCCCTTCAAGCTTATTTAATCTTATGAAAACCAGAACAATAGAATTCGTTGGCGAATGTACTCCTAGTACATACGTAAATTCTATACCGCGAACAGTTATAAGGAGCGAAATACACTTCAGCTAATAGAAATTTAGTGACCACGTGACACAGCAGATTGTTTTTTATTTCTTCTTGTTGACTTTTTGTTAGTTTATTTAGAAAAACGGAAACACTGCACTTCCTCAAAGTCTATTTAAAACAATTCCAAATTCTTATTTGTGACTGGGAATAAATGTTTATTAATAGATCCGTTTCAATTTTTCTTAAACCTAAAAAGTGTTTTAAAAATGGGTCAATTTATAGAATACGTTGACATTTTGTGACATTTCTCTTTCATCTTGAAACAATATTGTCCCTTCTGTTCGAATGATAGTCCTCTTCCCGGTGCGTGCAGAAGCAGTGACATTTTCAACTCTGCTTCAGAAGCTTCTGCCCAACGATCCACAGATGTTGCTTTGAAAGCAAACCATTGCAAACATCGCATGACGGAGTTTAAATAATGAAAGATCGTTTTTCTTAAAGTAGAATCTCCTCTTTTTAATGGCACAAATAAATGAAACAAAATGGACAACAGTGAGTACCAAGTGAACTGTCTTCGAACCAAAGATCTGTCTTTGACAAGAGTTACGGATTAGAGATATCTTCTCATATTCTTTTACAGAAATTTTTTTCGAACACTTTGCGGGCACCTTCAGTACTACAATTTGCAAAAACATAAAATTAAAAAATTGAAATACTATGTAAATTAAGTAAATTTTGACGCAAATTAAGTAAATTAACCGCAGTATGAAGAAATGTATTAAATATCCTGTTAATGAATGAAGTTGTATTTAAGCTAACTATAGTGATACGGATATAAAGTAAAATCAAGTAAGTAGAAATAACAAGAATTTAACTAAGAGAAAAATTAAAAACACAAGAAGCTAGACTAAGTTATCAAATGCTGGCGGCTTGTGGCTAGGTAGAAACAGCAAACCACTAGGACAACTATCTGATATGTAAAGACAAGGGAAGCGATTTTTTAATATAAAATTGTCATTATAGCTAGGCACCCACAGGCAAGCCTGCCTTGACGACCTTCCATTGGTTGCAACTCTGCCCCCCACCATACACCCACTTCATTGTTCGCCTATCGAGGGGCAAAAGTGGTGGCGGTGGGGAGGTTGTAAGAAGAAAAAGAGGGAAAGAATGCGAGGGGTATGTTCGAGAGAGCTAACCAACTTTAAGAGTGGTAAAATAAATGGAATACTAGTAGTGCAACAACTGCACATGCTATCTTCCTTTTTTGTAATTTTTGAAAAACAGAGAGTTCAACGCAAATCGGACTTGCGTCATTTTTTTAAGAGAACTTTGCAACTACCTGATAAAACATTAAAGAACAAATTTGGAGCGGTTTTTAGAAATTCTATTTTTAAAATTGCCTTTAGTTCACGCAAAATTACACGATTATCAATCATAGTTTGAAAAAAAAATGCACATGACCTCATTTAAACATCTAATTTTGAGGAACAGATTTCATTTAGAAGAAAAATATTTTTTTATTTAATAAGTAATTATTATGTATAATATCATTACTTGATAACTATTTGGTTAGGCCGAAGGCCTTTAAGCCATTATAATACATACATTCTCCCGCGTTCTAACCTTTCGAATTCTGGAATTCACTCCAAATGGTCCATCACATCAAAGAGCAGGAAAGAGACCATAAGGTACAGTTAAGGAAAAAAACCCTGAAGGGGAAAAACCTGCTGTCAGAAGACGAGTACATGTTAATCTAATCTATAGAAAAATTTACATATCTTCATTATTGGTGTTAAACCTTTGCCATTTTCGAAAATTCAAAGATTTCAACAAATATCAGACCTGCGCAGGTTTTACAAGCGAACTTTACTCTATCCGATAGAAAAATTAATCCAAAAACGTATATTCTTTTTGAGAAAATATTGAAATAGTCTATGGCGATTCATTGATGGTACCTCAAAGATTAAAATATAATTTTCAAATTCAAGGGTTCGATGTCAGCAAGATCGATTGGAGAATATTATTTTATGTGAACATCTTGCTTACGGTTTAGCTGCTAGTGTTGTTCACAGACTGACGGGCTGACAGGAAGACAGACAAGCAGATAAGTAGACGGTAAAACGCAGTCACTCACGAAAACAGATAGTTTGCCGTAAACGAATTGTTCAGTATCAAGGATCCTGAAAATGTGTATGCCGACTAAACAACGTGCTGAAGAAACTAATTTACTACATATATGAACAAGAATTATCCACTTCTTCGATATCAGGGACCTAGAATATTAATTTTTCTGACGAAAAATCGCTATTTTTCTGTAACATTGTATAGCTTTCCCTATAATACATATGTAGTATGCGAGAAAGTAAAAATTATGTTTGGAATTGTTAAATAAATTGTTTACTCGTATGTTGATTGCTTTTAGTTTTAATCTGCGTTAAAACATAAAATTTTGAAATACCTATGTTGCAGAAATGTTTCAGCACTTGGAGATGACTGGCGATGTATGATTGTGGTGTGTGCATGAAACGTACTCGAATGTCAGGGATGGTCTCTTCATCAGTATCCTACATACCGGACATTATCCAGCGCAATGGAAAGTAGTACAGATCCAAGTCTTTTTAAAGCCAAGTAAACCTCCCCACGAACCCTCATCGTATTCTTCCAATACTGTCCAAATTATACGAAAAACGTCTTATAGACTACGACTTTGTTTGACAACAAATGGCCTAATCCAAGATCACCAATTTGATTCCAGGCAACAACACACTACTATTGAACAAATTAATAGAATTACCAACTTCACAGAGAAAATATTTCAAGAAAAACAATACTGCTCAGCAGCATTTTTAGACATCACTCAAGCTTTCGATAAAGTTTGGCACGATGGCCTTCTCTATAAAATGAATCGCTCCCTAACGTATCCATTCCTCAATATCTTCAGATCTTATCGAACATTCCAAATTAAATATCAAAAACCAATTATCCAATTTCTTTCCAATCCAATCCGGAGTACCCCAAGGCAGTGTACTCGGCCCAATCGTATACCAGCTGTACACTAGTATTGTACCACTAGTATTGATCGAAGAATGGGCGCGCAAGTGGAAAATAAAAATTAACAAAAACAAGTCAGCCCATATATTCGTTTTAAGCAGCCAACAGTGCCTCGTCGAAAATATTAATAATAAACCGATTTTGCAGGTTGAAAGTGTGAAGTATTTAGGAATTCATTTGGACAAAAGCTTACCTGGAAACCTCACATACTAGCCAAGAAGAAGCAACTTCAACTTCAATTGAGAAGACTATATTGGCTACTAGTACACCATTTCAAGTTATTCTTAGACAATAAATTATTTATCAATAAAACAATAATAATCCCTATATGGACCTACGGCATATGAATTTGGGGCACTGCTAGCAATTCAAATCTCATTTTAAAGTAATTTCAATCAAAAACACTTAGGATGATTATAATGATGGTATATTCCAAACAATTCTACACAGAGACTTAAAAGTACCGACAGTCTCTGAAAGAATCAAAACAAGCAGCTCAAGCTGTCTTCAACGTCTGGAAACCTATCCAAATCCTTTAGCCGCTAACCTATTAGATAATAGTGAAGAAATCAACCGTTTACATAGATTTTAACCCTTACAACTCCAATATAGCTTTTCAAATTAGTCACAATATATATCTTCTTCTATTTCTCAGTAGGCCATAAGGCCTGTTCCATTCCTTGGATTTAAAAACTTTTGTACCATTGTCGCCTCAGTCTTCCGGGATATCTTCTTCCCATAGGTCTAGTATCTCTCGGGACCCTTACAATTTATCTTCATTCATTCTATCAATGTGTTGATTTCATCCTCTCCTACGTGCTGTTATCTATTCGGAAATGGGGCTAATTTCACATGTTCTAATTTTATAACTTTTTTCTCTATCCAAGTTCGTTTTGGTTAAAAGTTTCCTCAACACACGTATTTCTGCCACTTTTTTTTCACCTCGTGTCTCTGCTGCATATGTTAAAATCGGTCTAACTACTGATTTGTATACTCTTACTTTTGAGTCTTCTCTCAAATATTTGTTGTACCACACCGAGTAATTTAAGCAGTCGGAATTTCTGTTTCCTTTCCTTTCTTTTACCTCCTTATTCATCTGTCCTGAGCTTGTGATCACTATCACCATGCCACGTATTGGGTTCCATTTACTCCTTATCTGTTATACCATACATATTAATTTTTCGGTCCCCTAGTTGCAGAATAGAACTTGTGGTGCTACAACAGAACATTTTTGCGGTTAATTTATAATTCATGTAATTTTCGAAAAGTTAGAGAGTTCAACGAAAATGGGCCTGTTTTTTAAGTGTCCTTTGCTCTATCCAAGGAAAAAATAAAAGAAAATTTTGGAGAGGGTTTTGAGAACAAAAATTTAAATTATTCTTTACTTCAAGCACTTTGGAGTAGGGAAAGCAATACGTAATAACAATAGTCTAACTACAAACTAGTCAAAAATTATGAACGCAAAATATAACTTCTTCATTCACTGTGAAATTTCTATTACTTAACTTAATTACTTACGTAAATTGTATCGGTTTCACTTTAGGCAATTTAAATTGATATTTGACACACAGGAGTAATGGGTACTATTTTTGCAATCACAAACAGCATACGATTTCAGTAATAAAATGATTGCAACGGGCGCACATGAAAAAATCACTATATAAATAATGCACTACGATGACACTTAAACCAGAACACGAATAATATGTGTTATGACCGACAAACACACGTATACATAGTATTCTTTCAATACGTATTCCACTAATAATAACTGTCGGGTTCAGACTGTTTAAAAACAAATTAATTGTTTAATAACAACATTCTTGTCATGGTAGCCGTTTTATCCCTAAGCCACTGGCGAATTCTCTAGGCTAACGAATCCAGAAAAATCACATTTGCGGTAATATTTACAATATTTCGTGAAAATGTTATAAAACAAAATATTTAGAATTTTTTCAACTAACTCGATGGTTTACTTTTCGTTTTTCTGCAATATATCCTTTTTATCCTATTTGTGATATAAAAACACCTACGTTTTTCAGCATTATTTTGCTTTTGGGGGCAAATATCTTGGCCAAAATCAAGCTTTTGGAATATCGGAGAGAATTGAACTCTTTTCCATTGTGGAGAATTTTGGCGACAAATTTTCCATAGTTTTTGAGAAAATTCGGTTCAAATATTTCAGAAAATTCGCCAATTCAGTTCAATAATAGTCAACAATAATGGAGAACTTACAGACATTTCAAAAAACCATCATAAGAGATACTTTAAAGCTCATGAGTGAAGAAACAATGAAATACATCTATAATGCAAATTTTAACGACGGGAGAGACAAGTCAAAAAAATTACATTTCTGT
The DNA here is from genome assembly GCA_011170035.1 of Teleogryllus occipitalis. NCBI lineage: Eukaryota > Metazoa > Arthropoda > Insecta > Orthoptera > Gryllidae > Teleogryllus > Teleogryllus occipitalis. The sequence continues at coordinate 4,708 of BLKR01009127.1, read as the reverse complement.
AATTTTACTAGTTATTTTCTCATATAATCTGTTCTCGCATAATTGTTTCTAGTAGTTTCCTCAGTCAATGCCTGAACGTTAATTCTTTGTTGAGTCATCGACTTTTCCATTAGTTTCATTTTTAAATTTGTCATTAGTTTTAGAAGGACAAGGTTATGATCACTTCCGATATCCGCAGCAGTAAGATTCCTTACATCCAATATCTGGGACGGGTGTACTTCTCGATTGGTCATAATATAATCAATCATAAGCCGTTGCTCTCTAGAGTTTGCCCATGTAGTACATTTGTGTTGTAATTTATGATCAAAGAAAGTGTTATTGATCCTCAGTTCATTTGCAGTACAGAAGTCTACAAAGATTTCACCGTTCTCATTTATAATTTCTTCATTAAACTTCTGTTTAATTCCTTGGATACTCTGATTTCCTATCCTCGCATTCAGATCTCCTGTTACTATTACTCTCTCCATATGATCAATCTGACACAGAAATTCTAGTAGATCATCATAAGATTTTTGTTTATCGTGAAGTGGTTTGTTATTTTCAGGTGCATACACAGACATATTAATTGGTCTCGAAGTAGAATGTATCTTAACTGATATTGTTCTCTCAGATATGTAACTATGATCCTTTATCTTATTAATAGGTTATTTACGTATAATTATTACTGCTCTAATATGTTTAGGGGCATCAGTATATATTAATGTATATACTTCCCAAATTCTTCCATTGCACTTCCTTTCTTCTGCGCGTCTGCAAGACAGCTTATATCTATTTTGTTTCTTTCAATATTTCAAGATCACTAGTGTTCCAGGATCTCACTTCCATGTCCCAATTCTAATAATATTTTCCTTCTTCCAATTCTTTATCCTTTTCCGAGCCGAGGTCGTCAACATATGATTCCGAGGCAAATCCTTGGTTCTCTGAGCTTGATTGTTTTTTATCCCGGGCAGACTGCTAACCTCACACGGGAACCCTCCTTTACCTGGGCTTGGGATCGGCAAAGGGCAGTTGAGCTACTCAATCCACCCAACAAACAACACAGACGGAGTTATAATACATATAGACACATATACCTCAACTTTGACTTCTAATCAAAAGTAACGAGTGGTGCTATAGAATGGCACAAACTTTCTCGTATTGTTTTTATTTTGTTTGGTCTAGGCTAGCTATTCGGACTTGCCACATACTCTTGCCAGCTGCCGTCTATTGCCGCCCAAGTACAATTTTCTTTGACAATTTTTCGTTTTCCTAATGATAGGATTGATATATTACTTAACGAATATTATAGAAGAGTAAAACTTCGCCCTATTTGGCAAAATTAGTTGAAAAATTTGGAGTCGTTTTAAAAAAAATAGTGTTTAGGCGTCACTGTGAATGCAAAATTAGAGGCTCTTTTTCAAAGAAAACTTTTTAGTTTTCGAAAAGCTTTATAAGGCATCATTTAACGCACATGTACTCTTAAATAAAAGAATGTTAATAAATCGCCGCTAATGCAAATCTTAACGACGTGAGAGAGATATCAAAAAAGTACACTTTTTTTTGAAAAAAAAACAAAGGATATAGAAATATTGCGTTATGTCTATAGAGTACCTTTATCACTATCACTACGAAAAGTTTAAGGAAAAAATTTGGAGCCGTTTTTAAGAAAATCTTGTTTTTGTTATTTTTTTTTAAATTGCACATATTGCACGCAATATTACGCAAAACCTACTAAAATTTTCAAAACATTTATGTGGCCTTAATGAAATAACTAATTTTGAACAACAAATTTTATTTGAAGGAAACATCTCTATCTTTAATTTTGTAATTGACGCCGAAAGCAATTCCATCTTTTGAAGTTATCGAAAATTCAGAGTTAACAGTGAAGATCGGACCTATGTCACCCTTATAAGTATCTTTCACCCTATTCTTACAAGAAATGTAAAGAAACAAATTGGAGCCATTTTTGAAAAAAAAATTTAAAATGTCCCCATGTGCTTCATGTAAAATACCCCCAAAAATTAATGAATGTTTTTCAAATTGCAGACCTTCGACTCAGGCCAGATCGAGAGGAATTTGTTCAGTTTGGGAAAAATCCTACGCATGTTTTAGGTGCTAGAGTTTTTCTTATACAACGGGCAGATGGACGGACGTTTTGAAAAAAAACATTTTTTTTTTCGCTATCAGGGGACCCAAAAACACGTTGAAATCTCGAAATCGATTTTCCGCAGCACTACATAACTTTCTCTATACTACGTGTATTACTCCGTATATACGTACGTATACGAGAAAATAATAAAATGGCTTTTTGTCCTAGACGTAAGAAGACATGAAATGTACCACTAGAATACTTTCACCCACCAACTGTCATTGTCATTGTCAACTATCAATGTCAACATATTTACTAATTATTTTAATGTAAAATGGATTGCAAATTTACTTTCTTCAAAAAAATGTTTGAAGTAGCTACCGGGAACTCCGTTCGGTATTTATCCGAACAATACCATGCGAATGCCAGAGTAGTACCTTAACAAACTAGCCCAGAACCATGTGCGTTCTTGCCTTGCTGATCCTTGTCTTCTCCGATTTCACACGCCCACATTCACACACTTACAAGCACTACACTAACATGCATGTTGTGACACATGTCAGGAGCTTAGAGCTTGTCCCAGCAGTGGCTGTGCCCCTCTAGTGGAGGTAGTACCTGGAAGCAGAAAGCTAGCTAGCAGACGTTTTTTATTATAATTTTATTTTTGATTGACAATACATTGTTCGGTTTATGTATTAATTGTGCAAATGTTTGATGGTCTTAATCTATCTTATACTAACGTAAACTAACCTAAAAGTACACACATTACAATTATATAAAAATATTAAAAAATATAGCGGGATAGGAAACAGGAAGCATCTCAAATAAGTATTATTCCAGGTTCGCGAACATTTTATAGAATGAATTAAGGGGATATCTATTATTAATTCTCGTTGGATAATTAGGGGTTTTGCCCAGTTTATAGAAGGATGATGCTTGTATTTGAGGAAGGTTTGTATAAAAATTGTGTGCGAGGTAGGCTATTTGATTTTTTATTGTGTTTATATTCAAATCATTATGCAGTTGGTTGTTTCTGATGAACCAAGGTGCTTTTGTATTAAATCTTAAGGTTATATTTTGGGTCACTTGCATTTTGTTTAGGTTTGTATTGGCAGCATTGGTCCCGATGTGACAAGCATAAAGTAGTGTCGGCCGGATTATTGATTTGTAGAGTACATTAGATGTAGAGAGATGACTGTGTTGATTCAATAAGGCCTTAGTTGATTTAGTTTGGTTTTGACTTGCTGAGTTTTTACCTCTAAATGTTGCTTCCAGTTGAGTCGAGTATCAAAGTTTAAGCCTAGTATTTTATCGTTTTATTTGTTGGTGTCTAATTGATGGTGTCATTATTTATTCAAGATTCGTTCGTTATTTCGTTCGTTCGTTCGTTCGTTATTTCGTTCGTTCGTTCGTTATTTCGTTCGTTCGTTCGTTATTTCGTTCGTTCGTTCGTTATTTCGTTCGTTCGTTCGTTATTTCGTTCGTTCGTTCGTTATTTCGTTCGTTCGTTCGTTATTTCGTTCGTTCGTTCGTTATTTCGTTCGTTCGTTCGTTATTTCGTTCGTTCGTTCGTTATTTCGTTCGTTCGTTCGTTATTTCGTTCGTTCGTTCGTTATTTCGTTCGTTCGTTCGTTATTTCGTTCGTTCGTTCGTTATTTCGTTCGTTCGTTCGTTATTTCGTTCGTTCGTTCGTTATTTCGTTCGTTCGTTCGTTATTTCGTTCGTTCGTTCGTTCTTTCGTTCGTTCGTTCGTTATTTCGTTCGTTCGTTCGTTATTTCGTTCGTTCGTTCGTTATTTCGTTCGTTCGTTCGTTATTTCGTTCGTTCGTTCGTTATTTCGTTCGTTCGTTCGTTATTTCGTTCGTTCGTTCGTTATTTCGTTCGTTCGTTCGTTCTTTCGTTCGTTCGTTCGTTATTTCGTTCGTTCGTTCGTTATTTCGTTCGTTCGTTCGTTATTTCGTTCGTTCGTTCGTTATTTCGTTCGTTCGTTCGTTCGTTATTTCGTTCGTTCGTTCGTTCGTTCGTTCGTTCGTTCGTTCGTTCGTTCGTTCGTCCGCTCGCCCGCCTTTCCTTCTTGCCCCGATCTCCCCGCATTGCTCCATCCGTTCGTCAACAGCGTCCACCCACGCTGAAACGGTGCCAAACCGCTCTCTCGCACAGATGCCACCTCGCGGTTCCGAGCAGCACGATTCAACACAATTGTCTCTGTTCAAAACAAGGGACCATACCAGAATTTGTTGAATGGGTCAAGGGAAACTGGACGAAAAATCTGATCGAGATGAGGATCATTGACCCAGAAGCTGAATTAATGCATTGCTTCTTACAGCCTCATATATACTCTTTTATTATTATTCTCAATTATTTCTTATTATTTATATATTCTCTTCTCAATTATACAATATAAATACAACTTATGCATAATGTATATTTATTTACCTTCTATTAGTTGTCTGGTATTTAAAGTAACGACTTCATTGCTTAAAAATTGTAATAGAGAACAAATATAAAATTAGCGTGATACATCATTCGACTCATGTTAAAAGATAGTGTTTTGTTTGAATTACATTGTTAATCACCTCGTTTTGTACTCATACGAATTAAAAAATATAATTGCATCCGCCCGCCACTACAGTTAATTAT